>JAJOZX010000508.1:777500-957500 GCA_023014485.1 Bathynomus jamesi
GTGAGGATTGTTGCTTCTTCTGCCAAAGCAGCGCTGGTGACCTGCGCACAGCATCAGCAGAAGGAAAAGCAAGAACAATGGTATCATCGGCATCACAAAGAATGACCAAGCAAGAGACAGGTTCTGCATCACATGGTCAGAGCAGTCACGCATCTCTCAAGACACAAGATGCCTCTTCAATCTTCAAGATGATGATGGAGAAGCCACCTTCACTCGGGTTGACAGTCTGCCTTCTCGCACTAGGCGTGACGCTCATGACGTCATGAAGCTAGTTCAGCAGTTGAAGCAGTTTGACGTCTTCAGAGTTCACGTGAGTGAAGCACGAGATACAGATGCCGCCACTAACATCCCACTTGTTTCACTGGCAACCAAAGACACTGCACCCACAGATGTTGTGGAGAACCTGCTGACAGCTCAGGATCGAGGAAAGCAGCATGTAATCGGCTTCATGAAGGAGAGACTGATTGAACAGATAGTAGGCTTCCATGAAACGATGAAGAAACATCGGTCGAAAACCTTCGCTGATGTGTACAAAGCTACAGTTTCTACCAAGCAGAACATGCAGAAGGCTGACAGAAAGCTACTACAGCGGCTCCTGAATGCCGCGACCGCAGGTCGCATAGTGGAGATGGTCAACGTCTTGAAGCATGAACTGTCCCCAGTCCCATTTAGTCTGGCGAAGGCATGAGGAGAGATGAATTCGACATCGAAGTCTGAGCTGATGACCATCCTGATGGCTCAGCAGACCATAAGCTCGGAGGTTCCAACCTCTGATCTGAAGACCTGTGTGATGATAGATGGCCATGCACTCATCCAAACTCTTGGCAAGCCTGGCGGCTGTCGGACATTCGGCGACTATGCTGAAGTGTTCTTCAAGGCCGTGACGAGTTATTTCAATGAACACACAACAAGAGTTGATGCCATCTTTGATCGGTACGCAGGGGAAGGATCGATCAAAGCAGTTACCAGGACAAAGCGTGCAAGCAAGAAGAAACTGATTCGGAAAGTCATTGATGGCCCACAAGTTCCACTGCCTGAAGTGTGGAAAAACTTCATGGCCCTGGATACAAACAAGACTGACCTAGTAGGGTGTGTCAATTTTGTCAACTTTTTTCAAATCAATTTTGGTAGTGAAAATATAGTCTTTTCATGTCAAAACTTGAAATTGGCCAACCAAAATGAAATAAAATAACCATTACCTACATCAATTTTACCTTAAAGTTTCAGAAATTGACTCTCTTACTAAATAATAGGACATAAATTGATTAACTATTCATCTGTCACAGAATTATCCCACTGACCGCATATGGAGTGTTTTCAAGGTCATATAGTTGTTGTACAATGTACAAGTCACAACATGAATAGAACTGTCCCTCACTCTCAGTCCTCAGTTGCCTCTTAGATGTCGTAGACGGTGGTTTGCTGTTATTGCTCTTGTACCTACTTCATAGTTATTCTACTAGACGAATACTACAGTTTAACTGTAAGTATGGATTATAAATTATTGATTATTACAATTATTTATTATTATCATATTCTTCTGTCTAATTATGTTGTAATCCCATGAAATATTTTTTTATTGAATTTTAGAACATCGAATGACTAAACTTTGAAACATCGTAATTGATATAAAATACTTAAATGTTTTTCTTTCTTTTCAGATATTCCTAAGATGCCAAAATTAAAGACAAGATTTCAATTGTCATGCCACTTGAGCCTGTTAGTCGGTACAGGCAAGGCGCTTCCCGTATCAGAACTACCAACAGTGCGAGACATGCTGAGACTAGGGTTACTCCTTCGTGAACAAAATACAAAAGATAGAAGGAACTACACAGAGAAAGAGCTCATAAGGGACATGATTCCCCCTCTTCTGCATCAGTGGAAAAAAGCTAATGTGTTATTCAAACCACCTGTACTCAATCAGTATAGAACTATTGAGCTAAAATTAACAAAGCTGTGGCACAAAGCAGTTGAGACATCACTTGGTAAAGGAAAACTAACAAAGAAAAATAAATTTTTGCACACACTTGATACTCTTCTTGACATTTTTAACTGCCAGTGTCCCATAGAGTTGTATTCTGAAGCCAATTGTTCTCCCTCATGCAGAAGAGAACCTCACCCTCACATTGATTGTCGCTGTCCTCGTGAGAAGAAGATCCCTGTTTTGGAGCTGGCTTTCATAAAGGTGCAGAGAACAAAGGCAGGAGGCCAAGGAAGTATGCAGATTGGTTCGGCAGATTATTCAGAAACCAAAAAACAGATTGTTATTGCTAAGAAAAAAGAGAAAATCCGAGAGAGGGAAGAAAGGAAGAAAAAGAAGAGTGAAGAAGCCACCCAAAGAGATGAAGAGCTCTATCAAGAGGTTTCTCACTTCTTTGAAAGCTCTTCAGATGAACAGAAAGAAGCAGCATCAGATGATAGCTCCAAACTGCCATCTGAACCTTCGCCGAAGAGAATGAAATACAACACTAAAGACATCTCAAACATTGCCCTTGCCAGTATTTGCCACCATACGGGGCTACGAGAGACTGCAGAGATTGCCACTGCCGCTTGGATAGATGCAGGCCTCATCAGCCGAGAGGATACATCCTTAGTGATAGATCATAATAAGATAAGAAGAGCACAAGAAAAAATAATGAAGAAAATATCTGATCAGCATGAAAAAGATTTGAAGGAGGAAGGTCTCTCTTGCCTTTTGTTTGATGGAAGAAGAGATAACACAAAAGTTCTCCTAGAGGTAGAGGGAATGGACAGAAAGTTTCCCAGTCTCATCAAAGAACACTACTCTGTGTGTTCCGAACCTGGTGGCTGCTATTTGTTTCACTTTGTTCCTGAAGCAGAAGTAGAAGGCAAGAAATATGCAGAGGCAATTGCTGATCAAATAATATGTTGGCTTCAAGAAAGAAGACTTGACAGTTCACTGCAGGCCGTTGGTGGAGACTCAACTGCGGTGAACACTGGATGGCAGGGCGGTGTTATGATGCATTTAGAGAAAAAACTTGGAAGAAGGCTTGTTTGGATTGTATGTGATTTGCACACAGAGGAACTACCTCTTCGTCGTCTCATCCAGGAACTTGATGGTCCTACAAAGAGCAACAACAAGTGGTCAGGCCCCCTTGGCAACATGCTAGATGAAGCAACGGAATTAGAAATAAATACAAAATTTCCAAAGGTCGAAGTAGGCCCTCCCCTTCCAGTGTTGTCTGAAGAAGTTATCAAAGACCTCAGCACGGATCAATCTTACGCTTATCGTATTGTTCAAGCAATCAGATCAGGAGAGTTGCCTCAAAATCTGGCTCTCTTGGAGATTGGACCCGTAAGTCACAGTCATTGGTTAACTACAGCGATTCGTTTCTGCAGGATTTGGGTTTCCAAACATGCACTGAAGGGCAAAATGCTACAGAATTTGATGTTGATTGTTGAATTTATTATTGGATTTTATCTTCCTCACTGGTTCAATGTAAAACTTAATCCAATGTGGATGGAGGGGCCCAACCACATCTTGTTTCAATTACAGCTACTGAGAACCCAAAGGAAAGTAGTGGTGGACATCGTGTTACATGTGGTGAGAAGGTCCACTTGGTATGCTAAGCCAGAGGCAGTTTTACATTCAATACTCTGCAGCCAATGTACCAAAGAGCGAACTGAGGCTGTGGAAATCATTCTAAAGCTTAGAGGAACATCACTAGATGATGACCAGCTGGGAAACTGCTCTGTTCAGACAAGGAAGGTACCTCCGATGAACGTCAATGCCACAAAATTGTCAGAATTAGTTAACTTGAGTTCGGAAGTTTTGGAGCCACCACTGACAACATGTATAACAAACAAAGATTTAACACAACTTAAAGAGGTCCCAATGCAAGTGCCAAAGTGGCCTTCTCACATTCAGAGTGTAGAGAGATGTGTGAAAATGGTCACAGAAGCAGCTAGTCAAGTTTACAGTCACGAGAGGCGAGAAGGCTACATCAAAGCGCGAGTAGCAAGCCGAATGTTGATATCAAGGAACCGCAGCAAAAAGGACATGACTGCATTGGTTACTTTCAAATAAAGACTCTGAATGATATCTTATTGCCACTTTAAATGTTGATAGGATGTTTCTGCACTTTTGTTATTTTGTTACGAATTTATGGAAAAATGGAATTTTTTAATTAAAATTGATGTAGGTAGGAGTTATTTTTTATTGTTTTTGAAGCAAGGATATTATTTTGTATGCCAAATGATTACATTAAATTGCTAACAAATCACATGATTTTCAATTTAGTCATTTCACCCCCAAAATTGACACACCCTCCTGACCTAGCCTTGTTTCTGTCTAACGTCATCACTGAAAAGGGCAGAGATCTTCAAGAAAGATGTCAGCTGGTGACAGGGGGTGGCTTTTCTGAAGCCACTGAAGTACGGTCAACCAGGCGACATGACGTTCCACTGCATAGCAACCATGAAGAGGCGGACACCAGGCTCATCCTTCACTCATGTGATACAACGTCCCAGGGCTATGAACGAATGCTGGTAGTGTGCAGAGATACTGATGTAATGGTGCTGCTGATTCACTTCGTTTGCACCAAGGTCGCTGAAGTGTGGATGCTGTGCGGAACGGCCAAGAACCGAAAATGCTACCCCGTGCACGATGTATTTAAGAGTTTGTCGCCCCCAGTCAGGAACAACCTGGTCAGCCTCCACGTTTTGACCGGGTGTGACACAGTCTCGTCCTTCAGTGGTCATGGAAAAAAGAAGTGTTGAAGGTGTTCAGTGACCACCCACTCCTGCTGCACGCCATTGGTCGAGATGGGGATATCGCAGATGTTGAGAAGTTTGTGTGTCATTTGTATGGCACCCCGAACAACATACAGTTGATGACGCCAGAGGTCACCTTTTTGGGAAGGCCAAGAAGACTCTGGAAATGCTCCAACCGTCAAAGGATGCCCTGGAGCTCCACGCCAAGCGGGCAAACTATCAGGCCAAAATATTGCTCCAGGCTGACAAAGGGCACGTACATGTTGAAGATCCGGTGGACACTTCAGCCTGGAAGTTGGAAGATGGGAGCCTCCTACCAGTGTGGACAACACTTCCTCCAATCCTTGAAGCCTGCCTGGAGCTTGTTGCTTGTGGTTGCAAGAAAAAGTGCAAGACAGCTAGATACAACTGCTTCAGGAAAAGGCTGAAGTTTACGACAGCTTGTGGTTGTGACGACAGCGGTTGCTGTAACCCAGCTGGACAGTAGATCTATATATCTCTTACGGGCTGAAATCGAGAGAAGCTGTAATATGCTGTAAGGAACTAATAACTTTGTTCTGAAGTGATTGCAATCCGCACAATTGTGACTGTCAGTGCAGCATTTCGGTACTGTTCAAGAAACGTGAGCTTGTAGATGTTACTAGTGTGTAAACTGTATAGTTATGGGGCTATATTTACTGCTTTGTGATTTAGTTGTGATAATTCTGTTACTGTGAGTACTTAATTCATGCCGTCAAACTTATTAGGCACTAATCATGTTAAAATAAATTGTTTTGACGAACAGACTTGCTCAATTTTTTTTTTTCGCCAATTAAAATAAAAAATCACAAATTTTTAGCACAATTTCTGTCGTGATTAATTAACTTGCTTATTCTATCCGAATTACCAACTCAAGGTCAAATTCGTGTCATCATACTTCTTTATCACTAAGTGTGGCAAAATGAAATATTTGGTCAAACCAATTGGCTCAGAATATTTTTTTTAAAATTAAAATTAGAAAATATCATTTTTTGCACAGTTTGACCACGAAAATGACCTTCAAAGCCAAAAGCGAGAGTGATATCCACCTGCATTTTATTCCTCACCCACAGGTACATTGATTTAGCATGGGTGCCAGCTATTAACAAAAAACGCCGTTCAAAGTCGATTTTTTAAATTTTGGCCGGTCCACTATCTAGCCTAGTTAGGTTTTCTATGGCCTCACTAGTTCTTGCTTTAAGTATGAAATGGTGAAAGAACGGTTTTAATATACAATATTTATTAGTTATTAAGTAATAAAAGATTAGAAATGTATAGGTAAATGCACATTAGTGTATGCGGAATAAAAACCATAATCTGTTTGTTACCTTTCTGAAGAAGAAACCCCAATAATAAAATATACATCCGTTATAAAATAAAGGGTAAATGAAAATAGGACATGTTTTGGGACAGTATGTGCAGCAGCAAATTAACAAGAAAGACTATCATATAATTAAGTAAATCTCTTTAAAAATCTCAGGTATAATTCTAACAACATAATTACAACTTCGTCTTACTTTTATCTTAAACGAAAAAATTCCTAACTACTCTTAACATTTGTCATTCTTTTGCCTTGGGAAAAACCTTCGTAATCAAGATCTAATTAGCGAAATATGAAACTCTGTATCAGGTGCACCAACTGAGAGATTGTAAATTACACACACACACACACACACACACATTCATGGAATTTTAGATAATACTTATGCAGTGAAATTGAAATTTCGGATATTTTCCTTCTGAAGTTTTAGTTGTAATTATGTTACTTTTCCTTGGTTTCATATCCCGCGGCTCTGAGAGTTTCCTCATAAAAAATTATACGAAACGAGAGTGGGGGAAAAAATGTGTAACTTCCGCAAACAAATGAATGTAAAGGAACAAAACATGAAATAAATGAAAAAGCGGTGATAAAAAGAAAGAACGAAAAACTCCCTTTACATATTTAATAGCGGAGAAAGTCTTTTTCCTCATTCATTTACCGAAATTTAAACTTGGACGTGTTGTTACCGGCACATAGGTATTCCCCCCTCCCCCCTTCTTCTTTTTATGGTACAGAGAATTCCTGAAATGTGTATTTTGAATCATTGAAATGAAACTTGAAAATATTTAGTATTTTGTGTTTCAATTCCTTTCAGCCAATTCCAAGAAAAGTGTTGTAAAGTTTTAGAGTACCCAACTCATCTTTTATATTTGTTGACGTAATTCTAACATACTGAAGATAAGATAAGCGAAAAGAATATTTATTTTAATTGCGCTTGTCTCTAATTAAATTTTAATTATTTGGGATGATTTGACCGAAATTCTTGTGCATGATGTTGGAAACATCAAAAGTGTTGATTTTGGAGATCAGCAACGAATCACACTTCAAAAGCGAACGAATGCATGTTTGAAGTCCGTGTAACAGATTTTTCAAATTTTGATGCGAGTGTAGAGCGTCCTTCACCGAGCATTTGTGATGTAACGCATTAATTGCGAGACATAATTAGCGCCCTCGTCTCAAACATCATTTGGGATGTAACTATATGACGAAGATACATTAAGGTATAATAAGCGTTCTGATGTTTATTAATTTTGACTCTTTGTTGATGATACGTTTTTCGCTTAAATCGCTTGACTTCGGTAGTTGGTGAGTTCATTTTTATTTATCATTCTGTCCATCTATCTGTCTTTCCTTGGTAACTCGGTAGGAGCTTCGTGCTTTGATCCCTCATCGCGCGAAGGTTAGGCTTGTGACAAATGTGTATTAACAAACAATCTGAAACTCGAAAAAATTACCCACAAATATTTAGTTCGTATACAAGTCATAGAAGCTTTAGTAGTTAAGTATTTGTATAATTATCATGACGCGAATGATGTTTGGACTATAATTTTTCATTTTATGTTTAATTATACAGAAATATTAAATTCATTTTGACGTTTTAAATCGTTTATTTGTGGAACTAGTTTGAACTTGCAACGTTATTTTTCTTATGAAGTTTCAATGTTAAAGCCTTAAAGTTTAATAAAGTTCAACTTCAAGTAATAGATTAATCTGAAAGCCATTTCTAGTAAAAAAGCTGTTGAATGCGGCGAAAACCGGAGTTCAATAATGAAGTCGATGTAGAATTCTTGGATCGGTTTTCTCACTTCGCTTGGCCAAGCGTTTTTGACTACTTTTCTAGATCACGAGTACTTTATATTTCATGATTAAGTTTGTTTCCGTAATATTGTTTGGACTGTAAACGTTTAGATAGCTAAATACATGACAGTGTGGCGATATTTACAGTTGCTTGAAGTTACTGTCAATGTCTCTGTCGCGATGCAGTAAAATAAGATACTTTAAATACCACGGTAGACCTATTAATAGTTCAATTCACGGAGATAAAAATGCATCAAAGTCAATGTTTTTACTAATTTTTACTAATTCTGCGCATACCCGCAGACTAATGCGCATGGGACAATGGCACAATTATTTCATAATGTTCAGCAACAAAGCGCGCCATTATCTATCGAGTGGAAATAGATGCGTAGTGAAATCATAAGTTAAAATTTAGCTAAATTGTTTAAACTTTTACCGAAGTTTCCCTATGTTAAATTTAGTAAATATTTATTGTTTTTCAATCCTCACATAACAGTGGTTGTTTCTGACATAATGAATAATGTAAATTCTTAAAATAAGGGGCTTTCTAATTGAAATTTAGTCTTTCACACCCAGGCAAGCAGATAGACAGACAGACAGACAGGTCGTTGTTTAGAATAGCAAGTACAGTTTTAATTGCAAGTAGCATTTGCGATTTCTCTGTTCCAATGTTGAATGAAACAGTCATTTAATGCTAATAGCAGAACAAGACCTTTTAAATAATTAATTTTAGGGCAAAATATTAAAGAAAATAAATAAAAAATTTGAACCCCATAAACAAGTGAGACTCGCCCGAATGGCACTGTTGATGCAATATATATATATATATATATATATATATATATACAGTTGGACCTGCTATAACGCGCGGGATGCGTTCCTGAAAAATGGCGTGTTATGCAAACGCGCGCAATGACATGCATGCGCGTTTTACCGTAGGGACAATGTTATAAGTTCGGGATGCGTTCTTCCAAATTATTTTTTCCTTAAAGTCAATCTATTATTAATTGTTTAACCCCTTTTACCAAAATATATTAATACGAAATGGATAAAAAACAAATATTACAAGCAAAAAATTTATTTAACGTAAAGGTAAAATATATAATTAAAAAATGTTAAAGTACATCGAGAGCATCTTCTCCGTCATTTTTGGGTTGTAGCAGCAGCTGTGACTTCTTGAAATACGCATCTAGCGTTGACTGCCATGCCACCTTCTTTTTCTCCCGATAAATTTCCTTGTAGCATCTGAGAAGATCCTCTAATTTTCTCTTGAATGTGCTGCTCCCTTCCATGTTGGGATCACTGTCAGCAACATGGCGGAGTTCACACGAACCCAAACACACGTCCTTCGATTCCGCCTGGCGTCCAGAAACACACGTGGGTATGAACATGTTTCCGACAGTTTACGTACCATATTTTTATGTCTTTTTTTATTATTTAAAAACCGCGTAACTTCAAATTATGCGTGTAATAACATTTTCATGGTTTTAAAAATAAATCGTGTAACTCCGAACGCGCGTTATAATACCACGCGTTATAGCAGGTCCGACTATATATATATATATATATATATATACATTCAACTGCAAAGAACACGCAGTATAAATAACGGAAGATCCCGGGTTCGATTCCCAGGTGGTTACCTCATTTTTTCATTTGTTTCGTTCTTTCTCTCTCGTCTTGCGCGGAATATCTCCTATACAAGCGTCGTTCTTTACGATATATATATATATATATATATATATATATATATATATATATATATACCCCCGCAAGGGGGTTCTAAGCTCGTGCTCTTGAGTGCTCTTTGTGCTCGTTTGTACGTGCTTGTTCCTGGAGGTTTCACGTGCGCCCTCCCGGCCCTAGCACCCAAGGATGATGGGGCTCGACCCTGCAGTCCTTGTCATCCTTGGTCTTTTTCCACTTTGACTGTCCCCTCCACCCTTTATTTTTCCTCTGTCTTTCCTCTCACTTTTTCTTTGTTTTTCCGCCGAGATATGCCCTTTTAAATAGAGGCGAATTGGTTCTTCCCGAACTTAAAAAAAAAAAAAAAAAAAATATATATATATATATATATATATATATATATATATATGATATGTGTGTGTGTGTGTGTGTGTGAAGAAAAATGTTGCTTATAATTAACCGTTATTAATACTGTTACTTATATGGAACAGAAGAAGACGAAAGAATGCTTTGTTTATTTCAAGTCGAGTTTATTAGCCTTGGTTTCTGCATTCATATCGATGTAAATGTGACGTGGAAACGCGATTAAAATGCTAATGTAGATTGTAAGAGAGGTATGTATAAGGGTGGCATTTGCATCGGGTGTTTCTTCGCAATAGCCGTACTAAGCAGTCTTAAGCGGCGATATAATGAAACGATTAGGGAATTCTTACGATAATGGTTTCATCCAAATTGCTTCCAGATGAAGATGTGTTTGTAGGATTCGATTCCAAAACTGGCCTGTTTTGGTGTCCAAGTGGGTTACCTTCTCTCGTATCGTCTTTTGTGAATTTCAATTTCAATTTTATTATTTTCTGTATACATGTACAAGATATACATTAGGTGTAACCAGAGAATAATATATATACATATATAGTATACGTACATAACAGTGCGACAGTTAATGCATTCCTATAACGCAGTATGATAATAATAATAACAATAATAGTGACAATAGTAATACAATTTATTATTGTTTTTACATGTTGACATACATCAGGTGCAACAAGAAATAATTATACATACATATGCATAGCATGCATATACATACAGTATATGTGACCACCAGCATTTACGAGTATATATATATATATGTTACGGCCTTTTTGTGAAATCGGCCTTTTTGCAAAATAGCCGGCCCATTTGCAAAAAGGCCAATATGATGGCCTTTTTGCAAATGGATATTACAATGCCGGCCACTTTGCAAATAGGCCGGCATATTGGCCATTTTGCAAAATGGCTGGTTATCCAGCCGGCCATTTTACGAAAAGGCAGAACTTCAGTTAAGAGATTCAATTCAGTTCGATTGAAATTATTGAAATTATTTAAATTTAAATTATTGAATGCCAGGTTAGGTTAACTGAATGCCCGGTTAGGTCAACTGTCCGCCCTTGACGATTGGTTAGGTAAAGGCGTGATATTATCGTTGTTTAACGAAAATTTCACGCCTTTACCTAACCAATCGTCAAAGGCGGACAGTTAACCTAACCGGGCATTCAGTTAACCTAACCGGCCATTCACTGTCCAGTTGAATGTGAAGTTCTGCCGCTTCGCAAAATGGCCGACAGCATTACCAGTCATTTTGCAAAATGGCCAATATGCCGGCCTGCTTGCAAAGTGGCCTGGCATTTAATGGCATTATGCAAAAAGGCCGGGTTTTTGGCTTTTTTGCAAAGGGGCCGGCCATTTTGCAAAAAGGCCGTAACATATATATATATATATATAGAGAGAGAGAGAGAGAGAGAGAGAGAACAGACAAAGAACGAACAAAGAAATTCTTTCCTCTTCGACGTCGGCAAACATTTTAAACACACGTGGTGTTCAAGGACACAGAAACAACAGGACGCTTGTTTTTTTTTTACCAGAAAGGCCCGCGAAAAGTTAGCGTCATGAGAGCTTATAAAAGGCGGAGATTACTGGCACTTGTCCTCACTCCGCTCGTACTTCCTCCTCGAACGTCTACACTCTCTACGCAGTGCCACCATCGACTTTAGCCGGCTACATTTCCAAGTCACACTTCAACCGTTATACCAGAACGAAGCAACACTTGAAGTACGATACAATTCCTTCCTGCAAGAAAGAAAAACACCGCTAGGCGTCTAGTTGGCCTCTTTACTACAACCCCTACCGGTTTCTCAGCACATCAACTTCATCTAGGCCTACATTACAAGGTCAACCTTCAAGTATCTCTTCATCGCCAGAGGTATTCCGAATTTCGGGCCTACAGTCTACAAGGTCAACCTTCAGGTATCTCTGCCATCTCCAGAGGTATTTCAACATTGTCGGTAAACTCTCTGTGTCTCGTTCTTAAGCAATTCTCGTGAAACCTACAGTGTAATCGCAGAACCGCGTTAGGCCATACCCAAAAGTGTTTTCACTATCGTTCAAACTAACTTTCTCGTTAGAATTGCAGTAGGCCTATTCCAAGTGTTATTCAAATGCCTTAATTGTATATCACCCTGTTATTGTGTTCTTTTTTTGTAATTCATTTTATTTTGCATCTGTTTGTTTATGTGATCTTTTTAAACACTTCATAATTGACGGCCTAATCCACTTACAGTGTACCAAACGTACGTGCATTCTTTCTATCATTAATAGGCTGCAGCATCTATTCTATGTTCCATTTGTGCGTAACTCTCTAGCCTACCTAAATCAGTATATTACGTAATCCATTCCGTGCACAAAACGTACGTGCATAATTTCTGTTATCAATAGGCTTCATATTTCATGCTGCGTTTCCATTTGTGCACAACTCATTAGCCTATATAATATTACTTAACAAATAAGGAAATGAAGCCTATTAAAGACTCCGCGTCGAAATTCTTCGGGGACGTAGGGACAAGGCGATCCTGTAGAAGCGTCGACCGTGAGGGTCATCGTAGAAGAAGGCAGGGGAATCTCTTCCAGTTGTAATGACGTGGATGAACTACGGAGCTGCCACAGTTCATCATCTCGGCGTTGGGCTTCTGATATGGCTTCGTAACTGATGACGTCACTGCTGGCCGGAAAAAGGGACGCGTCAATCGTAACTCGTGATAAAGCGTCCGCTGCGGTATTTTTGTAGCCTTTTATGTGCAGTAGGACGCTGGTAAATTGTGAGACGTAGTCCAAATGTCTCATTTCTCTGGGGGAATACCGGTCGGAGTGTGAAGCAATTGCGAAGGTGAGTGGGCGATGATCGGTAAAGGTGATAAATTCCCTTCCTTCGAGGTAGTGCCGAAAATGTTTGGTCGCCAGGTAAACCGCAAGCAATTCTCGACCGAAAGTGCTATACCTGGTTTCCGTTGGTTTGAATGCACGTGAGAAGAAAGCTAAAGGTTGCCACCCATCTCCAGACGCTTGTTGCAAAACGGCGCCTGCCGCAGAGTCGGAGGCATCAACAACGAGGCTGATTTCTGCGTCAAGATGAGGGTGAGACAGCTGGGTCGCGTCTATGAGGGCTGATTTGGCCGACTCGAACGCTCGCTGGGCCTCTTCAGGCCATGGGATTAACGTAGAGGAGCCCCTCCTGCAGGGGTATAGGAGGGCGTGAAGAGGGCGGAGGAGGTGGGCGCAATGGAGAATAAATCTACGGTAGAAGTTTACCATACCTAAGAATTCCCGCAGTTTTCTTTGGGTGGAAAGCGGGGGAAATCCTTGATGATGTCGACCTTGTGGGGGTTGGGGGAGATGCCATAGCCTGTGATGTGATGCCGAAGGAACTGCAGTTCGGAGACGCCAAACTGGCACTTGCTGGGGTTAATGACGACCCCATATTCCTCGAGTCGAGCGAAAACCTACCGAAGGTGGTGGGCATGTTCTACTTCTTCGACGCTGGCGACGAGGAGGTCATCAATATAGGCAAAACAGAAGGGGAGACCACGGAGGACGTCGTCGATGAACCTCTGAAAGGTTTCTGCTGCATTCCGGAGCCCGAAAGGCATGAGGACGTATTCAAAAAGTCCGAAGGGCGTTACAATTGCAGTCTTGCTAACGTCTTCCGGAGCTACCGGGATTTGATGGTATGCCCTTATTAGGTCGAGTTTGGAGAAAACTTTACGTCCGTGTAGGTTGGCGGAGAAATCCTGTAGAAGGGGGGGAGGGTAGCGATCGGGCACTGTACAAGTGTTGAGCGCCCTATAATCGCCTACAGGACGCCAGTCGCCGTCAGTCTTCTTGGGAACCATGTGTAACGGTGCCGCCCAAGGGCTTTTGGAGGGCCTGACGATTCCCAGTTCGATCATGTGTTCGAACGCGGCCTTTGCGATGCGCAGGCGGTCCGGGGCCAAACTTTGAGGGCGAGCATTCTTCTGGAGTCCTGAAGTCGATATAGTGGAGGACGTTGTGCTTGAGTGGCACTTCGCGGTTGCAAGGGCGTGTCACCGATGGAAACTCCGCTAGTAGGTTACCGTACGGTGACTCAGGGCGAGTCACCGAATATACTAGCGGATGCCCTGACGTACGGGAGAAAGTGCCTTGCACGCTGATGCTGGTCGTGTGATCGATGAGTCTCCGGCGTCTGAGATCCACTGCGAGATCAAAATGTTGCAGAAAATCTGCTCCCAAGATTGGTTGGTGCACGTCGGCGATAAGAAAAACCCAACGGAAGACTCTCCTGAGTCCGAGGTTTTAGGGTGAGGGATTTTTCTCCGTAGGTCTGTAACGGCGATGAATTCACCGCGTGTAATTCGATTTCCCATCTGGGATGTAAACGATCTTGCGGGGAGAGGGGGGAGGATACTGACTTGGGCGCCGGTATCAACCAAAAACTGTAGCTTGGAGTGGGCGTCTGTAACGAAAAATAGGCGGACGCCGTGGAAGCCTGGAGCATTAGACCCCTTTAATGCTCGGCTGATACGTTTCCCGCTCGTTGACGGGGGGCGGTGCATTTTCGAGCTTGATCACCGAATCTCCGGTGATACCAGCATATGACCGCTTCGTCGGAGGAGGCGGAAGTTTGGGAACGGGAACGGGGACGGGGTCGTGGGTTGCGGGGCTGGTGGTGTGGGTTACGTGATCGGCTATTGTCATGTGCCTGCAGGTCACATACGTCGCGGAGGAGGCCTTCCATCATGGCCGCCATCTTCGTGATGGACTCCTCTAGGCGGGTGTTGTCGGGAACCGCCTGGGGAGGGGGTGATAGAGCAGCCCCGGCTACTTGTAACGCTTCGACCTCCATGACTCTGTCCGCCATATCTGCCAGATCCTGCAAAGGGATGTCTGACTCCGTCAGCACAAGCACTCGTTGAATATGCGGTGGCAGTCATTGGATGAAGAGCTAGCGGAAGAAAGAATGTTCGGTGACGTTCGCCGAATCCCCCAGGAGGTGCTGCATGTGTCGCAGGAACTGCGACGTGGACCTGTCTCCGAGCACCTCGGTCGCAAGTAACCTTCGTGGTCGATTCTGTTCGGACATGGCGATTGTGTGTGGACGGCGGTTTTTAGGGCCTCATAGGGGTCCTCTCGGGGTCTATTACTGAGGATGTCTCGCACCTCGTAAGCGATCTCGGGTGTGAGTTGTGACGCTACGAGGTTAAATTTGTCCTCGCTTCTCGTTACCTTCTGATAATCGCAATGGCATTTCACTTGCAAGAACCAAGTGCGGGGATCAGCGGGCCAATAAGTGGGGATCCTGTTTGAGACTGCGGCGGCGGCGTCGCCAGTAGTGGGGGATGCAGTAGAGGTGTTGGTTTCCTGTGGCTTATTCTTGGCTCGGAAACGTGTGCGTCTGTACATTCGCGCGCAGCAGTGAAATTTCATGAAAATGACAAAACTAAGTAATTGAAACTTCAAAAGTTAGTGAAAATATGAAAATTTCAAATGAAACAAAACATTCACGATTTATATTACGTCCACACGGAAACTGAATAAGCTTAGTTTGAAGTTAAGAAGGGGTGTTGGGGGTAGAACTGAATGTTTGGATTGTGGGAGACGAAAATCCTCCGGGTGCTGCGAAAGGAATCCAAATAGAATTGGAGTGTTTTGAGCCAGAAAAGGATGGGAACCGCTGTGATGATTAATCACATGTGTAGACTAATTTTAGCTTGGGTTCTTTAACATCTGGAATTATGAAAGCCTGTACCTTGCTTAGGCCGAAATGTGTGTGTGTGTGTGTGTGTGTGTGTGTGTGTGTGTGTGTGAACCCCTCCTTCTATGGCCTTGGTCGGTTCGAAGTTGAAGGGGATTCTGGTTAGGTGGCAGCAACAGATTTGTTACTCTGGAGTAGCAGGTACCGTAATTTTCTTCTATACTACGCTCCGATTTCTTTTTGTAGGGGATCAGGAAGATTCTGTGAAGCTGATTAAATTCTCTGAAGGTTCCCCGATTCTTCTTGTAACGTATCGGGAAATTACTGTTTTTCTATTTAAGACTAAGTTCTCTGAAGAGAGCAAGGCTCGAAGGAGAAGACAAAGATTTTTTCTTACTGTAGTTTTACTGCTAAAATGTTACAAGTAATGCTCAGCCTCTAAGTTAGATCAGCCAAATCAGAATGACAATTTGAAAAATTACACGAATTTATATACCCAAATTTTGTGGGCATCATTATTATTTAATGTTGACTTGTTTCGTTTCTATTCTCTATAGGCTGCATTATTTTTGCACACTATTTGAAGACGAGGTAAATTTTTTAGCTGTGGCAACGTCTAAACTGATAAACAAGATATTTGAAGATGAAGCCATATTTTTATCTTAAACCGCATATTGACAGATCTGATGTTATCATGATCTGCCGACTTAACTAAAAATGGAAATTGAAATATGCATTTTTACACTTAAACATGCATATGAGCAAAAATTAAAGGCTTAAGAGTTAAAATGAACGTTAGACAAGACATGAATTCATCTTTTTTAACGAAGAGAGAATGTATACAGAAAATGGACATTGCAAAATTTGATCAGGTTTCATTATTAAGCTAAATCTAAAAAAATGATTAAGTAACTTCAAAAGAAACAATTCACCAATTATTTGTCAAAATTAGAAAGCAAATAAAAATTTTATCCAAACTTGCGTTATGCGATTTTGGTTCTTATGTAAAAATGAATATATGAACGTACATACATATGAATGTAAGTATTATATGAATATAAATATATAAGAATATAAGGATTATATAAATATACGAATTATATAGATATACGAATTATATAAATGAATCTAAGAATTATATAAATGAATCTAAGAATTATATGAATGAATATAAGAATGTATGAGTATAGGATTTAGTCATTGTTCATTTTTACATGTGTGTGTGTGTTTGAGCGCGCGCGCAGTGCTTGGTTAGCGCACTTTTTCTAGTTATGTGTATACGATTGCTTAAGTTAAAGTATGTACAAACTGTGTTAAAGCTAAAATCTATAGGATCTGGATTGAGCTAGAATGCCATGGAATTAATCGATCTCACTGGAATTAGGTCGAACTGGTATAAGTTCGAATTTTGCCAGGTGGGAATAAAGTAAACGGGAATTAAAACGAATGGAAATAAGTCTAATTCGACCTTATCCTAACTCGAACTAATTCATGTAAGCCCTTGAGTCCAACTGTAGCGCCCACAGCATAAGGAATTGGAAATGGTATTGATTGTGGGTGATGTATGAATGCAAATATTTTGGAATGCTGGCGTTTTCAAAGTGGTAGGTTACTACTTACGATTATCAGAAGCGAATAAATTATGATTTAGTATACAGTAGATAGGGCAAGGTATTTTCTTCTGTGGTAAGTAATGTGCAATTGTCAGCCAAGTTATATACTGTACATTGTTCATGTAAAATACAATACAGAACTTCTCGCAGTGAAAAAAAAATGATGTATCTACGAAAGGCTGTACATTTTACCACGAGTGAGTCTGTGAGTCTGTGAGTCTACTTGCATTATTTGATATCGAAGTGGAATTTATTTTGAAATTACGTATGACCTCCTTGCGAAGAAAGTTCTGAAAGGAACTAAATACCTTGAGCTTTCATTGGAGTTGAGGACCGCTCCCTTGTTTTATAGTTATGTACTTTAATTTATTACTTTCCTTTTAGCATTGCTCTTTCTTCTCTTTACACTCGCTCCGTTGTACTTTATAAACGCGGCAGACCGGTAGCATGGCCGGCATTATGATTTCGAACATCAAAGCAAAGGAACCGGGATAAATTACACACTATTATTTACTATTTACTGTACTGACTTTTTATTTATGCCGAAACAATTGAATAAACGGGGAAACACGAGTGCGGACTATCATTAACATTTTATCGCGGAGAGAGACAATTAACTATTCTAAATTCACACTAACATTAATAACAAACACCTAACAAGGACGCCGCCCGAAGGCTGAATTGCCAAAATTGGGCATTTCACTTTGTCTCGGCCCATTGCAGGTGTTGCCAATTAGGATTTTATATTTTTAATTTCAAACAAACCATTACTAATTTCTTATTTACGTACAAACCATAATTAAATTTCTTATTAAACATTATTATCTTTATTATTAAACAAAACCAATACACGACACTGAGGACCACAAACTTGTAAGTAAAACTGCTTGGGAAGCTTATTTTTTTATTAAAAGACAACTACTGACTAATCGTTCATACCTACTTAACTTCCTATCAGTCGGTTTATCGACCCCATCCCCTCCTTCCCCGACACACACATATTAGTATATAGCCATATATTGGATGTTTATTATTTCAATATTCAAAGTGCAGTCAGTGAAATCTTTACATACGTCATGTTCTCTTACATAAACCACTACACACATTGCGTAACATTCAAATGGAGACGGAAGTACATTTTTTTCGAATGTTCTCTTTTTGTTGGGTCATGGAAGTCACAGCCACGTACCAAAAAGGAACTTTCAATTCAAGTTCCGTTTGTTCTTTACTCACAAATATACATAGAGTTTACATAGATTATAGGTTGAAATCGACTGTTTAGGTAGAATTATAAAGTTTTTATATAAAGACTTAAAAATTAAAACCAACTTACAGACTTGGACTTATTAATTTCAAAACTTGCATTTCAATGTATAAACTTGGAAAGGATTTTCATTGCAAGATGATGTTATCTATTCGGGTAATTGATTTTTTGTATGCTAGTACATCATTTCTATATGAATATGAAATGCCAGTACAGCAATTATAATAGAACTGTGTAGCTATATTAACATACTGTACAGTTGCGCTCATTATTCGTAGGACACTCTTGAGAAGAGCTAACGACACCTGACATATATTTGTTGTATGTACTACAAACAGTTGTAACATTTTATGAATGAATCTTGGAGTGAGTGAGCGTTGATTGGTTGGTTGACTCATTGCCAAATGTCTTTAGAACATAATTATTTCTATTCATCACTCTGGTTTACATATTACTAAGGAAACGTAAATGAATAATTACAGTAAATATAAATTCAAGAAGGGGATATATATTAACAAGGAGGATGTCAATGAAGTGAATAAAAAATGGTCTTGTAAAAACTAAAAAAAAACTTCGGGCGTGATGAGAGTGTTCATGGTATTGGCAAGCCTGTCATCCTGAACGAACAGAGCCGTTGGTAGGCATTATTGTGCCCTGAGCAAATTCTAAATTGATTCATTTATTTATTTACATTTAATATTGAACAAAGATTCAGATATTATTTTGTGTTATAACAAAGACAGAGCAAAAACCTGATATATATAAATACATATATAGGCGGTTTATGAATGAGAAAACAGTGTTTTGATGCATATTGAATTTTAATAACATTATAACATTACTAGATTGATGAGTATCTGTAGGTTTCATACGTCACTGCTTAGAATATCTTCCAATTGGCAAATGGACGACAGCTGAATGGATGCTACTGGTATGGCATTGTTATATCCGGAGCAAATCCTATTTCTAGATTAGCAACACTGATATAGAAATAAAGAGTCACTGAGAGAAATATTATTTAGAAACGAAGAATGTTTTGTATTGAGGCGGCATCATAAATGCATATAATTGTTTTGTATTAATAAGTTCCATGTTACAACTTAAGTGTTGAACCATTGCAGCTGTGACTCTTGGCGGTCTCTCACCTCAAAGGAGAAAATTACAGAAAATAAAACTATTACAGTGATTCATATCAATAAACATAGAGCCATTTAAACGATGATATGTGACATGTTGAATACTTTATAATTTGAACGCTGTGCTAACACTCCCCTTCTCTTGTTTTTGAAAAATTATTATGATTATTAATGACACCTTCCCAATTACAGCTTTTTCGTATTTAGTTTCCTGTGCCTCATTCTTTCCTTTTAAGATTGAATGCTTTCAGTGTGGGTGCCACCCACGAATTTGCTATCAGTTTGCTTTTTAGTTTATATATAAATAGGGCTTATTAATTTATTAATTTTAATGAATTTAATACCACAATTTTTTTTTTTTATGTCGCCTTCTGCATTTTCTACCATCCTCCAAAAACTGTTTTGAAGCACTTTAATAAGTTTGCTTACATATTCCTTAGAAGATAATTTTATTTAAGTAAGATGACACCTTATGTATCTAGATTATTAAAAAAATTAAATTTCTGTAACGTTAAAATTAATTTAGTAACACACTGCTTTGGAATTATGTGTATAACAGTTAATGAAGTTAGTAGCTTGAAAGATTTCCCTGTGAATTTCTCTGTAAACCAACTGTAATCCGACAAATGTGTAACGATCTCTACATAAATTACAGGCGGTAGAGAAATTCAGCGCGAACACTCAGGAGATCAGCGAAGCCCTTCGGATGTTTACGCAGACCCTTCAAGAAACCGAATTCCAGAATGATGTCTCCTCATGCGAAGAACTTCTTAGAAGCCAGGTATTGTTCGCTGGTTACTTTGCGTAGAAAGATTTTTTTTTTCTCGTGTAACTTGAAATTTAGTGATTTTACGCAATGATTTCGTGAGTGAGTATATTTTTTGTACTGCGAGATCTATAATAAGGAATATGATAAGTACAACTGCGAAAAAAAGTTCTACAAAGAAAAATGCGTGGAAATATACTGAAAATTTCGAGATCCCAAATTATTTTCGTGTACTTGGTTCGAGAATAACCTTGTGCAGCACCTTGGCTTCTTTTATGAATGGGTATTGAATACTGTTCCTCCGAGAGACGCATCAAAAAAAATTCCTTCCCTTACCCATTCTTATTTGTACAGGGTGTAACAAAAGTTTGTTACAGTATGAGATTATTTTTGATTTGTTATGAAGACAATAAATGTTCAAATTGCGTGTCATTCGGGTGTTGACATGTCAATTCGATCCCTAAGGTACAGTACATTGAACGTTACGTAACACATCCTTATTGATGATGATATATTTTTGTTGTATGTTGTCTTTTAACTGTTGACTAGTTCGTGCTCTTGTCTGGTCAAGTTTTCGTAACTATTATGATAATTAGCAAGAACAGGTGCGGAACTATCTTCACCAGTAGAGGAACGAGGACGTCCAGTGGACATCGAAACTGTTGTGGAAATAAACTCTGTCTATTAGAGTTGGTTTTTATTATAATACTGGTATCATTTAATCGCTTTACTACCTTTCCAACTTTGGTTCGGTTTGTCAGGATGAAGTCTCTCAGTGACTTTATTACTATATCAGTGTTTTGATCTAGAAATAGCATTTGCTGCGGATATAACAATGCCATACCAGTAGTATCCATTCAGCTGTCGTCCATTTGCCAATTGGAAGATATTCTAAGCAGTGACGTATGAAACCTACAGATACCCATCAATCTGGTAATGTTATAATGTTATTAAAATTTAATATGCATCAAAACATTGTTTTTTTCATTCATAACCCGCCTATATATATATATATATATATATATATATATATTATATATATATATATATAATATATTATATATATATCAGATTTTTGCTCTGTCTTTGTTATAACAAAATAATATCTGAATCTTTGTTCAATATTAAATGTAAATAAATAAATGAATGAATTTGGAATTTGCTCAGGGCGCAATAATGCCTACCAACAGCTTTGTTCGTTCAGGATGACAGGTTTGCTAATACCATGAACACCGTCATCACGTCCGAAGGTTTTTTTTAGTTTTTACAAGACCATTTTTTGTTCACTTCATTAACATCCCCCTTGTTAATATATATCCCCTTCTTGAATTTATATTTAATTATTCACTTACAGTACAGTACGTTTCCTTAGTAATATGTAAACCAGAGTGATGAATAGAAATAATTATGTTCTAAAGACATTTGGCAATGAGTCAACCAACCAATCAACGCTCACTCACCCAGATTCATTCATAAAATGTTACAACCGTTTGTAGTACACCCAACAAATATATGCCAGGTGTCGCTATCTGCTCTCAAAAGTGTCCTACGAATAATGAGCGCAACTGTACGTTGACAAAATGGTGCTCTTAAAATGAGAATTAATTCATGCATACATACATACATATGTACGTACGTACAAAAATTACGTGTGCAAACTGTATGTGCCAAATATCAACCTGTAAAAAATAACAATACAAAAAAATAACGTAATTAATGATAATTATTACAATAATTACAATATTGATGAAGTTGATAATATATAATTATTACCATTACTGCATCATCATTATCAGAATTCCTTGTTGAGCACTTGGGAAAGGAGTGTCATTATTAATTATATATTTTTATTAATTAATTATATATTTTTAGTGTGTAAGACCAAAGCACATTCTGTAACTTTGGAATGTATTAAATTTGAATTGCTTTATGAAAGCCAAATGAGCACGGATTGATTTTAATCCACTGATAGATTATTTCATAATTTCACCACAAAGTAAATGCAAGAATTTTTACAACGCTGAAGAGTATATAATTTGCTTTTGAAATATTTTCACTTTCCATATCTCTTCTTCAGTGTTTGCAACGTATTTGATTTTCCGTGATATTTTTATTATTATTATCGGACCGAATTGTTAACTGAACATTAAGGAGTAGGCTACATCTGTATTTAAAAACTCGGGTGATTTTTTTTAAACATGTGACACGTTAAAAGGTTTTTATTTTTTTGTTAGCTCAAACAAAAGCATTAAATTGTTACTGTACCTCCTCTGCACATGGGGAATTAGTCCCCAAGTGCGAAATATGCTCTAATATGATGTCCTCTCAGCTCGTTACCTCTTTGCTCACAAACAAAATTTTAAAGTACTTTGGAAGTGTTTGTTGAAAACTAAGACATTTTTTGTCCAAGTGGTGCTTTCATTTCTTTTATTATGTGTGGATTCTTGTGGATTCTGTTTAAACACTCAATCTTTTAAATAACCCCACATATAAAAGTCACAGGGGTTTAGATCTAGTGATGTTGGTGGCAGGCATGTGGTAATTGTAATTTCTAATTGTAATTGATTGTAATTAATTAAATTTTTTCATGTAATTGGTAAGTAATTGTAATTGACTACCTAAAATGCAATTGTAATTGTAATTAATTACATTGGTAAAATAAGGTAATTGATACAATTACAGTCAATTACTTTCAATTGTTCATAGCAAGAATTGCTCGATGAAAAATACACTTCCGTGCAATGTTAAAAAAAAGAGTACATTTTATTGCCCTAATATTATTTAGTTTTCATTCAAGATGATGGCCAAAACTGAAAATGGAATTGCAATACCTACTGTAGGTAGAAAAGCATGACAACTCAAATAGTATGTATTTATGAAAAAATGCATTTCTTTGTAAATGTAATTGTAATTGTAATTAGTTACTCTACTAAGTAACTGTGATTGTAACTGTTTCACCATCTACACTAATTGTAATTGAGAATGTCAAGTAATTGTAATTATAATTAGTTATATTGACCAAGTAATTGCCCCATGCCCTGGTTGGTGGCTGTGATATTTCTTTATCACAGACCGCAGAAAATCTGTTGGACAGAACTCTTCCGTCGAAAGTATCGTGGGCTGAGATGACCTCACATAGAGCATGTTTTGCAGTAGGGGGACTAATGCCCCATGTGTGTGTAGAGAAGACACAGTAAAAATTTCGTGCCTTTATTTAAGTTAATAAAAAAAATACAAACATTTTAAAGTGTTAGATGTTGAAAAAATCACCCGATATACAGTATATCCTTAAATTTTAATATACACAATTATGTATTTAAAGTATAAGCATAATAATCCCTATTTTATTTTTCCTAGAATTCTCTTTCGGTTTATGACTAAAGGATTAATAAGTTACATGCGCTCCCATGTGCAGTAATATTTTATGTGAAGTGTGGATAGACTAGTGAAAAGTATAGCGTTTTGAGTGAATTTGTGGGTAAAAAATTTAATTTGTTTGAATAAACGACAATTTGGAGAATTTATGATCTATATCTACGATATGTTGCCGAAAGGATAGTTTGTCATGAAGCAGAACTAATACTTTTTTCGTCAGTGACAAACGATGTCGTATATAAGTAAGTAGTAACGGTGAAGTCTGGTATTAATTTCTTTTTTGTAACTAAAAGTGAACGTTCGAATTATAGAATGGTGAGCAGTATTGGTATTAATTTATGTAAGATAAATGGCATATGCAAAAGGCTTCACAAACTGCACTTTGAACATTGACTAAATTAATAAGTGCTCTGTTGTGGCAAGAATTCTGGTTTACCGTATATATATATGATAGACATATTTTTTATTCATTCTTATTTAGATTTTTATTAAATTTTATTGAGTTTATTTTAGTGCGAAGACTGAAGTTAAACGTGCAACACAGAAGTAGTTTCGTCTCCGCCTCGCTGGGCCTCGTCTCTTATCACTACACCATCCTGGAAACCATAAAATTTCCTTTCAGGTGCAGATTTTGAGCGAAACTTGTTTAATCACGTGCTTTAAAAAATGCACTAATTAACCTTTCAGTAATTATTTGTATTATTGAGAACTACAGGGTGTTCAAAAACGAACGCAACCCAAAGTAGAAAAGGGTTAGGTTACATTCTCCAATGCATTATGCGTTCTCCATTGGGTTGCGTTTCTTTTTGAACACCCTATACAATAACCGTAGAGTTATTTTAATTTTTTTATTTCCTGGATGGCGTAGTGATCAAAGACGTGCTTAGGACGTGGCTCACGATAGGCGGGGATGGAACCTCCCCAACGCTTTACATTTTACTTCAATCTCCATATTGTGTGTGTGTGTGTGTGTATGTGTGTGTGTGTGTGTACAACTAAACAATGTTTTCGATTTCCCTCCTTGAAGTCTGTTTTGTAGTTTGCTCAGAAATAACTTTGGCATTAAGTTCTTTTTGAGCTAGTCACAGTCGTTTAAGGGTTCTTTGGACGTCGAAAGGGAACCACAGTGGATGTGAAGGTAAGACTTTATTTATTTGATATTGATGGTACTTGAGTCGCATGTCGAGTTAATGTCGTATATTTTGCGCGTGTTATAATGCTTTAAAAGTAAGTTTATTTATGCTCAGTGCACCAAAAGGAAATTAAACATTAATTTGACATTTTTATTGTGTATTCATGCCGTCTGTGCGCGCGCGCGTAGGTAGACACCTCGGCGGAAGTGAGGTCGAGTGTGTGATAATTCATGGATATAGTGGAGCAAATTTATTTTGGTGAGGCAACACTTTCGGTACCTCAGAATATTAAAAAAATTATAGAAAAAATCGAGAAACATTTTACTGTCGGAAAAAAGATATCTTGGTCCGGATTAGGTTAGGTTAGTTTAGGTTAGGCTAAACTAGACTGGTGAGTATCTCATTATTTAATGACTTAACAGAAAGCCTTCAACTGCATCCCAAACACTTATCACGCCTTTTCCGAATCGAAGACACTAAGGTCATTAGGTTAGGTTTGGTTAATTAGTTTTTTGAATATACGAATTTAAAAGTCACTACCTCGCTTATATATATAGCGAGAGGATGCTACTGACAGGATGCCTTACGGGTGGGCTGCTCGTCTGTCGTTAAATAGTAAAGGTGTTTGACTGTTTCCTGGGAAAATTTAGATATCAGTATGTTCATGAACACACAGTGATCACGCGTATATACTTAGCATGTTATAGTGGGTAATAGTGTCGTGATAATTAATGTGAAAGGATGGTTGTGCATGGAGCTGCTGGTATCTGGAACGTGATTTAAAGGGACAAGAAGTGGGCACTCCTACCAGTATCTCCTTCCCCTTCTTCTCCTTCCGCCCCACCCCCAACGTCTACACTACGAATCTTCCGTTTAATAGTAAATGTTTTTGACGGTGACCGCGGGAAATGTATGTTTCATTACATTATAATTGTACAGTGACTCCGCGTACATACTTTTATGTGTCATAGCGTAATAGTTACATAATTAATGTGAAAAGATGCCTGAGCATCGAACCGGTGGTATCTGGACCATTATTTAAAGGGACGAGAAGTGGGACCCCTATCGGCGTTCCCTCCATCTTCACCCGCCCCCCACCATCTACCCCCCTCCCGCAGGCCTGCTCCTCCTTCGATACAGGTGCAATGGAATCGTCTGCTGAAAATCGTGTTCTTGTAGAAAATCCTTTGTTATTTTTTATATTTGACAAAGTAGATCATACTAGGTCAAACCTTCTCGTATCTGTTTGTCATGATTTCTGATTCGGAAGAAATAGAACATGCGAGGGGACAGTTAAACACGCTGTTCAGTGCTACCCTCCCAACTCGTAGAGGTAATTCTAGAAACGAGAATATCCTAAAACATTATAAATAAAGTGTCGACCCTCCGGGATAATGAGAACAATATTACCTTTTACGTTACTAATTTCCATAGAATACCGGTAATCTCTATGGGTGATGTAGACGTTTCGGTGCTCCTCAAACAGTACAATGAGGTACAAAAGTCGTCAGTTGAACTGAGACACCAACACGTGGTGTCAAATCAGAAAAATGCAATTTCGCTGGGGAAGAATTCCGGTCAGAGTTAGATGAGTTGAAAGAAATGCTCCTCCGAAAGCCCAGTTACTCGGAAGTTGTTCAAGTCAAAACCCCAAGAAGCGCGTCGGGCAGCGAGGGAAACGAAATCCCCTCCCCCAACTCCCCCCTGAATGTGGGGTAGAAACGCAGCATGCAGGGGATGCAGTCAACCTCCTTCCCGTTCAGGAAAGGACTCCTGCCCCCGATTTCACAATGAGGAATAGGGACTGTCCGATTAGGGTGTGTCGAATTTTTCACCTTTCAAATTCCAAATATGAGGGCTGCTAAAAAGTTGCAGCATGACTTAGGAATTCTAAAGATATTTTTGTTAATTTAATATAATTTAGTTTTGCTTGGTAAGAAGCTACATAAAAATAGTGACTTTTTTGACTTTTTTGTGGAATTATATAATAATTATTATATTAATAATTATATATGCTGTGTATATATAATGCACTGCTGTTTTTGCTTATTTCACAGGTTGAAACATATTCATCAGTGTGCTGAAGATTACTTGTCCGTCAGTGCTACCATCCTAACCAGTGGGAATTGACCTACAATGGCTTCTAAAAGGAGGACAGACTGGGGACATTCACACATATGAGCAACCTAATTGGAACTGGTAGAGAGTTGTTGCCCTCTGAACTCCCAACTCTGCGAGACGTTCTGAAATATGGGCTACTGCTAAGAGAACAAAGTGGTGAGGATGTGAGAAACTACCCATCAGCCAGTCTTGCAAAGGACATTTACCCTAAAGTGCTTGAAAAGTGGGAACGAGCAAACAGTTCTTTTGTAGCCCCCGTTGTAAATTCACGAGTCACAATCTTAAACAAGATCCAAGAGAGCTGGAGCAGGCCAAAAACATATCTCTTGGGAGAGGAAAGCTACATGTCAAAGAGGCTTTCATTGCAAAACTTGACAAGCTTTTTGACATCCTCAGTTGCAAGTGTAAAATTGTTCTCTGCTCTGAATTTAGCTGCCTTGCAGATGCTGGTTGCAAAAACGAAACTCACATTAACTGTACATGCCCTAGGGAGATGAAGATCCCTGTGAAGGAACTTGCTTTCATTAAAGGTCAGAGAGACAAGTCTGGTTCTATTGGACCACATCAGATTGGCTTGCCAGATCAACTGAGCACAACAGACAAGTCAAAAAGCAGAAGCGGCAAGAAGGCGAAAGAAGAAGGCTTGCTGAATATAAGCAGACAAGTAAGCAGGATGTTTCAATGCCATCAAATGAAATAATTTTCTCTGATGATGAAAATGAAGAACAAATAGCTGATACTCAAGATGGAAAGGATGGAAGTTATGAAGTGACATTAGAAATACCAAGCACGTCTTCAACTTCCAATAAAAAGCCAGAGTACAACACATTAGAAATACCTAATGTTGCTATGCATAGCATCAGATATGGTGTTGGCCTGCGTGCCACAGCTGCCATCACCACTGCTGCCTTTATGGATGCTGGCTTGATCACTGAAGAAGACAAGAGACTTGTAGTTGATCACAATAAAGTCAAGAGGGCCCAAGAAAACGTTATGAGATCCTCGATCAGGAATTTGATGATCTTTGTAAGAAGGGTGAAATTGACTGCATCTTCTTTGATGGCCGTCAAGATACAACTAAAGTTATGCTGAAAGCAGACAATTCAGATCGTCAGTTCCCCAGCATCATCAAAGAAGAGCATTATTCTGTGTGCAGTGAGCCAGGTGGAAGATATCTCTACCACTTCACTCCTGAGAAAGGCTCAACGAGAAAAAAACCTGCTGAAGTTATTGCTGATAATCTTGTAGATTTCATGAAGAAGAAGGCATTGATAAAAGTCCAGGCCATTGGAGGTGATTCTACAATGTTAACACTGGCTGGGAGGGTGGTTCCATGCATTGGGTAGAGGTCAAGCTTTGCCGTAAGCTGATCTGGTTGGTTTGTGCCCTCCACACTAACGAGTTACCCCTGCGACACTTGATCACAATACTGGATGGGAAGACCTTGTCTAACAACAAGTGGACAGGTAACATTGGCAAGATGCTAGACACTGCAACCGAACTTGAAATTGATCCTTCATTCACCAAACTCTCAATTGGAGAGCCTCTTACTTCACTGAGTGACAATGTCGTAAAGGATCTCTCTACTGATCAAGCGTACGGGTATAGGATCACACAGTCATAAGGACAGGAGAACTTCCCACAGATCTGGCCCTTCTTAAAATTGGTCCAGTGAGCCATTCAGGTGGTTGACAACAGCAAACAGGCTTTGTCGCATATGGGTTTCAAAACATGGCCTTAAAGGCAAAACCCTCAACAACTTAAGACTGATAGTGGAATACGTTGTTGGTGTGTACTACCCCTGTTGGTTCAACATCAAAGTAAAACACTCTTGGGTGGAAGGCCCACGCCACATCTTGTTTCAGCTGCGGCTAGTTAGGCTGCAAAAGAAGGCTGTAGTGGATGCTGTTTTGCCAACCATCAAGCGCTCAGCATGGTATGCATTCAGCGAAATGATAATCCAGACACTCTTGTGCTCAGATGACAGTGAGGAGAGGAGAGCTGGTGTCCAAAAGATTGTTGACATGAGGGGTGGAGATGATGACACACTTGGAGATCTTTCTGTACGTCCCAGGAAGACACCTTCCATCAACCTCAGTGCTGCTTCCGTGTTGGAGCTGACAGACTGGTCTGACGGGGTATTTGAACCTCCTTTGACATGTAAACTGACTACAGCGGAAGTAAAGAAGTTCTTGACAAGCCTATGCAAGTTCCACAGTGGCCCTGTCATGCTCAGTAAATAGAGAGGTGTGTGAAACAAGTCACAGAGGCAGCAGGCAGGGTGTATACACATGAGAAACGTGAGGGCTATATCAGAGGCCAAGAAGCAAGTCGGCGGCTGATGTCCAAGAACGAATCAAAGCAAGACTTGATGAAACTTGTTGTTTAAATATTTTGTTTTACTGATGTCATTACTTTCTAATGTTGTTTTATGATTACAAGGATATGTTTTATGATTACTAGGATATGTTTTATGCAGAGAAACTAAAATTTTTATAGCATTACCTGACATTTTGAGAAGCTAAAATTAATAAATGTTGTTTTCCGAGAGCAATTTATGTGCTTTTTAATCAAACGTAGATTTACCAAGCTAAGTGTTGAGCAATCACAAAAATAATAGCAGATTTGAATTCTTCACATCCAAAACATTTTTAAAACCCCTCAGTGAAGGAATTGGCAAAAATTAATTTTCACCTCCCAAATTGACACCTACAGTGTCCGATGCCAAGAGACGAGGCATCACTGCCTTCTTCCTTACCTTCCACTGAAGGTGAGAGGCGTTCGATTAATCAAACGCCTCGCTTGGCCTCCAGTTTCTCCCCCCCCCTCCTCCCACCGAAGAAGGAGGGGCACGCGCGTCCGTTAGGATATAAACACCGCTAACAGACCCTCACCAAGCCACAGAATAGGGGAGAGGTCTCCTATCCCCCCAAAGTCGTGCCACCCATCCCGCAGGCAAGCGAACCCTGCCTTAGGGAGACTGAGGGAAGAGGACGGGTGGGTCACAGTTAACAGGCGCTCTCCAAGGAGGTTTCCTCAACCTGTCAGCGCGGCAAGGCCACCGGTGAAGAATCTCACCCTCTTTGTGTCGCGAATTCAGCTCTCGAACGAGGGAAGTGATATTCGACACATGATGGAAGAGGTCTGTGGTGAACACAGTATGTTGTTAGTTAATAAACTAAACACAAAATCTCCGTATTATAACTCATTTAAAGTAATAATTAAAGGTGTAAATTCGCATTTCAACCCGGACAATATGAGTCAGTGGCCAGAAGGTATTGTTGTTAAGGAGTTTATTCACTTTTCCAGGAGATTTGATAACAGGCAAAATAATAATAATAATCATAATAGGCGCCCTAACGGTAATGCCTGAAATGTGTATTGTGTATAATAATAATTAGATTAAATTTTCTATCAGTCATGGCGGATAACTTGTTGAAAATAGTCTCATATAACGTAAGGTCAGTGAGGAATTCAATTGTAGATGTTCATAAAATCTGTGACAGTGCAGATTTGATACTCCTGCAAGAACACTGGCTACCTAAGCAAGAGCTAAAATTCCTCTCACCCATCCATTATGACTTTATGTACCATGCGTCATCAGCAGTAGACTTGTCAGAGGGATTAATGTACGGTAGGCCTTTTGGTGGTGTTGCTTTCTTAATAAGGAAAAATTTGTCAAAACATATAAAATTTTTAACAAGGGATAATGTAAAGTTGTTAGGTATTGAATTACAAGTGAACAATGATTGCATTTTAATTGTAAACTGCTATTTACCATACAACAACGGCCAGTGGTGTAGTCGTAATTTCTTCAGTGGGGTAACGCAACAACAATTTTTCTTATATAGCGTTTCTATAAAATTCTACAGCGTTTTTACATTTTACGTACATTTCCAAAAACACGTTGAAATTGAAGGGGTTAGGAAAGAAATATAGTTAGAAAGAGTATGTATTACAAAAATGTTCAGTAGAAACAGCAAAACATATAAAAAATATAAAGTAAAATAAAACCAGTAGGGTAACGCTAAAGGTAAAATAAAACCAGTGAGGTAACGCCGTTACCTTGCGTTACCCCCGGACCTCACCACTGACAACGGCAGTAATCTAGATGAATACATTGATTTGCTGTATAAAATTAAATCATTATCAGAAAACCACAAATATTCTCACTGTATAATAATGGGGGACTTTAATGCACATGTGAACTGGGAATTCTTTGTAGAATTGGGTAACATGTGGGAGTCGACCAAATTAAGTATAAGTGATGTAGATGTATTAGGGGTAACCAGTGGTAATTTTACATACGTTAGTGATATGAGTGGTACCACCAGGTGGATTGATCATTGTCTCACTAGTAATAATCTAAAGGATCGAATTGTTAGAGTTCATATTCTGCATGATTTCCTTCTTTCTAATCATAGACCATTAGAACTATTAATTAATTTTTCCAATTTATGCGCAACACGACGTAGCAAGAATTCAATAGGTAAGAATAATCGCGTCGATTGGTCTAATATTAATATGCAACAGAGAATAGAATACAAAGAGAGAACAGGTCACTTCTTTAATAATTTAGAAATTTTGCATCTTGCCTTTAATAATCCTTGCTCAAATGACTCTCACTGTAAACTCATAGATAGGTATTATAGTAAGAAGTACCCCTGTTAATAGAAGCAGGGAGCCCCCTGATTAAATCTTACAACTATCATACTAAGATTATTCCTGGCTGGAATGATTTTATTGCCCCCCTGAAGAGGGAATCGAAAGACGCCTATGATTTGTTTTGCATTCATGGTAGACCCAGATTAGGACCAGTATACATGAATATGTGTAGAAGTAGGGGTCAGTATAAGGCGGTCATAAGGCGATGTAAACAGGAAGAAGAGTCTATTCGAGCATCAAAAGCCTGTGAAGCTCGCATAAATAACGATAATAACAAATTTTGGAAATTTGTTAAGAATCAAACGGGTGTCAAAAGTGTCCTCCCTCCGACAATCGATGGGGTGTCGGGGGAGGACGAAATTGCAAAGCTGTGGAAAACCACTACTTTAACATTCTTAACAGTGTGAGTAGGGATAATCTTAAGATGGATTGCAGCGAAAGGCCTGTGGGAGGGACAAGGGAAAATACTTTGATATCAGTTCCTGAAGTAAAGAGGTAAATTAAAGAGTTAAAGAGTGGTTCTGCGTCATGGGTAGATGACCAATCGAATGAGCACTTAAAATATGCCAATGACGTAGTATATCTGCATATATCATTGCTCTTATCAGAGCCATATCCCTTGCTCATAGCCATATCCCTTCAGAGTTCATGAGGGTATATATTTTGCCCCTGATCAAAAATAAGTATGGAGACATTCTGTCCAGCAATAATTACAGGTCTATTGCTGTCGCGTCCTGCTTCTCGAAACTACTAGAAAAGCTCTTGTTATTCCGATTAAATGATTAACTATGGACATCTCCTAATCAGTTTGGTTTTAAAAGGTCCTACTCAACTGACCTGTGTATCTATGTACTTAAAGAAACAATATCTAAATACATTGACAGTAATTCAACCATTTATAGCTGTTTCCTACATGTAAGTAAGGCATATGATAGAGTGAACCACAATATTTTATTTAAAAAACTAGAAGTCAGGAAGGTTCCCATGTCCATATTAAATTTATTGAAAGTCTGGTATTCCTACCAATCTTTTACCGTTAGGTGGGGCAATGTACTATCCGAATGTTTTGGCTCCTTTTGCGGGGTGAGACAAAGCTCCTTGCTCTCCCCTATGCTGTTTAATGTGTATATTGACGGATTAATTGCTTCACTTAATGAGACAACAGTGGGATGTTGTATAGATAGCACAAAGATAAATAACTTACTGTAGTTTATGCCGATGATATGTTGTTAATAAGTCCCTCTGTTAAAGGTCTGAATCGGCTACTAAAAGTCTGCGAAGTGTATTCGCAGAAACATGATATTCTTTTTAATGTTACAAAAACTAAGGTTATGCAATTTCATCCTAAAAGATATAATCAGCCAGCTGACATTAGGTTTAAAATGGGAGGTGAAGTAATTGAGGATGTACAAGAGTTTAAGTATTTGGGTCAAACTAGTCTCAGATATAAACAAAACAATCTCGAAGCCTTTGTGCTAAAGCGAATATGACTATGAGGAACTTTCAGTTCTGTACAAATGAAGCTAAAGAGACTCTCTTTCGTACTTTCTGCAGTAATATATACGGACAGCAACTCTGAGTGAATTATAAGAAAGGTTCTGGCAGAATTCTAAATTTGCTGTACAACAGGTCTTTTAGACTCTTACATAAATTACCCTCGAGATGCTCAGCTTTGCAAATGTTTGCTACCCGCAATGTCCCGAGCTTCCCGGAGGTAACAAGACGTACAAGACGTGCTCAATACAGTCTAATGCAAAGAATTAAAAAATCAACCAACCCGATTATCCAAGCTATCCATGAGTCCTGCTGTTTATCCTCTAAGCTATGGACTTCTTGGTACGAAAACGTCTGTCTGCAGCTCCACTTAACTCCGACATTAATGTATTATTTCTAATCAATTGTATGTATTTTTATCCTTAGTATGTGAACTGTCATTGTATTAATTATATTTGTCATATGGACTATAGTCTGCCAATAAACCATTTCATTTTCATTTTCATATATATATATATATACCTTTCAACCTTTCGAATGTTCCGCGCGATGATTCCTCATTTCACGAAGGTCAAGCTTGTCGCCTCTCCTCTCTCTCGAGTTGGCCTGGTGAAGTAATGAGTTGGTTTCTTGTACTCTCAACCTCGCTTAGCCAGGTACGCCCGGCTCATCGGGGATTGTTCTGAGCCAGGCGTCTAATCTTCTTTTGGAGATGTCCACTGCAACACCACTCGTGTTTCTTAGGTTTCTGGGCAGCTGATTAAAGAGTTTTGGTCCTCTCACAACAAAACAATTTTCTTTCAGGGTTAAGGATGTTCCCTGTCTAGTAGGGCGGAGCGTTTTTACACTTTTTCGATTTTCGTTTTGTAATAGCGCGGAAAAGTGGCTCTTCTCCGTCAAAAGTGAGTGTGTAAAATCTCAGAGATCTGCAATAATATCTTCTGCCTCCGCACGCACGTTGAAAATCCAAAAAATGCGCCAAAATACATATTTTTTCAATATTTTCTTATAGTTTTAATTTTCATCCTACCTTCTTGTAATAGCGAGGAAAAGCATCCTAAAGGTTTATTTTAGACTAATTTAAAATATTTTTGCCCTGCAATAATATCTTCTGCCACCGCAAACGTTCCAAAATACGGACAAATCCGCATAAATCACGTATTTTTCATATTCAGCCTATACACTAATAAATTCACTTTGTACGTCATGTAGTACTCCCACATCGTTCTAGATGCTTCCCCACAGCCTGGTATGGTGTGTTGCTCGTCATTGCCATATACAGCAATGAGTCAGTGAGTGATGACTGATGAGTCATGACTCACAACACTCTACCAGGCCTTCTTGCTCTCACTTCCCCGCAATGTTGTGCTAGCTACGTTTCGGGTAAGATGTGGATTGTGTTGCTCCTGCTGTTAGTACATCTTTGGAACACGATAACACACATATGTGGCCATATACTGCATATTTTAGCGCATGATAATACGTTGGTGTAATATACAAAACTTCTGCAGAATGCAAGAATATTTTACGTTTTAGGAGTAATTTCTTAATTTTTATATTAATTACTGTGTTTCTCACAATGTCAGTACCAGCTCAAGCAACAAGAACTTCTTTAAGTTGCCCTATATTTGGGGCTCCAGCTGATTTAGACAAGAGGTGCTTTCCAACCTATAAGGACGTCATGAAATATTTTCATCAAATAATGTTGAATCTGAAGACATCGAAGAAAGTGCCTACAGTTGCAGAAATTTCGAGTGTTCTCTCAAAAACTCTCGAAGATTTATGGAAAACAGCCTCTATTCCTACTGTTTCTCCTAACCGTGTCGTTCAAATGATTAAAATTTACCATGAAAAATGTCAAAACCTTCTAAAGTCAATAAAAAGGAAACAAGATAGTGACTCATTCAAAATTAAATTACAAACATTTGAAAATGAAGCAGAAAACAAATTATTTGACATCAGTGCTTGCAAAAGTGAAAATTTTGATAAGTGTTCATGTGAAAACCATCTCAAGGTTCCAGCAATTGAACAAGGCTTCCTTAAAGATCAGAGAACAACAAGAAAATTGGCAATAATCTCTCTTGATGTTTCACAAACTCGTAAAGATCTAGCAACTATTGCTTGAAGACAACAGAGAATGAAACAGTTTGAACCAAAACCATCTACCAGTAAAAGACAAGCAACTGAAACACCGTCATCAACATCAAGTGGAAGAGAAGGAGCGGATTCTGATTATTAACCGACACATAGAATCAAATCGATGGAACAATCTCATCATTGGCTATAGCTTGTGACAGAACTGGTGTGTCAGACAGGTCTGCTGCTATAATTGCTTCGGCTGTTCTTGAAGACGTGGGAATTATAAACGAAAAAGATTTAAGTTCAGTAATAGACAGATGCAAAGTAAGGAGAGCTAGAAAAAGAGTGAGATCAATCATTCAAAAGAGAGATTACGAAGAAGAAACTATGGAGAGTATCTATTTCGATGGAAGAAAGGACAGAACTGCAGTGCAAGAAAAAGTTGTCAGTAAAGGTTATCAAAAAAATATAACAGAAGAACATGTCACTTTGCTTCAAGAACCAAACTCGCATTATATTGGGCATGTAACTCCCGCTTCTGGCTCAGCACAGAGTATATCTTCTGCAATTTTGGATTTTTTTCGCTCAAATGATATTGATACGTCAGAAGTTAAAGCCATTGGATGTGACGGGACAGCAGTTAATACAGGATCAAAAGGAGGAGTGATAAGAAGTATTGAAGAGCACTTTCAGAGAGCACTCCAGTGGCTGATTTGCTTGCTTCACATTAATGAACTTCCTTGCGGCACATAGTGACTGACATTGATGGTAAAACAACAGGTCCTCATAGTTTTACGGGGCTATAGGAAAAGAGTTAATTGATTGTGAAAAGAGACCTGTTGTTGAGTTTGAAGCAGTTGAAGCGGAAGAAATTGTAGTTGACAGAGATGATCTGAGCACAGATCAGAAATATTTGGCAGAAATCTATGATGCTGTGTCAAAAGATGAATGTACTCCCTCTCTAGCTCAAAGGAAACCAGGCAAAATGGCACACTCCAAATGGGTGACAACTGCTAACCGCATACTTCGTCTCTACGTTTCAAATGAAGAACCTTCAGACAACCTTAAGTGTATCGTGGATTATATTATGAAAGTTTATATTCCAATGTGGTATCAAATCAAGAGAAATTCTTCAGCAACACAGGAAACCAAACATCTTTATCAAATGATACAACGCTCGAGGTCGTTGAGTGCCCGCTGCATAGAAATAGTTGTTCGTGTTATTCAGAGAAATTCCTATTTTTCTCACCTGAGAATGTTCTCCTTAGTATGATTCACGATGAAGCAAAACATATCAGAGAATTAGGATGGAGGAGAATCCTTAAAGCAAGATATTCTGAGTCAGCCGCAGTGAGAGTGTTTAAATTGCCCACGTTGAACTTTCAGTGCAGTGAGTACTACAACATGATTAACTGGCAAACTTGTGAGCTGTCAGAGCCTCCTCTGACAAAAGTTCTATCACGCTCCGACATCCTGAACTATATCTCATCAGGAGATGTACCTGATTTCATCCCACGCTTTCCTTGCCACACCCAAGCGGTTGAACAGCATATAAAGCTGGTAACAGAGGCTTCAGCTGCAGTATGCGGTTCAGAGGCAAGGGATGGATTTATCAGAGCAAGATTAGAATCCAGAAAGAAAATGCCAAGAATGGAAACAAAACGTGACTACAGTGTGTAACTAGCCCAAGTCCGATAATGGTAGGGTGGTTGGGTCGGGCAGGGAGGAACTCGAAATGCAGCCACCTCCACGTGGTGAGTTCTGGGTTATTTTGTCAATATAGTACATTCAATATTGACGAAATAAGCGAAGAGCTGCATGCATATTACATAATAAGTCATCAAAAATAAACCAAGCATATGCAAAGTAAAATGCATTGGTGGACCTAAATTATTTAATTGCTCAAATATATAAACTTCTTAAATTACTAAAATATGATATAATGAATTGTTAATTGCATTACTTAATACATACAGTAATTAACGAATAAACTGTGGTGTAGGGCCGAAGTTGACCATAATAGCGTCATTATAAAATACGCTATTTATGTAAATTTTCCCATATTTTGGAACGTTTGCGGAGGCAGAAGAATTTATAGTAGGACAAAATATTTAAAAAATAGTCTAAAATAAACCTTTAGGATGCTTTTCCTCGCTATTACAAGAAGGTAGGATGAAAATTAAAACTAAGAAAATATTGAAAAAATGACTATTTTGGCGCATTTTTTGGATTTTCAACGCGCGTGCGGAGGCAGAAGATATTACTGCAGATCTCTGAGATTTTACACACTCACTTTTGACGTGGAAGAGCCACTTTTCCGCGCTATTACAAAACGAAAATCGAAAAAAGTGTAAAAACTCTCCGCCCTACTCTCTAGCCTTTAATTTGGGAACACGACACAGTCTTCCTTTTTTACTTTCCACTGTTGTTTGGGGAGTTACAGGGTTTAGAGTAAGATTAGGGACTAGTTTCTCCATTATTTTCCAAGTGTAAATAATGGTGTATCTCTCTCTCCTCCTTTCCAGTGAATATAGGTTTAATTCGCGTAACCTTTCCCAGTAGTTTAGTTCTTTGCACCCATTGATCTTGGCTGTGAAACTTCTCTTAATCCCTTCTAGTTGTCCAATGTTTTCTTTTTTATATGTGGATGTTAGGACCGAGCAGGATTCCAATTTGTGTATGATAAGTGTTTTCAGTAGATGAATCATTATATTCCTATCCCTTCTTTTAAAGGTTCTCAGTATCTGCCCAGTTTTTCTCTTTGCTCTGTTTACTGCTGTCTTATTTTGTGTTTCAAATTTCGCATCATCAGTCATTACAACCCCTAAGTCTTTTGCTTTAAAATTTCTCTGAATTTCCTGTCCATCTCGGGTATAATATTCCATGGATTTTAGGTCCTCTCTTTGTCTTTACCGTAACAGCTGAAATTGTCGGTGTTAAACTTCACATTGTTGTCTTCCGTCCACTTGTAGATTCTGTTTATATCGGTTTGTAGAGATCCTATGTTTCTGGGTTTCTTATTTTTCTACTGATCTTTGTGTCATCGGCAAAGGATGTTACTGTGCTGTCTCTGGTTACGTCCTCATCTATGTCAGTTAGCATGATTATGAAGCATGATTATGAATTATGATTTTATATATATATATATATATATATATATATATATATATATATATATATATATATATATATATATATATATATATATATATATATATATATATATATATACCTTATGAACCTTATGTTGTTTCGTGCGTTGGTCTCTCTTCACACGGAGGTCAAGCTGGTGGCCCCGCCTCTAGGTCTGGCCTGGTGGAGGAGCGAGTTGCTTTCTTGCGCTCTCCACCGTACATAGCCAGGCATGTCCGGCTCATCTGGTACTGTCCTGAGCCAGGCATCCAGTCTTTTCTTGAAGACTTCAACTTTGACCCCCCGTTACGTTTCTGAGGTCCTTAGGAAGCTGGTTGAAAGTCTTGGCCCCCTGACAACCAAGCTATTTTCCTTCAGGGTTGAGGAGGTCTCTTGTCGGGCCTTTAATTTGGGAACACTACACATTCTGCCTTTCCTATTTTCCAGTGTTATTTGAATGGTAATTGGGTTTAGTTTTAGGTTTGGTACCAGTTTTTCGATCATTTTCCATATGTAGATTATGATGTACCTCTCTCTCCTTCTTTCCAGTGAGTACAGATTTAGTTTACGTAGTCTTTCCCAGTAGTTGAGTTCTTTGCAGCCATCAATCTTGGCTGTGAAATGCCTTTGCGTTTCTTCTAGTTTATTAGTTTCTTCCTTTTTATATGGGGACGTCAAAACTGAGCAGTATTCAAGTTTTGGTATAATCAGTGTTTTTAGCAGGGGAATCATTACTGTCCTGTCCCTTCTCTTGAACGTTCTTAGAACCTGTCCGGCGACTCTTTTTGCTTTATTTATCACTATCTGATTTTGTGTTTCGAATTTCGCATCATCTGTCATTATTATCCCGAGATCAATCGCTCTCGTGCTTCTCTGAATTTCCTGTCTATGTGGAGCATAATATGCAGTCTGTTTAAGTCCTTCTTTCTACCATATCTCAAGAGCTGAAATTTCTTGGCGTTGAATGACATGTTGTTGTCTTCTGACCATTTGTATATTTTGTTCGTGTCCCTCTGCAAAGCCTCCACGTCATGTACATCGCTGATTTTTCTGCTGATCTTTGTATCGTCTGCAAAGGATGTTACTATACTGTTGCTGTTTACTCCGCTGTCTATGTCTGTTAGCATGATAATGAACAGGAGTGGGGCCAGTACTGTCCCTTGTGGTACTGAGCTGCGTACTTCCGATTCTGCTGATGATATACCTTGAATTTTGACGACCTGCAGACGATCTCTAAGGAAGTTGTAGATCCATTTTCCCACTTTGCCTGTTATTCCCATATATTTAATTTTATGTGCTATTATACCATGGTCACATTTATCGAAAGCTTTAGCAAAATCTGTGTATATAACATCGTATTTGTCATTGCCTTCCAATGCTCTAGGATATTGTTGTAGTGTTCTATTAGTTGTGATAGGCATGATCTACCTGATCGGAATCCATGCTGATTTTCGTTGAATCTTTCCCGTGTCTCCAGGAAATCATAAATTTTCTCTCTAACTATTCTTTCAAATACTTTGGTGAGGTGGGACGTCAATGACACTGGTCTATAGTTCTTTGCTTGAGATCTTTCCCCTCCTTTATATATCGGGACAATGTTTGCTCTTTTCAAGATGCTCGGTATTTCCCCTGTGTCTAGGGATCTTCTCCATATCCAGTATAAAGGTGTAGCTATTTCATTTTTACAGTTTTTAATCAATAATGCGTTCCAATTGTCCGGACTTGCAGTTGAATGTGGTTTCATTTGTCCTATAGCTCTCGCTACATCTTCTGGTGTAAAATCAAAGTCTGTTATATACTCTCCTTGCAATTCCTCTTCAAAGAATGCATTTATGTCAGGTATCGCTTTGTCACTTTTTGGGGTACTGAAAACTGATTCATATTGAGCTCTCAATGAATCAGATATTTCTTTTGGATCGTCGGTTAGTTCATTATTTCCCGTCCTTAATGGCCCAACAGCGGCGCGCGATTTTGTTTTACTTTTTGTATAGCTATAGAAGTATTTTGGATTTCCCTTTATTGCTTCTACCGCCTTTTCCTCTTCCCTCTCTGTATGGTCCTTAATCAGGGCTTGTATTTCCCTATCGATACCCTCCAGTTTTTCTTTTATTGCTTTCCTGTCATTATCTCCGCAGTTACCTATGTAGTGAACGCTTTATTATATCTTTTGTTCATTCTTTACTTACGCTTCTTCCTACTTTACTACATCTCTATTGCTCTTTATTTCATTTAACTGCACACTCTCGTTACTCATTTTCGCCGTGCAGTATAATAGTTTCCGGTAGCGACGCCGAGTTCTGACTCTAAAAGACCGTTACAAAACGAAGGGGGGGGAGGTTAATTAATACTCTTATTAACACTTGTTACGTTTTATTAATTTCGAAAGTGGTTTAGTTAATTAGGGGATATGCGAGTATGAAATATTACTAAATATATTTAGGTCGGAGAGGGACACACACAACTTATTTATTCTACGTTACATTTTGCCCAACTACGCGTAACGCGTTCTGCCTCAAGACTGAAAAACCGTTATAGGTATAGTCCACTCTCAAAGCCTATTCAGTATTACCAACCCTACCCATTTTAAACAATTTGTTTCATAATTATTAGTAAATGATTTACATTAAACATTATCTTATTTAATTAAACAAAATTTAATATTCTTAACTAAGCATTACTACACTCGCATCACCCCCTTGAAAATAAGTTTTTCCATTAGGAAAACTTATTAATATCGTTTAACAATGTCAATAAATTTATTCAACAAACTTATATATTTTGCAATTTTTTTTTTTTTTTTTTTTTACTTTAACACTTATTCAAAGTTTAGAAATAGACAAGAAATAATAGAATGACAATTCCCATACATATATTGTATCATATTATAAAACCCGAAAACTTTATAATTTTTCACATTTGCATAAAATAACATTTCACTCTAATAATTAAATTACAACCTGTAACTAATCTATACATGCCAAAAAAATAACGGAAAATTTTCTTACAGTGGCTACACAAATCTCAAGTTCACAATCTATTCCCGCGATTCCTCATCAACGATCGCTTTACATTTGAAACAGTTATTTGTATAGTTATACAGTTACTATCAGGGCAACATAGAAAAAAAATAAGAAAAAGTTTACATAAAATACTGACCAAGAGCGCACATACTATTTCACGAAAAACACAACAATTTTGGGCAATAATCGCACCCTTTCACTTATTATTTCATTACATAATAATCAGTACATTAATTTGCTGGACGTTGTTTAGATGACACTCCGCACGCTGACAACGGATTTTAATTTTCAATCGCAGCTCTCCTGCTCACTTCGCTAGAATGCAAGGGATTGCATCAATCAATATGCAACAGGGCAGCACGCTATAATGGTTCCGCTCTCTCTCCAATGGCGAAAAAAAAAAAACAAGAGACGTCCAATTCTAAAAGGATCAGGGGGGGAGATATCTGAAAGCGGGACCACGCGCTGGAATTGGACGGAATTTGCAATTCTAGAAGTCGATGAAGAAACTCGCCTTGTCTCATCTCCACTTTTGTCGGTGAACGCTGCTCTTCCTACGTCCAGCTGAAAGACTCTTCCACTGGCAACAATCAAACGATGACTCCGCCGTAGGCCGTTTCCCAACGAACCTACTGTATGTCTGTATGGACAGTACAGTCGTAGGCGCCCGTTCAAGGCTCTCGTGGCTTGTCTGCCGCGCGCTTTGTTGACACATATTTAGCGAAGCATTCGAGCAACGTGACCAGCTACTGCCCGAAAAATACCAGTAGACCATCTTCGATCGAAACTTTCGTGTACCAAGTCCCTGCACACGTAAATTTCTCTTCTCTTCCGGAACTGTCCTGCGCCAAGTCCTTGCGCATTCGGTTCCTCTCTTCTCTCTTCTCTTCCGAAACCATCCTGCGCCAAGTCCATGCGCATTCTGGTTTCTCTTCTCTCTCTCATTGGTGATCGATCACCTATCCGGTCAACTAAACTCAGTTGATGGAACTCGGATTCAACTTGGTTGACCCAAGCTGAGCCTTGCAATTTTGAAAAAAAAGTTTATTCTAAACGTGTTTCTGTACTGCTTATCATTTCATATTTAATTTATCAAATTCTTTCGACAATTCACTTCGAAATACTAACTACACATTTGCTCTGGCCAAATTCACGGAAAAAAAATGACAATCTAAAAATTTCGCAAAAATTTAATCACATCTAGCCACCACTAATGTCACTTATGGCAGTTACATCGAAGATAAAAAGAAGTCATAAAATGTACGAACCAAAATTGTACAGTATAATTATAAAAGCGCCCATACATAGTAACTGTTAGTATAATTTAAGAAATATTATTGCTCAAACTATCGTCAGAAATCACCTCAATACCTCTAAATACAAAAGACAAAAATGAACCCCAGAAACTTCATGTCATCCATTCTCTGACAATCATGAACCCTCTTGCTTTGAGGAGGAGCACACAGACGCCACAAAAACGTTACTGGCTATCTAGGAGGCTCCATTTCCGAGTGTACACTTGAGTCAATGTTTCAAATGCACTAGTTAACTCCGACTGAAGGTTTAAACAATAATAATTTTCTAAACAGTTATTAAAAAGTAAAAAAATTTAAATATTACTACCAAAAATTATTTTAATACAGTAATTCCAACTTGAAACGTCAAATTTCATAAGAATTGAACTTGCAATTTGCAAATTACATCTGAGAGACAACTCTCTCCTTCAACAGAAACCTCAGTATGGTTTTCAAATCACAGAAATCTCAGTAATTTATCGTTTCCAAGTAAAAATACAAATTTTTATCGTTATACTAAATAAGAATAGATCATATGTACTAAAAAATTACACACAATCCACTGTAAACAAAACTAAAACATTCCTAATTGAGAGCGGTCGCTTTGTTTGTAAGCGAACCTCTATACAAATATCCCTAACCGAATGAAACTGCATTATATCCTAACATAATTTCGTAATATTTTCCATGCAAACGCTCAAACTAAAAAAAAGGACATTTTTCATTTCTAATTCCAAATTAAAATTTCAAATTAAAACATCCTTTTTAGAATACAATCTAAATTTGAACTAAAAATTTTACCATTGTCATTGAACTGGCAAGAAAAATAATAATCGGCCTATCTGTACAAATAAATTTGATTATTGAATGAATTTATAAAACGTAAACAATATATGAAAAGAATTTCTACACAAATTTCTGTAATTCAAAAAAATTATAATATCGAGATTTAGTAAAATGTGTACCGTAACTCACATTGGCCGCCAAAATAAAAATAAAATTTTCTGCCGCTTTAGGCCCTATATTTAATAAATTCAATGTTATGCGTGAAAAGAGCTATTAAGAATTTAAGTCAACATTTGTGCTTTTTAAAGAAAAATCCTATGCTTATTTATGTTAAACCAATGAAAATTTTGTTAAATAACTAAAAATTTACACTCAATAGACATACCGTAATAACGGTTAATCTCCGAACAATATTTTACGATAGGCCTACAAGAAATTCTTCTTACGTACGATACAATAGCCATTTTACCAAATATGTCGGAATTGTCGTGAAATAAACGAATGAAACAGGAAAAAAAAAATAGATAACCAGCTTACCTACCAAATTGTATATAATTAATGAGTATAAAAAAAATATCCAAAACAACTTTTATAGAAAATTTCACAACACAATTTAACACAATCCTATACGGCCCAATCTGACAATTTTTAATATCTTTAAGATTTATTTTTCGATTTGTCCCTTAACTGTAACGTAATCCTATTTTAGCGCGAAGCGAGCAAAGCAAAAAGCCCGTAAACCTATATTTACAAAATAATCCTATTATTATATACAGGCAATCGAAATATAATCAAAAATCTGCTAATGAAACCCAGAAAATTTCTCATGTTCATGAAATGGTTGTACTATATATGTATATATACCCAGAAATGCGATACAAATTTTCGCTGAAACACTTTGAAAGACCATATAAATTGTGTATCATACTGTATTAAACTAACTTACTTACGTACAAATCATTATTCTTATTATTATGATTATTACAATTTCACTAATTCCAAAAGTTTTAAACAAAAAGTAAAAAGGTAAGCTGAAAGGTGAAAGAAAAAAAAAGAAAATTTGAGTCTTCAGGCAGCACGATAATTTTCAAACTATACCCTCTCCAACCGAAATGAACAAAATTTAACGTAATAATGACTCGCAATACTGAGTCGGACAAACGAAAAGCAACGGAACTGGACGAAACAAATTGAATTCTTAGGAGTCAGGGACGCTATCGGACGCGAAGGCAAGCGCCATTTTTAAATTTTATTTACAATGAAATTTTAAGGCATGAAATCGAAATTTGCCTGCAAACGGGGTAAAATTTTGCATTTAGATATTTTAATAATCGAAATAAAATATTCATTAACGCTATTTGTTATTATACCGGGTTTTAAGAATTTTAATGGAAATACTAACACGTGGGTAAGCCTCACAAAATATGATGTAAGAGGACCACCGCTAGCACCAGAATGTAGTGAACGTTTTATTATATCTTTTCTTCATTTTTACTTACGCTTCTTCCTACTTTACTATATCTCTATTGCTCTTTATTTCATTTAACTGTACACTCTCGTTACTCATTTTCGCCGTGCAGTATAATAGTTTCCGGTAGCGACGCCGAGTTCTGACTCTAAAAGACCGTTACAAAACGAAGGGGGGGGAGGTTATTAATACTCTTATTAACACTTACGTTTTATTAATTTCGAAAGTGGTTTAGTTAATTAGGGGATATGCGAGTATGAAATATTACTAAATATATTTAGGTCGGAGAGGGACACACACAACTTATTTATTCTACGTTACATTTTGCCCAACTACGCGTAACGCGTTCTGCCTCAAGACTGAAAAACCGTTATAGGTATAGTCCACTCTCAAAGCCTATTCAGTATTACCAACCCTACCCATTTTAAACAATTTGTTTCATAATTATTAGTAAATGATTTACATTAAACATTATCTTATTTAATTAAACAAAATTTAATATTCTTAACTAAGCATTACTACACCTAACTTCGCCTCCACTCTCTTTCTTTTGCGGAATAGTCTTCTCTTTTGCCTCTCTAGCCAGCTCCTCTTTCCTTTTGGCTGTGATTTCGGAGCATAGTTTTCTAAAATTCTCAGCGTTATATATATATATATATATATATATATATGTGTGTGTGTGTGTGTGTACTTTCAAAAGCATCTCCTATTCATGCAAAAGGGCTCTTATTCATTTTGACTTTCACTGTTGATGGTCAATTGTTTTCTGAGGGAAATCATGTTCTCGATAAAAATTTAAGTTTCCTAAAAAGTTTTCCTTGATAAAATTTTCTTATGAACTCTTAATTAGATAAAGACGTTTTACGAAAGGTAATTTTAATTTTTAAATAAAAAATTTTTCCATCGAAAAAAACCTTTTTATTTTTTATTTTTTTTTATCAAATTTGTTATATTATTGACTTTGAAGAATGAATGTGGCGAAACTTAATTAAGGAATCTAGTTTTTAATATTTTTTCTTTCCTGTGACTGCCTTGATTAGATTATAAATGAGGTCTATAGTGTCAACACCAATTTTTTTGTATGGCGTCACTCGATTTTGGACGATATGAACTCTTATATCTCAGTCTGAAATTTGGGGAACAGCTTTTAGACTCTGGAAAAATATTTTCCTTTCTCAAATTTTTAAGATTATCAAAAACAGACGAATTATTAATTGGTCTCCCGTTATCTTTCGAATTTAGATTTGAGGTAAAAATGTTAATTATTTTAAAAAATTAATTATTGTTTTAATTAATTTTTTATTATTTTAATATTCATATCCTTAATTTAATCTCCAGAAGTAAAACAAATTATTAATTACAAAGAAAATGTTTTTTGTTTACCGATCGAAGTAAATTATATTACTGGTACATGAAATTGCAAAAATTCATTTTCGGAAAAAAGTTTCCCTACGAAAAAAAAAAAAAAATCCTTATCTGAAATGATTAAGTTTTATTTACAAAATTTTATTAGTTAGAAAAAAGAAAAAAAATATCAGAAGGAAAAATGGCATAAAACCATGGTGGCCCTGAGCCCGAGCAGTGACAGGGTAAGGGACCAGCTCAAGCTAACCGGGTGCCAACAACTGGGAACGAACCCAGAGCCAAAAGAAAAACAGTATGAACCAATTACTATTTTTTATTAATTTTAGAATTTTTTCCTAGGAGAACTTTTTTCCGATACTTCCCTTTGCTGATTATTTAATTATTTCTTATTTTGAAAGTTTTGGAATTTGTAGTGTGCGCATTTTTTTTTTAACGTGATGTAATTTTATTCAATTTGAACAGTATTTTTTTAATGTAATTTTAGGGATTGGAGTGTGTATTCCATATTCCGAAAGCTTTATTAAAACAGTTTAACTCTAATGTGGGTGTTGACATTCACCCATTTCGTTTTAATTTAGAGTTAACAACATACCTAATTTTAGTGTGCAGTGATAACCAATTTGCGCAGTAATAATTTCAATTTGTGCAGTGATAAATTGAAAATCTATGCAATGATGAATTAGGTTTTATATTCCATATAGAACCTACTGCATCACTACACAGATTTTCAATTTATCACTGCACAAATTGAAATTGTTACTGCGCAAATTGGTTATCACTGCACACTAAAATTAGGTATGGTTAACAATAAAACTGCAATACGATTGAAATAAATTTTATTACAGCTCTTTACTAAACACGTTATTATTATTATATTATTATTATTATTATTATTATTATCATTATTATTATCAATGCAAAGTGTTTATGACTGTTTAACCTTCTTCGAAACGGCAAAGGTCACGTGACAGAGGGAACCTTCACCTTTACGTGGGATCCGAACGAAGGGTCACTACATCATCTGCGCACGGAGGACGGTCATCCATCCAACTATCATATACTGTAGACCCAAAGTTGGTTAACTTCGCTGATCTTACGGGAATGGGCGTTGCGACATGGCCACGACGCAGCCCTAAATTACAGTGAATTAATCACTGCATTAACATCGCGAAGGGAAAGCTTATCACGTGGTAATGGGGAATCGCGTTTGTTTTTTTTCAACAGAACAATGACTAATTATTGTAAGTCTGAAATAACAACAACGTCAAAAGTGTAAACCACACAACAACGCGCAACATGTATGCTTATCTATACGATTTCTTTTTAATTTTGACTTTTGTGCCTTTTGCCTTTCGAACGCTATCACCACCATCACCACCACCACCATCCAACGACAAAGTAAAAGGCAAATTGTATGACAGAGTGTGTTAACTTTGCCTCGTCGTAGTGTGGTGCCAGCATTCGCGACTCATACTCAGGAAGTGGAAGTCCATATATATAAAATCACACATTATTATGTACGTCCTCACTTAAGTGAAAAATAATGAATTTGAACCTTTCAGCAATGTTTTTAATTGCCGAGGATGTATCCTCTATACTTCGATTCATAAATAACACTGGTATGCATATGAAATTGTTTTTGTCTGCTGTGAGGGTTTTTTCAACTCATATTATATGATTCGACCATGCTGAATTCGAAAATGACATTGGTTTTCTTCAATCAGGTCAGGTTTTTTCTCTATTGGCCATTTATTATAAGTCCAATTTTATCCCCAAATTTATTGATTTTTTTAGCTTAAACACTGTAGATACGAGTAATATTATAAGAACACTCGTGAAAAATGAAAACATTGTGTGAATAAATACTTTTATTCATACAATGAATATGGAAAAAGTTTATTGAGGAAAGAATGAAGTTTTTTTGGCTTTCCGTCTGTGTTTTTCTTCGGGCACGTCTCGCTTCAAACACCAGCAAATAGTCCGCCAGCATATTGATATCCCAGTTTCCCTGGTACCTCTCTTCCATTATTTTGATATCTTGGTGAAATCGTTCACCCTGTTCCTCACTATAATCCCCGCAATTTTCAGGAAAATAGTCCAAGTGGGACCACAAAAAGTGCATTTTTATGGACATGCGCGACCCATGAGCTTTGAAAGCTTCCATCAAGTTTTCGACAACGGACTCGTATTCTGGACTTCTACGCTTGCCAAGAAAATCAGTGACAACTGATTTGAATGCCTGCCAGGCATTCTTCTCAGTTGGAGTCATTGCGTTTTCGAACTGAGTATCCTTGATCAAAGTTCGAATTTGAGGACCATCAAAAACCCCAGCATTTAGTTTAGCATCAGATATATGAGGAAATTTACTCTCGAGATATCGGAATGCTGAACCCTCCTTATTCATTGATTTGATGAAATTTTTCATCAAGCCCAGCTTAATATGAAGTGGTGGGAGCAAAAGTTTTGTTGGTGGTACAAGGGGCACTGAAACGACATTATGCGACCCAGGTTCAAAATTCTCTCTGGATGCCCATTCACGCTGTGCATAGTGCTTCTCATCCGCTCGGCTATCCCATTTGCAGAGGAAACATGGGTATTTCGTGTATCCCCCTTGCATTCCCAATACAAATGCCACAATCTGAAAAAAAATGAAAATATTTAAAGAATTTAGAGAATTTGTTCTATCAGATAAAAAAATCTATGCATTGGACTGTATCACTTCTGTGAGGAAGTTAAGTGTTCTTATACGCTCTCAAATAACCTTTGGAAAAACAACATAGTCAATAGCAATAGTTTACTTATGATATTAGTATTACCTTCAAATCTCGACAGATCCTCCAGTTATGTTGGTCGTATACGAGAGCATCCAGTAAAATTTTCATGTTATAGTAGCTCTCAGTAAGTTGTACGGAATGTGCTACAGGGACTGATGCAACCCTATTCCCAATGTTGAGAAGTACTGCTTTCAAACTTCGTTTAGACGAGTCTATAAATAGCCTCCATTCTGATGCGTTATATGGCAGGCCCAAGGATTCGATTAGCCCCTCAACATTGCAGCAGTACACTAAGGAAGAGGTATTTTCGTGCACTGCAAAAAACTTGCGGAATTCTTCCTCTCGTTTCCATACCAGGAGAATGTTGTTCCCGGAGCCAGCAAGTTGTCCTCTCGAAGTCGTGAGCCCAAGATCTCGGCAGCTAATTTGGAAAGTCCTAAATCCCTGGTAAGATCATTAAGTTTGGCCTGGTTGAGAGGCCTCGGCTCATTTGAAGCGGTATTTTGAGGTATATACGACTGGGACTGGTCATTGGCATTGGTCATTGATTCATCATCAGAATCATCGAAGTCCAGGGTTTGAGGTGGGTCGGGTATTGGAATTCCAGGACCATGGGGTACAGGTCTCATAGCAGAAGGAATGTCAGGGTATACAACAATGTGTTTATTCTTCTTGTTAACTCCTGAAAATAGAAACACAGAAACATGGATATAAAACTTGCATATGAAATAGAAGAAGCATTCAGACAGTGGCGGCTCGTGAGGGAAGGCTGCGGTCTGTAAGATATGAAATAGGTCGATGGAGTCTGTATATTTTCTTTCTTTTTCATATTGTCCCTTCGGGGACAATATGAATGAAAAAGAAAGAAAATATACAATCATTGTATGTAAATGTAACTTGTATAACAATATGTATGTGTAAATGTATTTTCTATAACAATATGTATATGTAAATGTATGATTACCATTATGGTGAATATTATGCTATATATGGTGAATATTACATTATCGTGAATATTATGTCAAGTTTCATACGAGGATTTCAAAATATTTAAGAAAAATAAATTTATAAGCCCACCGTGGAGGTTTGTCATGCAGAAATAGCAATCTGTCACGTGATCCTTTCCTTCTCTCCAAATCATGGAATTCCAAAAGGCAAAGATTTCGCTCTGCCTTTGCTCCATCTTCTCAAATTTTCAATGCACGTCTTGCAGCACATGAGGGGCGAAATTTTTGTCCTGGTCCCCTAGCTTAATTCCAAAGTATGCTCTATACATTGTCTTCACAAATTTAGTGTTGGGACTGGTTATTTGGCATGGTAACCGTCCCACATATGTAGCAGAATCTATTGGGATCATTTTTACACGCTCTATTCATTATGAAATATTTTATCTATATGCCTGAAAAGTAAAAAAAGATATTATACAAGTGAAACAAGTGATGATAGATGTTACTGTTCCAATTCCGCTTTGACAAAATCACGAAAAATTCTATTTTACTTATGAGGCCATAGCCGGATAACCTGAGCTGATTGAGAAAAACGGATTGCAGATTCGAAATCAGCAGGAAAACTCTATAAGAATCATACAAAACCCTTGACAGCAAAATTGATGCATGCCAGTGTAATTGCAATGATTCTCTGCAAAGGTATTATAAAACACATTGAGGGGCTTTGAGTTACATTTATTTGTACGATAATTGATGCTTATTATTATTGTGTATAATAGAAGAGACAATACTAATTAAAAATTAGTTTTGAGTTTTAAGGAAGGGAATTTTACATTTTATCGTTCACGAATCTCTTCGTGTTGAAAATTATCTATCCAGATTTTAATGTTTTATACAACTTTGCGACTTATGATAAATATCATAAATTTGTTGGATGTAAAAGTAGTATGACCGCAAAAGGAGAAAGTGTAGAGCAATTGCAATGTTGATCATATGAGTGCCAGTGCCACCCCCACTAGGGTGGAGCGATTTCCCTGATTTTTGAAATGACATTAGTAATAGTGCGGAAAATGTGCTATTGTATGTTGAATGCAAAGTGACAAAACCGTTTTTCTTTAAGACAATATCTTCAGGTGCCAATATGCCAATGAATTTCTAATAAAAACTTAAAACCTCTATATTTTGACAAAATATTATATACAGCGACTCCGTAAATAAACAAATTTATATGTAATAGTACCCGACACATGGTGACGATTGGCATATTGACGCCAATCGCCATAAAATCATCACGCCAATCACCTACGTGTGTGGCCAGCATAACACAGTGTGTTAGTGTTAGACCAGCTGTTGCCGCGGTAAGGTGTTACGCTCTGTCCGCTTGCGCAATCACATCAGATCCTTTCACTATTTAATATTTGATATTGCATTTCAGCACATTCTCTTACACTTTTGTGATCTTGCTTTTATAAATTTGGATTATATATTATAAATCTTGTATAGTAAAAGATTTATAATCAGGTCAGACATGGCAACTAAAAGAATGCCTCGGCAGTCAAGAACAACGGACTGCCACATATTTGGCAATGGAGAAGAACTGAGTCATCGTGTTCTACCAACATTTGAAGGTGTTATGTAATGCTATATATATGAAAAAAGACTGAAAGAAGAGTTAAACAATAAAGATCCTTCTGTTCATGAAATATCATCGGCGGTTGCAGAAAACTTAATTTCATTATACAATAAAGCATCAATTCCAACTGTATCCTTCAACCGCGTTGTAAAGAAAATAAAAGATTATCATACAAAATATAGATCTATATTAAACAGCCTAAAGGTATGAAACAAAAGGAGTCTTACTTAGATAAGTGCAAAAAATTTAAAGATGATGCTCAAAATCTTTTTGATATTGCCGCTTGTAAATGTAAAGACGTTCAATCCTGCAAATGCCCAAAATCAAATCGCGTACCGAAACATGAACAAGAATTCCTAAAAGACCAAAGAACAAAAAGAAAAATGGCCATAGGATCAGTTGATGTTTCTGCTTCTAAAAAAATACAATTAGCACAAGTTAGAAAAAGCAGTAGAGATTTGTATCTTTCAAAACAACTGCCAGTAATGTCATCGACTTCATATTCAGAAAGTTTTCAGTTTGAAGATATATCTTCTTTAACAGATACAGAAAAAGAATCTGACGAAACATTTGATGAGCCAATCTCCGTAAAACGGAAACGCATCAGAAGCGAACGCGGAAAATGTCAAAACATAAAATCTCTGAAGCGATTACGCTTTCAGATAGAGCAGCTGCCATGATAACAAGTTCTGTTTTGCACAACATTAAACAAACATCTGAGCCTGATCCATCCCTGGTAATAGATCGCAGTAAAGTGCGCAGAGCTAGGAAGCATCAACGTGATGAGCTTCAACAGGATGCTAGCGTAGGAAAAACAATTATGAGTATTTATTTTGACGGTAGCAAGGATAAAACTATTGTCCAAGAACAGAAAGGTTCTAAATTTTATCGTAAAGTTGTTGTGGAAGAGCATGTAACCTTGGTAGCAGAACCAGACCAAATGTATCTAGGGCACTTTACTTCTGAATCTGGGACATCTAAAAGTATATGTAAAGAATATGCGATTTTTGAATACACATAACGTTGATTCTTCAAATTTAGTTGCTATGGGATGTGATGGAACTGCTGTGAACACAGGAGCGAAAGGTGGTCATTCGGCTTATGGAAATGCATCTCAATAGACCTTTGCAATAGATTGTGTGTCAGTTACATGCAAATGAGCTTCCTTTACACCACCTCATGGAGAAATTGGATGGAAAAACCACTGGACCTCGTGAATTTGTTGGCATCATTGGCCAGCAATTGTAGAAATGTGAAACACTTCCGGTTGTTCATTTCGAAAAAATCGAAGTTGAAATTCCATCTATTGACAAAGACGACTTGAGCACGGATCAAAAATATTTGTTTGATATTTATCAAGCCGTTTCAATTGGCGAGTGTAGTACTGACCTATCAAGACGAAATCCAGGCAAGATGGTGCACTCTGGTGGTTAACCACTGCAAATCGTATTCTGAGATTATACGTAGCTACACCTGAACCTTCTGATGATTTGAAAAATTTGGTTTCGTATGTTATGCACGTATATATATCCCAATGTGGTTTACAATCAAACAAAGCAAATCAATTGCATATGGAGCTCCTAATGTTTTCAAAACCATTGAGTATTCCCGAATGTTGAACGATTCTGTTCGAGTAGTTATTGAACCAGTGATCCAAAGAAATGCATTTTTCGCTCATCCAGAAAACATACTTTTGAGCATGATACAAGATGAGCGTAGCGTAGCCATGTAAGAGTACTTGGATGGAGAAGAATAAAGAAAGCTAGAGAACAATATCGTGGAAAAAGTCTTAGACTCTTTAAAATCACAAAGTTTAATTTCGAGGCCACAGACTACACAAACATGATTAATTGGCATGATATCGCAGTAACTGAACCTCCAATGACGCGTGATTGTGTTTCCGACGATGAAATTGATACAATGATTGCTAATAGAGAAGTGAAGGATTTCAACAAGATGCCATGCCATACTCAAGCTGTTGAATGAGTCATCAAGTGTGTGAAGCAGGATCTAGAGACGGATATATTCGATCGAGAATGGTAGCACGGAAAATGATGCCCTCATTTGAAACCAAATCTGAATTTCGAATATAATTAGATATTGACTAAAGTTTTCAATACATAAATCATGTCCATATGGTTGGGTGGTAGGGTTGGGCATGAGTGGAACTCAACATACAGCCACCTCCTCGTGGTGAGTTGTGGATCATTCGGGCTGTGTACGAACTTACGTGACAGTCAAAATGAACGAAGAGCTGTATTTATGGAACCAATTATTATCTGGAAATAAAAAATCAATGCAAATAATATAAAAGCTATTTCCTTTCATTGAAAAACTCAATATTTAAATCAGTTAAATTTCCTTATATCACTTGTCTGTAAAATACCATTCTTTCAGAATAAATTCATAAATTTAGGTAATAACATTGGTACCTGGAGATGTATCCTTAGGAGGCTACAACTTTTATACGTACTTACTATCAGGTCACAGCATATTTTGCGCACTATTAATTCAAAACTTACATAGAACTTTCCATTTATGCCTTTTACTGAATATTGCTATTTTTTTGCCATAAATCTACATATTTGGAGTAAGATTAGCACCTGAAGACATTAAGTTAAGGTGCTATAACTTTAGAACGCACTTACTATAAGGTTTTGGTCCATTCTCCACACTATTACAATCCATAATTCAAAAGTTACAAATAAATTTCCAGTTGTCTATTTTTTCTAAATATCACTATAATTTCGCAATATATTCCTAAATATGGAGTGAGATTGGCACCTGAAGATATTAATGTAGGAGGCTAGAATGTAATACACACTTTGTTTCAGGTCCTAACACATTTTCTACACTATTACGAACCATGTTTCAAAAGCTTGTGAAAACCCCCCGAAAAACGCTCCACCCTAACCCCACCCCTTTGTTGCAAGGTGCTAACCCCCCTCCCCTAGTCCAACTCCCAGGGTGCCAAAAAAAAGGAGGGGATTCCCCCAGCAAGCTGGGGGGGGGGAGTCCAGCTAACCTCTTTGGGGGAGAAGGTGGGAGGACAGCCTCACCCCCCAAAGGGGTATATCTAACCTCAGAGACAGAAAGGAGGAGGAGGAGAGTCTTTGGGGGAGAAGTTGGGGCGGCCTCACCTATGAAGGTAAGCCTTAACCTAAGAAGGATAGAGACCATCCATCGCCTGACGCAGCCATACGCATTATGCGAGTTCAGGGGACAAACAGCTGTTATATAGAGGGTCGGGAGTTGCCAGATACCACTATTTATTTATATATGGAGGGTTTTCAGAGACCACTATTTTTAATTATTTATTTACATATAGATGAGTTGCCAGATACCACTATTTATTTTAATTTTTATTTCTGGAACTGTTACCAGTTATTTAATTTATTTATTTATATATTAAAGGCAAGAGAGAGATGATCGGAATGCTTGCAGGGGTTACCATTATTGAATTTATTTATTTATATATAGATGAATTGCTATTTACCACTATATATTTTAATTATTTATATTAAAGGCAAGAGATGCTCTCAATGCTTAGAGGGGAGTAGACAGTTACCACTATATATTTTATTTATTCATTTGTTAAAGGCAAGAGAGAGGGTGATGTTTTCCTTAATTTTCAATCTATTAACTAAAGTACGAGAAGCACTATTTACGGATAGATTTAAATTTTATTTAGGAACATTATTGAATTAAACATGTCCCAATAATGTACAACTATCGTTTTACAATGATATAAATATATATATATCTCTCTCTATAATCGGCTAGTTGGCTTACAAGAATTAGAAGGCAAGTGTATATATATATATATATATATATATATATATATTATAACTTTTCAGCTGCCAGATTGCGCTATTCAGATATTCTTGACAGTTGGCTTAGAAATCCGTCAGTCGGCTTAGAAGGCGTAAGTGGTAGATATATATATATTTATATATATATATATATATATATATATATATAATATATATATATCGTTTGAGCTGCCAGATTGAGCTATGCAGATATTCTTGACAGTTGGCTTAGAAACCCGTCAGTCGACTTAGAAGGCGTAACCAGCCATTTGGTATATATATTCCTAGCTCCCCAGTTATTCCTTAATATCATTTATATATGCAACCAAAAGAAATAAATAAACATCACATCATTCTGTTTATTTAGACAAGTTAAAGGAAAATAATTCATGAAATATAGAGGAAATAAATATACATTAAAAAAATAATATACATCAAAAATACACACATTAAACGAAGGAGATATATACATTCTTAAGTAATAATATTAGTACAGGATAAAAATATATAACCATTTAATATATGTATGAGCAAATACGCCCTTATTTATATTTTTTATATATATAATCACCACATATATAGCAAAACTTATATAAAATCAAAATGCATACACTTTATGTTCTACCGCGCTTAACTAAAATACTAAACTCGCACGTTATCGAGTCTACAGTTACATCATTGTTGCTTTTTACTATACAGTAAATGCGGTTTAACATTATTTCACCACTCAAGGTGTGCAGATAGATGCCTATACTCAATGTAAAGGGCCTTCTTATCGTTCAGTACTATTTTTGTGCCCACCTTACAATTGGTTGGCAAGTTATCTTTACACACGTACAGAATACAATCAAAAGCACGCACAAAGAGGACGTCGTTAGCCACAACATCATTATTAAATTCAAGTTTATAAACACTCCTTTCCAATCGAGGGTTTTTTCTTACCGATCCGAGCTTTTCAATCGTGAATTCTTCTTCACAATTCATAGCGGCAGTTGAAATAATCTTCTAAATCGTAACGACAGCACCTCATTATATAAAGGTACAACTCTTCAGGATGAGCAGTGTAGGCGAGCTCTGCCCTGCACTTCTGAAGTCCTTTGTACCAAAGTTCATGATATCTCGAAGAGTCTAAACCATTTAAATAAGCATCCAGCGCTAGACTATTCTCGCCATGTGCATTCCTACATTCGATAAGCCCGTCGAGCAGAGCGGTGTATGCGTTTTGAAGAACCGTATCAAAAAAAAACATATCCGTAACACATGCGGCTAATATAGGTTTTAGTTTGCGGAATCCAACGATTTCAAACATTCTGTCAAGGAAGAAGCGGTTTCGCGTAGGGACAAGAACGTTATTATCAGATGCATTCCTCCACATCAGTCGTATATCAATGCATGGCTGATCGTTATTTATACACAACGTACAAACAATGGCATATGAGCGGGTATCACTAATCTGTTCTCTTCTTGTACCTACACTTGCAGGTCGTTTCTAGTACATAGTTAATGGCACGGGTTTTACGCCTGAACACACGCAATGACTTCGTCACAGACACGTCGTACACGTCATTGAGAATGCTGCTCAAAGGAAGCTCCATCGTTTTCTATTGTGAGAGTGCACAACCAGTCGGGTCAAGCTCTGAGATGACTATGTCCAGACGGTGCGCTGTTTTGCTCGGGGACAGGTGTGGAGGAGTGAGTCATACCAAGCGTTAATGTCTCGTGTACGGGTTTGTTCCAGCATGAAAGAATCATGCGAGTATTTGTACCCATTATACCGGGCAATTTCCGATACATGGGGCAATATCGGTTTTAATGTTTTATCGGAGTATGCACTAGACGTTCATTTCCACGAACTAAACACATTAACAATCCGGCGCACTATTTGAGAGAAACATGTGACCGTATTTATCCTTTTTGTTTAACATTCGATACACTTCTCTAAATTCTATTAAAAACTCACATAAGCCTTTAGCCACAACCTCACTGCGAACCTCGTCATGATATATATGAATGTAGTGGTAAAAGTACTTTAGACTATCCATCATGACGAGATTTCCATTCTCAGCCGCAGGGTACGCGTACTCGGTATGATGCAGCATGACATAATACCGCTTGTCACACCAATCATCAACAAGACTCACTACCCATACCCGTTGCTTCTCTTCTGCACGCGTTGTTTCTTTCACCTCACGGTATATGTACGCTTTTATACAGTTTAGCCATACAACGTAGTCCATTACATCGTTTGTGCCGCGAAACCCGGCAATGCTCTCGCCAGAATATCCATAGAGTATTTGAACATCTTGTTCCTTCGCGCGGTTGAGTGTAGCCTTAAAAGTCTCAAAGGAGGGGGGCTAAACCGTCTTTCAGTATTCACCACATCTTCCGACTTTAACGAATACCACTTCATAAACGTCGAACACGCAATATCAAAAGTAGCCATCACTATTTTTCGTCTACGTTAAAATTCTTCAAATATACGTTTGAGATCCAGGGCTTGCAGCGGCCAACTGAGCACGCAGAGGTAGAAATATGCCCAGGTAGTAGCAGGAGTCACGTAACCATTTGATTGATCCTACAGTGGGCGGAGCTTAGGACTTTTTCCCTGTACATACGCACGCACACACAAAGGAGAAAATGAAACCCAAATTGAAACATTTACATATTAAAATACACGTAATAAATAAACATATCGTTAACAATAGACATATATAACATTCCGTTACTATCGTACTCAAAGGGTACGGTATCATATGTCCCAGCACCTCGTAACGTTTCCTATAGGTGTTACGCCACACCTTTGTGCCCCTAAGTTCCTTCACACATCCCAGTCTCTGTGCCCGAAAATTGTGGTTCAGTTGGGGAGGCTGGTCACCCTCATCTTCTAAGCACACTAGCTCCTTCAACGAGTACAATTTAACGACCTGTCGGTTCGCCAGGTTAAGCGTGATGCCCTTCGCCTTCACGATATATTTCAGCTCTTTCAACACCCTCACCCGCACCCCGTAAGTTTTTGGCCCTGTTGATACAAAGGAGTCAGCGTATGCACCATCACCATACTCATCCTTGATATCGTCAGTCAACTCTCCGAGGAATTCCCCAATAGGAGGTATGTATTCACCCTCCCTCTCTGTGAATATTACGCTATCTGTCAGCGTACAGCACTCTCCGCCCAAGAGAGTGCACTAGTCCCCAAAGCTTGATGCGCGTATATGCCGTTGTGAAGCTGGCTACAGGTATGTTTGTAACACGTGAGGTATCCGTGGCCAGTTCGGTGCTGTTGTACTTTACTATGTACGTGTTACCAGCATTCCCGATCTCCATAACCTCTTTATAGGGGCATTGGCATAATCCCACACCTCGTTATAGCTTTGTGCCACATGAACGTTCTCCTTACCTGTATTCTGTGCAAACTTGCCCCAAAGACTATTTAGGCATAACTTTGCATTAAAGCGCTTGCGAGGGTTCTTAACAATTTGTGCCCGATAAAGTTGCATCCCTTCACGATCACGGTAGCGCTGAAAATACGCCCATTTTTCACCCTCGCTCTCAACCCCTCGCGGGTAGCCTGATGCTTCCACCTTATCCTTCAAATATTCTGTGACCATGACAGTCGGCTAGGGACAGCTCAGGACTTTTATATACACCTCTGATCTTCCGCTAGTCGGCTGTGTGATTACAGGTCCCATTGTTCTCCTCTGCGCACTTCACGCACAGGGGAAACATGAGCTTGTGATCTATGACGACGGGCAATATCGGCATCCATAAATCGCGAGGTGGGAGCACGTCTACGAAAGAAAGACCGAAATAGTACCCGTTCAAATTTGTTGAGGACACATCGATGGTGGGCAGGTCAGGTCCCACCAGTTTTTCAGGTGCACCTCCCGGGTACGGATTGTTCTTCATCATGTAGGGATATAAAGAACAGAAGTCGTAGTAATGGAGTTTCACGCCTTCCATAGGTGGAAAGTATAGCTTGAATGAGTTTGTACGCCCACCGAACAAGTTATCACCGCATTTGAGAGGATCTAACACCATCTATTTAAGACTAAGTTCTCTGAAGAGAGCAAGGCTCGAAGGAGAAGACAAAGATTTTTCTTACTGTAGTTTTACTGCTAAAATGTTACAAGTAATGCTCAGCCTCTAAGTTAGATCAGCCAAATCAGAATGACAATTTGAAAAATTACACGAATTTATATACCCAAATTTTGTGGGCATCATTATTATTTAATGTTGACTTGTTTCGTTTCTATTCTCTATAGGCTGCATTATTTTTGCACACTATTTGAAGGTAAATTTTTTAGCTGTGGCAACGTCTAAACTGATAAACAAGATATTGAAGATGAAGCCATATTTTTATCTTAAACCGCATATTGACAGATCTGATGTTATCAAGATCTGCCGACTTAACTAAAAATGGAAATTGAAATATGCATTTTTACACTTAAACATGCATATGAGCAAAAATTAAAGGCTTAAGAGTTAAAATAAACGTTAGACAAGACATGAATTCATCTTTTTTAACGAAGTGAGAATGTATACAGAAAATGGACATTGCAAAATTTGATCAGGTTTCATTATTAAGCTAAATCTAAAAAAATGATTAAGTAACTTCAAAAGAAACAATTCACCAATTATTTGTCAAAATTAGAAAGCAAATAAAAATTTTATCCAAACTTGCGTTATGCGATTTTGGTTCTTATGTAAAAATGAATATATGAACGTACATACATATGAATGTAAGTATTATATGAATATAATATATAAGAATATAAGGATTATATAAATATACGAATTATATAGATATAGAATTATATATGAATCTAAGAATTATATAAATGAATCTAAGAATTATATAAATGAATCTAAGAATTATATGAATGAATATAAGAATATATGAGTATAGGATTTAGTCATTGTTCATTTTTACATGCGTGTGTGTGTTTGAGCGCGCGCGCAGTGCTTGGTTAGCGCACTTTTTCTAGTTATGTGTATACGATTGCTTAAGTTAAAGTATGTACAAACTGTGTTAAAGCTAAAATCTATAGGATCTGGATTGAGCTAGAATGCCATGGAATTAATCGATCTCACTGGAATTAGGTCGAACTGGTATAAGTTCGAATTTTGCCAGGTGGGAATAAAGTAAACGGGAATTAAAACGAATGGAAATAAGTCTAATTCGACCTTATCCTAACTCGAACTAATTCATGTAAGCCCTTGAGTCCAACTGTAGCGCCCACAGCATAAGGAATTGGAAATGGTATTGATTGTGGGTGATGTATGAATGCAAATATTTTGGAATGCTGGCGTTTTCAAAGTGGTAGGTTACTACTTACGATTATCAGAAGCGAATAAATTATGATTTAGTATACAGTAGATAGGGCAAGGTATTTTCTTCTGTGGTAAGTAATGTGCAATTGTCAGCCAAGTTATATACTGTACATTGTTCATGTAAAATACAATACAGAACTTCTCGCAGTGAAAAAAAAATGATGTATCTACGAAAGGTCTGTACATTTTACCACGAGTGAGTCTGTGAGTCTGTGAGTCTACTTGCATTATTTGATATCGAAGTGGAATTTATTTTGAAATTACGTATGACCTCCTTGCGAAGAAAGTTCTGAAAGGAACTAAATACCTTGAGCTTTCATTGGAGTTGAGGACCGCTCCCTTGTTTTATAGTTATGTACTTTAATTTATTACTTTCTTTTAGCATTGCTCTTTCTTCTCTTTACACTCGCTCCGTTGTACTTTATAAACGCGGCAGACCGGTAGCATGGCCGGCATTATGATTTCGAACATCAAAGCAAAGGAACCGGGATAAATTACACACTATTATTTACTATTTACTGTACTGACTTTTTATTTATGCCGAAACAATTGAATAAACGGGGAAACACGAGTGCGGACTATCATTAACATTTTATCGCGGAGAGAGACAATTAACTATTCTAAATTCACACTAACATTAATAACAAACACCTAACAAGGACGCCGCCCGAAGGCTGAATTGCCAAAATTGGGCATTTCACTTTGTCTCGGCCCATTGCAGGTGTTGCCAATTAGGATTTTATATTTTTAATTTCAAACAAACCATTACTAATTTCTTATTTACGTACAAACCATAATTAAATTTCTTATTAAACATTATTATCTTTATTATTAAACAAAACCAATACACGACACTGAGGACCACAAACTTGTAAGTAAAACTGCTTGGGAAGCTTATTTTTTTATTAAAAGACAACTACTGACTAATCGTTCATACCTACTTAACTTCCTATCAGTCGGTTTATCGACCCCATCCCCTCCTTCCCCGACACACACATATTAGTATATAGCCATATATTGGATGTTTATTATTTCAATATTCAAAGTGCAGTCAGTGAAATCTTTACATACGTCATGTTCTCTTACATAAACCACTACACACATTGCGTAACATTCAAATGGAGACGGAAGTACATTTTTTTCGAATGTTCTCTTTTTGTTGGGTCATGGAAGTCACAGCCACGTACCAAAAAGGAACTTTCAATTCAAGTTCCGTTTGTTCTTTACTCACAAATATACATAGAGTTTACATAGATTATAGGTTGAAATCGACTGTTTAGGTAGAATTATAAAGTTTTTATATAAAGACTTAAAAATTAAAACCAACTTACAGACTTGGACTTATTAATTTCAAAACTTGCATTTCAATGTATAAACTTGGAAAGGATTTTCATTGCAAGATGATGTTATCTATTCGGGTAATTGATTTTTTGTATGCTAGTACATCATTTCTATATGAATATGAAATGCCAGTACAGCAATTATAATAGAACTGTGTAGCTATATTAACATACTGTACAGTTGCGCTCATTATTCGTAGGACACTCTTGAGAAGAGCTAACGACACCTGACATATATTTGTTGTATGTACTACAAACAGTTGTAACATTTTATGAATGAATCTTGGAGTGAGTGAGCGTTGATTGGTTGGTTGACTCATTGCCAAATGTCTTTAGAACATAATTATTTCTATTCATCACTCTGGTTTACATATTACTAAGGAAACGTAAATGAATAATTACAGTAAATATAAATTCAAGAAGGGGATATATATTAACAAGGAGGATGTCAATGAAGTGAATAAAAAATGGTCTTGTAAAAACAAAAAAAAACTTCGGGCGTGATGAGAGTGTTCATGGTATTGGCAAGCCTGTCATCCTGAACGAACAGAACCGTTGGTAGGCATTATTGTGCCCTGAGCAAATTCTAAATTGATTCATTTATTTATTTACATTTAATATTGAACAAAGATTCAGATATTATTTTGTGTTATAACAAAGACAGAGCAAAAACCTGATATATATATACATATATAGGCGGTTTATGAATGAGAAAACAGTGTTTTGATGCATATTGAATTTTAATAACATTATAACATTACTAGATTGATGAGTATCTGTAGGTTTCATACGTCACTGCTTAGAATATCTTCCAATTGGCAAATGGACGACAGCTGAATGGATGCTACTGGTATGGCATTGTTATATCCGGAGCAAATCCTATTTCTAGATTAGCAACACTGATATAGAAATAAAGAGTCACTGAGAGAAATATTATTTAGAAACGAAGAATGTTTTGTATTGAGGCGGCATCATAAATGCATATAATTGTTTTGTATTAATAAGTTCCATGTTACAACTTAAGTGTTGAACCATTGCAGCTGTGACTCTTGGCGGTCTCTCACCTCAAAGGAGAAAATTACAGAAAATAAAACTATTACAGTGATTCATATCAATAAACATAGAGCCATTTAAACGATGATATGTGACATGTTGAATACTTTATAATTTGAACGCTGTGCTAACACTCCCCTTCTCTTGTTTTTGAAAAATTATTATGATTATTAATGACACCTTCCCAATTACAGCTTTTTCGTATTTAGTTTCCTGTGCCTCATTCTTTCCTTTTAAGATTGAATGCTTTCAGTGTGGGTGCCACCCACGAATTTGCTATCAGTTTGCTTTTTAGTTTATACAGTATATAAATAGGGCTTATTAATTTATTAATTTTAATGAATTTAATACCACAATTTTTTTTTTTATGTCGCCTTCTGCATTTTCTACCATCCTCCAAAAACTGTTTTGAAGCACTTTAATAAGTTTGCTTACATATTCCTTAGAAGATAATTTTATTTAAGTAAGATGACACCTTATGTATCTAGATTATTAAAAAAAATTAAATTTCTGTAACGTTAAAATTAATTTAGTAACACACTGCTTTGGAATTATGTGTATAACAGTTAATGAAGTTAGTAGCTTGAAAGATTTCCCTGTGAAATTCTCTGTAAACCAACTGTAATCCGACAAATGTGTAACGATCTCTTCATAAATTACAGGCGGTAGAGAAATTCAGCGCGAACACTCAGGAGATCAGCGAAGCCCTTCGGATGTTTACGCAGACCCTTCAAGAAACCGAATTCCCGAATGATGTCTCCTCATGCGAAGAACTTCTTAGAAGCCAGTTATTGTTCGCTGGTTACTTTGCGTAGAAAGATTTTTTTTTTCTCGTGTAACTTGAAATTTAGTGATTTTACGCAATGAATTCGTGAGTGAGTATATTTTTTGTACTGCGAGATCTATAATAAGGAATATGATAAGTACAACTGCGAAAAAAAGTTCTACAAAGAAAAATGCGTGGAAATATACTGAAAATTTCGAGATCCCAAATTATTTTCGTGTAGTTGGTTCGAGAATAACCTTGTGCAGCACCTTGGCTTCTTTTATGAATGGGTATTGAATACTGTTCCTCCGAGAGACGCATCAAAAAAAATTCCTTCCCTTACCCATTATTTGTACAGGGTGTAACAAAAGTTTGTTACAGTATGAGATTATTTTTGATTTGTTATGAAGACAATAAATGTTCAAATTGCGTGTCATTCGGGTGTTGACATGTCAATTCGATCCCTAAGGTACAGTACATTGAACGTTACGTAACACATCCTTATTGATGATGATATATTTTTGTTGTATGTTGTCTTTTAACTGTTGACTAGTTCGTGCTCTTGTCTGGTCAAGTTTTCGTAACTATTATGATAATTAGCAAGAACAGGTGCGGAACTATCTTCACCAGTAGAGGAACGAGGACGTCCAGTGGACATCGAAACTGTTGTGGAAATAAACTCTGTCTATTAGAGTTGGTTTTTATTATAATACTGGTATCATTTAATCGCTTTACTACCTTTCCAACTTTGGTTCGGTTTGTCAGGATGAAGTCTCTCAGTGACTTTATTACTATATCAGTGTTGTTGATCTAGAAATAGCATTTGCTGCGGATATAACAATGCCATACCAGTAGTATCCATTCAGCTGTCGTCCATTTGCCAATTGGAAGATATTCTAAGCAGTGACGTATGAAACCTACAGATACCCATCAATCTGGTAATGTTATAATGTTATTAAAATTTAATATGCATCAAAACATTGTTTTTTTCATTCATAACCCGCCTATATATATATATATATATATATATATATATATATATATATATATATATATATATATATATATATATATATCAGATTTTTGCTCTGTCTTTGTTATAACAAAATAATATCTGAATCTTTGTTCAATATTAAATGTAAATAAATAAATGAATGAATTTGGAATTTGCTCAGGGCGCAATAATGCCTACCAACAGCTTTGTTCGTTCAGGATGACAGGTTTGCTAATACCATGAACACCGTCATCACGTCCGAAGGTTTTTTTTAGTTTTTACAAGACCATTTTTTGTTCACTTCATTAACATCCCCTTGTTAATATATATCCCCTTCTTGAATTTATATTTAATTATTCACTTACAGTACAGTACGTTTCCTTAGTAATATGTAAACCAGAGTGATGAATAGAAATAATTATGTTCTAAAGACATTTGGCAATGAGTCAACCAACCAATCAACGCTCACTCACCCAGATTCATTCATAAAATGTTACAACCGTTTGTAGTACACCCAACAAATATATGCCAGGTGTCGCTATCTGCTCTCAAAAGTGTCCTACGAATAATGAGCGCAACTGTACGTTGACAAAATGGTGCTCTTAAAATGAGAATTAATTCATGCATACATACATACATATGTACGTACGTACAAAAATTACGTGTGCAAACTGTATGTGCCAAATATCAACCTGTAAAAAATAACAATACAAAAAAATAACGTAATTAATGATAATTATTACAATAATTACAATATTGATGAAGTTGATAATATATAATTATTACCATTACTGCATCATCATTATCAGAATTCCTTGTTGAGCACTTGGGAAAGGAGTGTCATTATTAATTATATATTTTTATTAATTAATTATATATTTTTAGTGTGTAAGACCAAAGCACATTCTGTAACTTTGGAATGTATTAAATTTGAATTGCTTTATGAAAGCCAAATGAGCACGGATTGATTTTAATCCACTGATAGATTATTTCATAATTTCACCACAAAGTAAATGCAAGAATTTTTACAACGCTGAAGAGTATATAATTTGCTTTTGAAATATTTTCACTTTCCATATCTCTTCTTCAGTGTTTGCAACGTATTTGATTTTCCGTGATATTTTTTATTATTATTATCGGACCGAATTGTTAACTGAACATTAAGGAGTAGGCTACATCTGTATTTAAAAACTCGGGTGATTTTTTTTAAACATGTGACACGTTAAAAGGTTTTTATTTTTTTGTTAGCTCAAACAAAAGCATTAAATTGTTACTGTACCTCCTCTGCACATGGGGAATTAGTCCCCAAGTGCGAAATATGCTCTAATATGATGTCCTCTCAGCTCGTTACCTCTTTGCTCACAAACAAAATTTTAAAGTACTTTGGAAGTGTTTGTTGAAAACTAAGACATTTTTTGTCCAAGTGGTGCTTTCATTTCTTTTATTATGTGTGGATTCTTGTGGATTCTGTTTAAACACTCAATCTTTTAAATAACCCCACATATAAAAGTCACAGGGGTTTAGATCTAGTGATGTTGGTGGCAGGCATGTGGTAATTGTAATTTCTAATTGTAATTGATTGTAATTAATTAAATTTTTTCATGTAATTGGTAAGTAATTGTAATTGACTACCTAAAATGCAATTGTAATTGTAATTAATTACATTGGTAAAATAAGGTAATTGATACAATTACAGTCAATTACTTTCAATTGTTCATAGCAAGAATTGCTCGATGAAAAATACACTTCCGTGCAATGTTAAAAAAAAGAGTACATTTTATTGCCCTAATATTATTTAGTTTTCATTCAAGATGATGGCCAAAACTGAAAATGGAATTGCAATACCTACTGTAGGTAGAAAAGCATGACAACTCAAATAGTATGTATTTATGAAAAAATGCATTTCTTTGTAAATGTAATTGTAATTGTAATTAGTTACTCTACTAAGTAACTGTGATTGTAACTGTTTCACCATCTACACTAATTGTAATTGAGAATGTCAAGTAATTGTAATTATAATTAGTTATATTGACCAAGTAATTGCCCCATGCCCTGGTTGGTGGCTGTGATATTTCTTTATCACAGACCGCAGAAAATCTGTTGGACAGAACTCTTCCGTCGAAAGTATCGTGGGCTGAGATGACCTCACATAGAGCATGTTTTGCAGTAGGGGGACTAATGCCCCATGTGTGTGTAGAGAAGACACAGTAAAAATTTCGTGCCTTTATTTAAGTTAATAAAAAAAATACAAACATTTTAAAGTGTTAGATGTTGAAAAAATCACCCGATATACAGTATATCCTTAAATTTTAATATACACAATTATGTATTTAAAGTATAAGCATAATAATCCCTATTTTATTTTTCCTAGAATTCTCTTTCGGTTTATGACTAAAGGATTAATAAGTTACATGCGCTCCCATGTGCAGTAATATTTTATGTGAAGTGTGGATAGACTAGTGAAAAGTATAGCGTTTTGAGTGAATTTGTGGGTAAAAAATTTAATTTGTTTGAATAAACGACAATTTGGAGAATTTATGATCTATATCTACGATATGTTGCCGAAAGGATAGTTTGTCATGAAGCAGAACTAATACTTTTTTCGTCAGTGACAAACGATGTCGTATATAAGTAAGTAGTAACGGTGAAGTCTGGTATTAATTTCTTTTTTGTAACTAAAAGTGAACGTTCGAATTATAGAATGGTGAGCAGTGTTCGTATTAATTTATGTAAGATAAATGGCATATGCAAAAGGCTTCACAAACTGCACTTTGAACATTGACTAAATTAATAAGTGCTCTGTTGTGGCAAGACTTCTGGTTTACCGTATATATACAGGGCGTCCCAAAAACATGTATACACACTTTAAATAATTATAAAGGCAGTGTTTATTAAAATAAATTTCATTTTCAAAATGTAATAGAATCTACAGACATTATTTAATTGTTTTGTCAACGCCTGTTTTCAAACTGACGTCCGTTCTGGTCCAGGCACTGCTGATAACGCGAAGCAATGGAATCGCAAACATCACGAAACATTTCGTTTGGTATTTGTGTGCATTCTCGTTCAATGTCTGCTCTCAATTCAGCGACTGTTGCAGGTTTTATAGCGTAGACTTTGTCTTTTAAGTATCCCCATAAAAAAAAGTCTAGTGGTGTGAGGTCTGGTGAACGCGGAGGGTATTCTACGAAACCCCTTCGTCCAATCCACATCCACATCGTGCCAAGTACCACTCGCAATACTCCACTCTTCGGTCCGGATCATCTTCATTAATAGCATGGACTAATCTTGGAATGTAACTTTTCCATTGACAGCGCTTCAAAATGCGTTGGACAGACGATTCTGAAATTCCTACCTCACGACTGCTTGCCGCACAGATTTTCTTGGACTTTGGTGATACGTTTCCAGTACTCTTTCTTGCTTTGTGGGGCTTGTCGATGTCCGTGGTCTTCCGGAACGCTTCTTGTGGACATTCTGAACAGTTCCATCGGCTTCAAACTTATCTCTAATTCGAGTGATGGTAAGTCGCGTTGGTGGATCTGTTTGAAACTCCCTCCTAAACTGTCTTTGCACTTCAACTGCGTTTTCACACTTCCAGTAGCATTTTAGAATGAATTTCCTTTGTTCAAAGCTTAGTCTGACTGCCATTATTAATTCTAATGGGTTTAACTTGGAAAGAAAGAAACATCAATTGAGCTATCAGCTGTTAAAGTGTGTATACATTTTTTTGGGACGCCCTGTATATGATAGACATATTTTTTATTCATTCATATTTAGATTTTTATTAAATTTTATTGAGTTTATTTTAGTGCGAAGACTGAAGTTAAACGTGCAACACAGAAGTAGTTTCTTCTCCGCGTCGCTGGGCCTCGTCTCTTATCACTACACCATCCTGGAAACCATAAAATTTCCTTTCAGGTGCAGATTTTGAGCGAAACTTGTTTAATCACGTGCTTTAAAAAATGCACTAATTAACCTTTCAGTAATTATTTGTATTATTGAGAACTACAGGGTGTTCAAAAACGAACGCAACCCAAAGTAGAAAAGGGTTAGGTTACATTCTCCAATGCATTATGCGTTCTCCATTGGGTTGCGTTTCTTTTGGAACACCCTATACAATAACCGTAGAGTTATTTTAATTTTTTTATTTCCTGGATGGCGTAGTGATAAAAGACGTGCTTAGGACGTGGCTCACGATAGGCGGGGATGGAACCTCCCCTACGCTTTACATTTTACTTCAATCTCCATATTGTGTGTGTGTGTGTATGTGTGTGTGTGTGTACAACTAAACAATGTTTTCGATTTCCCTCCTTGAAGTCTGTTTTGTAGTTTGCTCAGAAGTAACTTTGGCATTAAGTTCTTTTTGCGCTAGTCACAGTCGTTTAAGGGTTCTTTGGACGTCGAAAGGGAACCACAGTGGATGTGAAGGTAAGACTTTATTTATTTGATATTGATGGTACTTGAGTCGCATGTCGAGTTAATGTCGTATATTTTGCGCGTGTTATAATGCTTTCAAAATAAGTTTATTTATGCTCAGTGCACCAAAAGGAAATTAAACATTAATTTGACATTTTTATTGTGTATTCATGCCGTCTGTGCGCGCGCGCGTAGACACCTCGGCGGAAGTGAGGTCGAGTGTGTGATAATTCATGGATATAGTGGAGCAAATTTATTTTGGTGAGGCAACACTTTCGGTACCTCAGAATATTAAAAAAATTATAGAAAAAATCGAGAAACATTTTACTGTCGGAAAAAAGATATCTTGGTCCGGATTAGGTTAGGTTAGTTTAGGTTAGGCTAAACTAGACTGGTGAGTATCTCATTATTTAATGACTTAACAGAAAGCCTTCAACTGCATCCCAAACACTTATCACGCCTTTTCCGAATCGAAGACACTAAGGTCATTAGGTTAGGTTTGGTTAATTAGTTTTTTGAATATACGAATTTAAAAGTCACTACCTCGCTTATATATATAGCGAGAGGATGCTACTGACAGGATGCCTTACTGGTGGGCTGCTCGTCTGTCGTTAAATAGTAAAGGTGTTTGACTGTTTCCTGGGAAAATTTAGATATCAGTATGTTCATGAACACACAGTGATCACGCGTATATACTTAGCATGTTATAGTGGGTAATAGTGTCGTGATAATTAATGTGAAAGGATGGTTGTGCATGCAGCTGCTGGTATCTGGAACGTGATTTAAAGGGACAAGAAGTGGGCACTCCTACCAGTATCTCCTTCCCCTTCTTCTCCTTCCGCCCCACCCCCAACGTCTACACTACGAATCTTCCGTTTAATAGTAAATGTTTTTGACGGTGACCGCGGGAAATGTATGTTTCATTACATTATAATCGTACAGTGACTCCGCGTACATACTTTTATGTGTCATAGCGTAATAGTTACATAATTAATGTGAAAAGATACCTGAGCATCGAACCGGTGGTATCTGGACCATTATTTAAAGGGACGAGAAGTGGGACCCCTATCGGCGTTCCCTCCATCTTCACCCGCCCCCCACCATCTACCCCCCTCCCGCAGGCCTGCTCCTCCTTCGATACAGGTGCAATGGAATCGTCTGCTGAAAATCGTGTTCTTGTAGAAAATCCTTTGTTATTTTTTATATTTGACAAAGTAGATCATACTAGGTCAAACCTTCTCGTATCTGTTTGTCATGATTTCTGATTCGGAAGAAATAGAACATGCGAGGCGACAGTTAAACACGCTGTTCAGTGCTACCCTCCCAACTCGTAGAGGTAATTCTAGAAACGAGAATATCCTAAAAGACATTATAAATAAAGTGTCGACCCTCCGGGATAATGAGAACAATATTACCTTTTACGTTACTAATTTCCATAGAATACCGGTAATCTCTATGGGTGATGTAGACGTTTCGGTGCTCCTCAAACAGTACAATGAGGTACAAAAGTCGTCAGTTGAACTGAGACACCAACACGTGGTGTCAAATCAGAAAAATGCAATTTCGCTGGAAGAATTCCGGTCAGAGTTAGATGAGTTGAAAGAAACGCTCCTCCGAAAGCCCAGTTACTCGGAAGTTGTTCAAGTCAAAACCCCAAGAAGCGCGTCGGGCAGCGAGGGAAACGAAATCCCCTCCCCCAACTCCCCCCTGAATGTGGGGTAGAAACGCAGCATGCAGGGGATGCAGTCAACCTCCTTCCCGTTCAGGAAAGGACTCCTGCCCCCGATTTCACAATGAGGAATAGGGACTGTCCGATTAGGGTGTGTCGAATTTTTCAACTTTCAAATTCCAAATATGAGGGCTGCTAAAAAGTTGCAGCATGACTTAGGAATTCTGAAGATATTTTTGTTAATTTAATATAATTTAGTTTTGCTTGGTAAGAAGCTACATAAAAATAGTGACTTTTTTGACTTTTTTGTGGAATTATATAATAATTATTATATTAATAATTATATATGCTGTGTATATATAATGCACTGCTGTTTTTGCTTATTTCACAGGTTGAAACATATTCATCAGTGTGCTGAAGATTACTTGTCCGTCAGTGCTACCATCCTAACCAGTGGGAATTGACCTACAATGGCTTCTAAAGGAGGACAAGACTGGGGACATTCACACATATGAGCAACCTAATTGGAACTGGTAGAGAGTTGTTGCCCTCTGAACTCCCAACTCTGCGAGACGTTCTGAAATATGGGCTACTGCTAAGAGAACAAAGTGGTGAGGATGTGAGAAACTACCCATCAGCCAGTCTTGCAAAGGACATTTACCCTAAAGTGCTTGAAAAGTGGGAACGAGCAAACAGTTCTTTTGTAGCCCCCGTTGTAAATTCACGAGTCACAATCTTAAACAAGATCCAAGAGAGCTGGGAGCAGGCCAAAAACATATCTCTTGGGAGAGGAAAGCTACATGTCAAAGAGGCTTTCATTGCAAAACTTGACAAGCTTTTTGACATCCTCAGTTGCAAGTGTAAAATTGTTCTCTGCTCTGAATTTAGCTGCCTTGCAGATGCTGGTTGCAAAAACGAAACTCACATTAACTGTACATGCCCTAGGGAGATGAAGATCCCTGTGAAGGAACTTGCTTTCATTAAAGGTCAGAGAGACAAGTCTGGTTCTATTGGACCACATCAGATTGGCTTGCCAGATCAACCTGAGCACAACAGACAAGTCAAAAAGCAGAAGCGGCAAGAAGGCGAAAGAAGAAGGCTTGCTGAATATAAGCAGACAAGTAAGCAGGATGTTTCAATGCCATCAAATGAAATAATTTTCTCTGATGATGAAAATGAAGAACAAATAGCTGATACTCAAGATGGAAAGGATGGAAGTTATGAAGTGACATTAGAAATACCAAGCACGTCTTCAACTTCCAATAAAAAGCCAGAGTACAACACATTAGAAATACCTAATGTTGCTATGCATAGCATCAGATATGGTGTTGGCCTGCGTGCCACAGCTGCCATCACCACTGCTGCCTTTATGGATGCTGGCTTGATCACTGAAGAAGACAAGAGACTTGTAGTTGATCACAATAAAGTCAAGAGGGCCCAAGAAAACGTTATGAGATCCCTGGATCAGGAATTTGATGATCTTTGTAAGAAGGGTGAAATTGACTGCATCTTCTTTGATGGCCGTCAAGATACAACTAAAGTTATGCTGAAAGCAGACAATTCAGATCGTCAGTTCCCCAGCATCATCAAAGAAGAGCATTATTCTGTGTGCAGTGAGCCAGGTGGAAGATATCTCTACCACTTCACTCCTGAGAAAGGCTCAACGAGAAAAAAACCTGCTGAAGTTATTGCTGATAATCTTGTAGATTTCATGAAGAAGAAAGGCATTGATAAAAGTCTGCAGGCCATTGGAGGTGATTCTACACATGTTAACACTGGCTGGGAGGGTGGTTCCATGCATTGGGTAGAGGTCAAGCTTTGCCGTAAGCTGATCTGGTTGGTTTGTGCCCTCCACACTAACGAGTTACCCCTGCGACACTTGATCACAATACTGGATGGGAAGACCTTGTCTAACAACAAGTGGACAGGTAACATTGGCAAGATGCTAGACACTGCAACCGAACTTGAAATTGATCCTTCATTCACCAAACTCTCAATTGGAGAGCCTCTTACTTCACTGAGTGACAATGTCGTAAAGGATCTCTCTACTGATCAAGCGTACGGGTATAGGATCACACAGGTCATAAGGACAGGAGAACTTCCCACAGATCTGGCCCTTCTTAAAATTGGTCCAGTGAGCCATTCAAGGTGGTTGACAACAGCAAACAGGCTTTGTCGCATATGGGTTTCAAAACATGGCCTTAAAGGCAAAACCCTCAACAACTTAAGACTGATAGTGGAATACGTTGTTGGTGTGTACTACCCCTGTTGGTTCAACATCAAAGTAAAACACTCTTGGGTGGAAGGCCCACGCCACATCTTGTTTCAGCTGCGGCTAGTTAGGCTGCAAAAGAAGGCTGTAGTGGATGCTGTTTTGCCAACCATCAAGCGCTCAGCATGGTATGCATTCAGCGAAATGATAATCCAGACACTCTTGTGCTCAGATGACAGTGAGGAGAGGAGAGCTGGTGTCCAAAAGATTGTTGACATGAGGGGTGGAGATGATGACACACTTGGAGATCTTTCTGTACGTCCCAGGAAGACACCTTCCATCAACCTCAGTGCTGCTTCCGTGTTGGAGCTGACAGACTGGTCTGACGGGGTATTTGAACCTCCTTTGACATGTAAACTGACTACAGCGGAAGTAAAGAAGTTCTTTGACAAGCCTATGCAAGTTCCACAGTGGCCCTGTCATGCTCAGTAATATAGAGAGGTGTGTGAAACAAGTCACAGAGGCAGCAGGCAGGGTGTATACACATGAGAAACGTGAGGGCTATATCAGAGGCCAAGAAGCAAGTCGGCGGCTGATGTCCAAGAACGAATCAAAGCAAGACTTGATGAAACTTGTTGTTTAAATATTTTGTTTTACTGATGTCATTACTTTCTAATGTTGTTTTATGATTACAAGGATATGTTTTATGATTACTAGGATATGTTTTATGCAGAGAAACTAAAATTTTTATAGCATTACCTGACATTTTGAGAAGCTAAAATTAATAAATGTTGTTTTCCGAGAGCAATTTATGTGCGTTTTAATCAAACGTAGATTTACCAAGCTAAGTGTTGAGCAATCACAAAAATAATAGCAGATTTGAATTCTTCACATCCAAAAACATATTTTTAAAACCCCTCAGTGAAGGAATTGGCAAAAATTAATTTTCACCTCCCAAATTGACACACCCTACAGTGTCCGATGCCAAGAGACGAGGCATCACTGCCTTCTTCCTTACCTTCCACTGAAGGTGAGAGGCGTTCGATTAATCAAACGCCTCGCTTGGCCTCCAGTTTCTCCCCCCCCCTCCTCCCACCGAAGAAGGAGGGGCACGCGCGTCCGTTAGGATATAAACACCGCTAACAGACCCTCACCAAGCCACAGAATAGGGGAGAGGTCTCCTATCCCCCCAAAGTCGTGCCACCCATCCCGCAGGCAAGCGAACCCTGCTTAGGGAGACTGAGGGAAGAGGACGGGTGGGTCACAGTTAACAGGCGCTCTCCAAGGAGGTTTCCTCAACCTGTCAGCGCGGCAAGGCCACCGGTGAAGAATCTCACCCTCTTTGTGTCGCGAATTCAGCTCTCGAACGAGGGAAGTGATATTCGACACATGATGGAAGAGGTCTGTGGTGAACACAGTATGTTGTTAGTTAATAAACTAAACACAAAATCTCCGTATTATAACTCATTTAAAGTAATAATTAAAGGTGTAAATTCGCATTTCAACCCGGACAATATGAGTCAGTGGCCAGAAGGTATTGTTGTTAAGGAGTTTATTCACTTTTCCAGGAGATTTGATAACAGGCAAAATAATAATAATAATCATAATAGGCGCCCTAACGGTAATGCCTGAAATGTGTATTGTGTATAATAATAATTAGATTAAATTTTCTATCAGTCATGGCGGATAACTTGTTGAAAATAGTCTCATATAACGTAAGGTCAGTGAGGAATTCAATTGTAGATGTTCATAAAATCTGTGACAGTGCAGATTTGATACTCCTGCAAGAGCACTGGCTACCTAAGCAATAGCTAAAATTCCTCTCACCCATCCATGATGACTTTATGTACCATGCGTCATCAGCAGTAGACTTGTCAGATGGATTAATGTACGGTAGGCCTTTTGGTGGTGTTGCTTTCTTAATAAGGAAAAATTTGTCAAAACATATAAAATTTTTAACAAGCGATAATGTAAAGTTGTTAGGCATTGAATTACAAGTGAACAATGATTGCATTTTAATTGTAAACTGCTATTTACCATACAACAAAGGCCAGTGGTGCAGTCGTAATTTCTTCAGTGGGGTAACGCAACAACAATTTTTCTTATATAGCGTTTCTATAAAATTCAACAGCGTTTTTACATTTTATGTACATTCCCAAAAACACGTTGAAATTGAAGGGGTTAGGAAAGAAATATAGTTAGAAAGAGTATGTATTGCAAAAATGTTCAGTAGAAACAGCAAAACATATAAAAAATATAAAGTAAAATAAAACCAGTAGGGTAACGCTAAAGGTAAACTGAAACCAGTGAGGTAACGCCGTTACCTTGCGTTACCCCAGGACCTCACCACTGACAACGGCAGTAATCTAGATGAATACATTGATTTGCTGTATAAAATTAAATCATTATCAGAAAACCACAAATATTCTCACTGTATAATAATGGGGGACTTTAATGCGCATGTGAACTGGGAATTCTTTGTAGAATTGGGTAACATGTGGGAGTCGACCAAATTAAGTATAAGTGATGTAGATGTATTAGGGGTAACCAGTGGTAATTTTACATACGTTAGTGATATGAGTGGTACCACCAGGTGGATTGATCATTGTCTCACTAGTAATAATCTAAAGGATCGAATTGTTAGAGTTCATATTCTGCATGATTTCCTTCTTTCTAATCATAGACCATTAGAACTATTAATTAATTTTTCCAATTTATGCGCAACACGACGTAGCAAGAATTCAATAGGTAAGAATAATCGCGTCGATTGGTCTAATATTAATATGCAACAGAGAATAGAATACAAAGAGAGAACAGGTCACTTCTTTAATAATTTAGAAATTTTGCATCTTGCCTTTAATAATCCTTGCTCAAATGACTCTCACTGTAAACTCATAGATAGGTATTATAGTAAGAAGTACCCCTGTTAATAGAAGCAGGGAGCCCCCTGATTAAATCTTACAACTATCATACTAAGATTATTCCTGGCTGGAATGATTTTATTGCCCCCCTGAAGAGGGAATCGAAAGACGCCTATGATTTGTGGTGCATTCATGGTAGACCCAGATTAGGACCACTATACATGAATATGTGTAGAAGTAGGGGTCAGTATAAGGCGGTCATAAGGCGATGTAAACAGGAAGAAGAGTCTATTCGAGCATCAAAAGCCTGTGAAGCTCGCATAAATAACGATAATAACAAATTTTGGAAATTTGTTAAGAATCAAACGGGTGTCAAAAGTGTCCTCCCTCCGACAATCGATGGGGTGTCGGGGGAGGACGAAATTGCAAAGCTGTGGAAAAACCACTACTTTAACATTCTTAACAGTGTGAGTAGGGATAATCTTAAGATGGATTGCAGCGAAAGGCCTGTGGGAGGGACAAGGGAAAATACTTTGATATCAGTTCCTGAAGTAAAGAGGTAAATTAAAGAGTTAAAGAGTGGTTCTGCGTCATGGGTAGATGACCAATCGAATGAGCACTTAAAATATGCCAATGACGTAGTATATCTGCATATATCATTGCTCTTATCAGAGCCATATCCCTTGCTCATAGCCATATCCCTTCAGAGTTCATGAGGGTATATATTTTGCCCCTGATCAAAAATAAGTATGGAGACATTCTGTCCAGCAATAATTACAGGTCTATTGCTGTCGCGTCCTGCTTCTCGAAACTACTAGAAAAGCTCTTGTTATTCCGATTAAATGATTAACTATGGACATCTCCTAATCAGTTTGGTTTTAAAAGGTCCTACTCAACTGACCTGTGTATCTATGTACTTAAAGAAACAATATCTAAATACATTGACAGTAATTCAACCATTTATAGCTGTTTCCTACATGTAAGTAAGGCATATGATAGAGTGAACCACAATATTTTATTTAAAAAACTAGAAGTCAGGAAGGTTCCCATGTCCATATTAAATTTATTGAAAGTCTGGTATTCCTACCAATCTTTTACCGTTAGGTGGGGCAATGTACTATCCGAATGTTTTGGCTCCTTTTGCGGGGTGAGACAAAGCTCCTTGCTCTCCCCTATGCTGTTTAATGTGTATATTGACGGATTAATTGCTTCACTTAATGAGACAACAGTGGGATGTTGTATAGATAGCACAAAGATAAATAACTTACTGTAGTTTATGCCGATGATATGTTGTTAATAAGTCCCTCTGTTAAAGGTCTGAATCGGCTACTAAAAGTCTGCGAAGTGTATTCGCAGAAACATGATATTCTTTTTAATGTTACAAAAACTAAGGTTATGCAATTTCATCCTAAAAGATATAATCAGCCAGCTGACATTAGGTTTAAAATGGGAGGTGAAGTAATTGAGGATGTACAAGAGTTTAAGTATTTGGGTCAAACTAGTCTCAGATATAAACAAAACAATCTCGAAGCCTTTGTGCTAAAGCGAATATGACTATGAGGAACTTTCAGTTCTGTACAAATGAAGCTAAAGAGACTCTCTTTCGTACTTTCTGCAGTAATATATACGGACAGCAACTCTGAGTGAATTATAAGAAAGGTTCTGGCAGAATTCTAAATTTGCTGTACAACAGGTCTTTTAGACTCTTACATAAATTACCCTCGAGATGCTCAGCTTTGCAAATGTTTGCTACCCGCAATGTCCCGAGCTTCCCGGAGGTAACAAGACGTACAAGACGTGCTCAATACAGTCTAATGCAAAGAATTAAAAAATCAACCAACCCGATTATCCAAGCTATCCATGAGTCCTGCTGTTTATCCTCTAAGCTATGGACTTCTTGGTACGAAAACGTCTGTCTGCAGCTCCACTTAACTCCGACATTAATGTATTATTTCTAATCAATTGTATGTATTTTTATCCTTAGTATGTGAACTGTCATTGTATTAATTATATTTGTCATATGGACTATAGTCTGCCAATAAACCATTTCATTTTCATTTTCATATATATATATATATACCTTTCAACCTTTCGAATGTTCCGCGCGATGATTCCTCATTTCACGAAGGTCAAGCTTGTCGCCTCTCCTCTCTCTCGAGTTGGCCTGGTGAAGTAATGAGTTGGTTTCTTGTACTCTCAACCTCGCTTAGCCAGGTACGCCCGGCTCATCGGGGATTGTTCTGAGCCAGGCGTCTAATCTTCTTTTGGAGATGTCCACTGCAACACCACTCGTGTTTCTTAGGTTTCTGGGCAGCTGATTAAACAGTTTTGGTCCTCTCACAACAAAAAACAATTTTCTTTCAGGGTTAAGGATGTTCCCTGTCTAGTAGGGCGGAGCGTTTTTACACTTTTTCGATTTTCGTTTTGTAATAGCGCGGAAAAGTGGCTCTTCTCCGTCAAAAGTGAGTGTGTAAAATCTCAGAGATCTGCAATAATATCTTCTGCCTCCGCACGCACGTTGAAAATCCAAAAAATGCGCCAAAATACATATTTTTTCAATATTTTCTTATAGTTTTAATTTTCATCCTACCTTCTTGTAATAGCGAGGAAAAGCATCCTAAAGGTTTATTTTAGACTAATTTAAAATATTTTTGCCCTGCAATAATATCTTCTGCCACCGCAAACGTTCCAAAATACGGACAAATCCGCATAAATCACGTATTTTTCATATTCAGCCTATACACTAATAAATTCACTTTGTACGTCATGTAGTACTCCCACATCGTTCTAGATGCTTCCCCACAGCCTGGTATGGTGTGTTGCTCGTCATTGCCATATACAGCAATGAGTCAGTGAGTGATGACTGATGAGTCATGACTCACAACACTCTACCAGGCCTTCTTGCTCTCACTTCCCCGCAATGTTGTGCTAGCTACGTTTCGGGTAAGATGTGGATTGTGTTGCTCCTGCTGTTAGTACATCTTTGGAACACGATAACACACATATGTGGCCATATACTGCATATTTTAGCGCATGATAATACGTTGGTGTAATATACAAAACTTCTGCAGAATGCAAGAATATTTTACGTTTTAGGAGTAATTTCTTAATTTTTATATTAATTACTGTGTTTCTCACAATGTCAGTACCAGCTCAAGCAACAAGAACTTCTTTAAGTTGCCCTATATTTGGGGCTCCAGCTGATTTAGACAAGAGGTGCTTTCCAACCTATAAGGACGTCATGAAATATTTTCATCAAATAATGTTGAATCTGAAGACATCGAAGAAAGTGCCTACAGTTGCAGAAATTTCGAGTGTTCTCTCAAAAACTCTCGAAGATTTATGGAAAACAGCCTCTATTCCTACTGTTTCTCCTAACCGTGTCGTTCAAATGATTAAAATTTACCATGAAAAATGTCAAAACCTTCTAAAGTCAATAAAAAGGAAACAAGATAGTGACTCATTCAAAATTAAATTACAAACATTTCAAAATGAAGCAGAAAACAAATTATTTGACATCAGTGCTTGCAAATGTGAAAATTTTGATAAGTGTTCATGTGAAAACCATCTCAAGGTTCCAGCAATTGAACAAGGCTTCCTTAAAGATCAGAGAACAACAAAAAAATTGGCAATAATCTCTCTTGATGTTTCACAAACTCGTAAAGATCTAGCAACTATTGCTAGAAGACAACAGAGAATGAAACAGTATGAACCAAAACCATCTACCAGTAAAAGACAAGCAACTGAAAACCGTCATCAACATCAAGTGGAATAGAAGGAGCGGATTCTGATTATTAACCGACACATAGAATCAAATCGATGGAACAATCTCATCATGGAACAATCTCATCATTGGCTATAGCTTGTGACAGAACTGGTGTGTCAGACAGGTCTGCTGCTATAATTGCTTCGGCTGTTCTTGAAGACGTGGGAATTATAAACGAAAAAGATTTAAGTTCAGTAATAGACAGATGCAAAGTAAGGAGAGCTAGAAAAAGAGTGAGATCAATCATTCAAAAGAGAGATTACGAAGAAGAAACTATGGAGAGTATCTATTTCGATGGAAGAAAGGACAGAACTGCAGTGCAAGAAAAAGTTGTCAGTAAAGGTTATCAAAAAAATATAACAGAAGAACATGTCACTTTGCTTCAAGAACCAAACTCGCATTATATTGGGCATGTAACTCCCGCTTCTGGCTCAGCACAGAGTATATCTTCTGCAATTTTGGATTTTTTTCGCTCAAATGATATTGATACGTCAGAAGTTAAAGCCATTGGATGTGACGGGACAGCAGTTAATACAGGATCAAAAGGAGGAGTGATAAGAAGTATTGAAGAGCACTTTCAGAGAGCACTCCAGTGGCTGATTTGCTTGCTTCACATTAATGAACTTCACTTGCGGCACATAGTGACTGACATTGATGGTAAAACAACAGGTCCTCATAGTTTTACGGGGCTATAGGAAAAGAGTTAATTGATTGTGAAAAGAGACCTGTTGTTGAGTTTGAAGCAGTTGAAGCGGAAGAAATTGTAGTTGACAGAGATGATCTGAGCACAGATCAGAAATATTTGGCAGAAATCTATGATGCTGTGTCAAAAGATGAATGTACTCCCTCTCTAGCTCAAAGGAAACCAGGCAAAATGGCACACTCCAAATGGGTGACAACTGCTAACCGCATACTTCGTCTCTACGTTTCAAATGAAGAACCTTCAGACAACCTTAAGTGTATCGTGGATTATATTATGAAAGTTTATATTCCAAATGTGGTATCAAATCAAGAGAAATTCTTCAGCAACACAGGAAACCAAACATCTTTATCAAATGATACAACGCTCGAGGTCGTTGAGTGCCCGCTGCATAGAAATAGTTGTTCGTGTTATTCAGAGAAATTCCTATTTTTCTCAACCTGAGAATGTTCTCCTTAGTATGATTCACGATGAAGCAAAACATATCAGAGAATTAGGATGGAGGAGAATCCTTAAAGCAAGATATTCTGAGTCAGCCGCAGTGAGAGTGTTTAAATTGCCCACGTTGAACTTTCAGTGCAGTGAGTACTACAACATGATTAACTGGCAAACTTGTGAGCTGTCAGAGCCTCCTCTGACAAAAGTTCTATCACGCTCCGACATCCTGAACTATATCTCATCAGGAGATGTACCTGATTTCATCCCACGCTTTCCTTGCCACACCCAAGCGGTTGAACAGCATATAAAGCTGGTAACAGAGGCTTCAGCTGCAGTATGCGGTTCAGAGGCAAGGGATGGATTTATCAGAGCAAGATTAGAATCCAGAAAGAAAATGCCAAGAATGGAAACAAAACGTGACTACAGTGTGTAACTAGCCCAAGTCCGATAATGGTAGGGTGGTTGGGTCGGGCAGGGAGGAACTCGAAATGCAGCCACCTCCACGTGGTGAGTTCTGGGTTATTTTGTCAATATAGTACATTCAATATTGACGAAATAAGCGAAGAGCTGCATGCATATTACATAATAAGTCATCAAAAATAAACCAAGCATATGCAAAGTAAAATGCATTGGTGGACCTAAATTATTTAATTGCTCAAATATATAAACTTCTTAAATTACTAAAATATGATATAATGAATTGTTAATTGCATTACTTAATACATACAGTAATTAACGAATAAACTGTGGTGTAGGGCCGAAGTTGACCATAATAGCGTCATTATAAAATACGCTATTTATGTAAATTTTCCCATATTTTGGAACGTTTGCGGAGGCAGAAGAATTTATAGTAGGACAAAAATATTTAAAAAATAGTCTAAAATAAACCTTTAGGATGCTTTTCCTCGCTATTACAAGAAGGTAGGATGAAAATTAAAACTAAGAAAATATTGAAAAAATGACTATTTTGGCGCATTTTTTGGATTTTCAACGCGCGTGCGGAGGCAGAAGATATTACTGCAGATCTCTGAGATTTTACACACTCACTTTTGACGTGGAAGAGCCACTTTTCCGCGCTATTACAAAACGAAAATCGAAAAAAGTGTAAAAACTCTCCGCCCTACTCTCTAGCCTTTAATTTGGGAACACGACACAGTCTTCCTTTTTTACTTTCCACTGTTGTTTGGGGAGTTACAGGGTTTAGAGTAAGATTAGGGACTAGTTTCTCCATTATTTTCCAAGTGTAAATAATGGTGTATCTCTCTCCTCCTTTCCAGTGAATATAGGTTTAATTCGCGTAACCTTTCCCAGTAGTTTAGTTCTTTGCACCCATTGATCTTGGCTGTGAAACTTCTCTTAATCCCTTCTAGTTGTCCAATGTTTTCTTTTTTATATGTGGATGTTAGGACCGAGCAGGATTCCAATTTGTGTATGATAAGTGTTTTCAGTAGATGAATCATTATATTCCTATCCCTTCTTTTAAAGGTTCTCAGTATCTGCCCAGTTTTTCTCTTTGCTCTGTTTACTGCTGTCTTATTTTGTGTTTCAAATTTCGCATCATCAGTCATTACAACCCCTAAGTCTTTTGCTTTAAAATTTCTCTGAATTTCCTGTCCATCTCGGGTATAATATTCCATGGATTTTAGGTCCTCTCTTTGTCTTTACCGTAACAGCTGAAATTTGTCGGTGTTAAACTTCACATTGTTGTCTTCCGTCCACTTGTAGATTCTGTTTATATCGGTTTGTAGAGATCCTATGTCTTCTGGGTTTCTTATTTTTCTACTGATCTTTGTGTCATCGGCAAAGGATGTTACTGTGCTGTCTCTGGTTACGTCCTCATCTATGTCAGTTAGCATGATTATGAAGCATGATTATGAATTATGATTTTATATATATATATATGATTATATATGATTTTGTGTATATATATATATATATATATATATATATATATATATATATATATATATATATATATATATACCTTATGAACCTTATGTTGTTTCGTGCGTTGGTCTCTCTTCACACGGAGGTCAAGCTGGTGGCCCCGCCTCTAGGTCTGGCCTGGTGGAGGAGCGAGTTGCTTTCTTGCGCTCTCCACCGTACATAGCCAGGCATGTCCGGCTCATCTGGTACTGTCCTGAGCCAGGCATCCAGTCTTTTCTTGAAGACTTCAACTTTGACCCCCCGTTACGTTTCTGAGGTCCTTAGGAAGCTGGTTGAAAGTCTTGGCCCCCTGACAACCAAGCTATTTTCCTTCAGGGTTGAGGAGGTCTCTGTCGGGCCTTTAATTTGGGAACACTACACATTCTGCCTTTCCTATTTTCCAGTGTTATTTGAATGGTAATTGGGTTTAGTTTTAGGTTTGGTACCAGTTTTTCGATCATTTTCCATATGTAGATTATGATGTACCTCTCTCTCCTTCTTTCCAGTGAGTACAGATTTAGTTTACGTAGTCTTTCCCAGTAGTTGAGTTCTTTGCAGCCATCAATCTTGGCTGTGAAATGCCTTTGCGTTTCTTCTAGTTTATTAGTTTCTTCCTTTTTATATGGGGACGTCAAAACTAAGCAGTATTCAAGTTTTGGTATAATCAGTGTTTTTAGCAGGGGAATCATTACTGTCCTGTCCCTTCTCTTGAACGTTCTTAGAACCTGTCCGGCGACTCTTTTTGCTTTATTTATCGCTATCTGATTTTGTGTTTCGAATTTCGCATCATCTGTCATTATTATCCCGAGATCAATCGCTCTCGTGCTTCTCTGAATTTCCTGTCTATGTGGAGCATAATATGCAGTCTGTTTAAGTCCTTCTTTTCTACCATATCTCAAGAGCTGAAATTTCTTGGCGTTGAATGACATGTTGTTGTCTTCTGACCATTTGTATATTTTGTTCGTGTCCCTCTGCAAAGCCTCCACGTCATGTACATCGCTGATTTTTCTGCTGATCTTTGTATCGTCTGCAAAGGATGTTACTATACTGTTGCTGTTTACTCCGCTGTCTATGTCTGTTAGCATGATAATGAACAGGAGTGGGGCCAGTACTGTCCCTTGTGGTACTGAGCTGCGTACTTCCGATTCTGCTGATGATATACCTTGAATTTTGACGACCTGCAGACGATCTCTAAGGAAGTTGTAGATCCATTTTCCCACTTTGCCTGTTATTCCCATATATTTAATTTTATGTGCTATTATACCATGGTCACATTTATCGAAAGCTTTAGCAAAATCTGTGTATATAACATCGTATTTGTCATTGCCTTCCAATGCTCTAGGATATTGTTGTAGTGTTCTATTAGTTGTGATAGGCATGATCTACCTGATCGGAATCCATGCTGATTTTCGTTGAATCTTTCCCGTGTCTCCAGGAAATCATAAATTTTCTCTCTACTATTCTTTCAAATACTTTGGTGAGGTGGGACGTCAATGACACTGGTCTATAGTTCTTTGCTTGAGATCTTTCCACTCCTTTATATATCGGGACAATGTTTGCTCTTTTCAAGATGCTCGGTATTTCCCCAGTGTCTAGGGATCTTCTCCATATCCAGTATAAAGGTGTAGCTATTTCATTTTTACAGTACAGTTTTTAATCAATAATGCGTTCCAATTGTCCGGACTTGCAGTTGAATGTGGTTTCATTTGTCCTATAGCTCTCGCTACATCTTCTGGTGTAAAATCAAAGTCTGTTATATACTCTCCTTGCAATTCCTCTTCAAAGAATGCATTTATGTCAGGTATCGCTTTGTCACTTTTTGGGGTACTGAAAACTGATTCATATTGAGCTCTCAATGTATCAGATATTTCTTTCGGATCGTCGGTTAGTTCATTATTTCCCGTCCTTAATGGCCCAACAGCGGCGCGCGATTTTGTTTTACTCTTTGTATAGCTATAGAAGTATTTTGGATTTCCCTTTATTGCTTCTACCGCCTTTTCCTCTTCCCTCTCTGTATGGTCCTTAATCAGGGCTTGTATTTCCCTATCGATACCCTCCAGTTTTTCTTTTATTGCTTTCCTGTCATTATCTCCGCAGTTACCTAACTTCGCCTCCACTCTCTTTCTTTTGCGGAATAGTCTTCTCTTTTGCCTCTCTAGCCAGCTCCTCTTTCCTTTTGGCTGTGATTTCGGAGCATAGTTTTCTAAAATTCTCAGCGTTATATATATATATATATATATATATATATATATATATATATATATATATATATATATATATGTGTGTGTGTGTGTGTGTGTGTGTGTGTGTGTGTGTGTGTACTTTCAAAAGCATCTCCTATTCATGCAAAAGGGCTCTTATTCATTTTGACTTTCACTGTTGATGGTCAATTGTTTTCTGAGGGAAATCATGTTCTCGATAAAAATTTAAGTTTCCTAAAAAGTTTTCCTTGATAAAATTTTCTTATGAACTCTTAATTAGATAAAGACGTTTTACGAAAGGTAATTTTAATTTTTAAATAAAAAATTTTTCCATCGAAAAAAAACCTTTTTATTTTTTATTTTTTTTTATCAAATTTGTTATATTATTGACTTTGAAGAATGAATGTGGCGAAACTTAATTAAGGAATCTAGTTTTTAATATTTTTTCTTTCCTGTGACTGCCTTGATTAGATTATAAATGAGGTCTATAGTGTCAACACCAATTTTTTGTATGGCGTCACTCGATTTTGGACGATATGAACTCTTATATCTCAGTCTGAAATTTGGGGAACAGCTTTTAGACTCTGGAAAAATATTTTCCTTTCTCAAATTTTTAAGATTATCAAAAACAGACGAATTATTAATTGGTCTCCCGTTATCTTTCGAATTTAGATTTGAGGTAAAAATGTTAATTATTTTAAAAAATTAATTATTGTTTTAATTAATTTTTTATTATTTTAATATTCATATCCTTAATTTAATCTCCAGAAGTAAAACAAATTATTAATTACAAAGAAAATGTTTTTTGTTTACCGATCGAAGTAAATTATATTACTGGTACATGAAATTGCAAAAATTCATTTTCGGAAAAAAGTTTCCCTACGAAAAAAAAAAAAAAATCCTTATCTGAAATGATTAAGTTTTATTTACAAAATTTTATTAGTTAGAAAAAAGAAAAAAAATATCAGAAGGAAAAATGGCATAAAACCATGGTGGCCCTGAGCCCGAGCAGTGACAGGGTAAGGGACCAGCTCAAGCTAACCGGGTGCCAACAACTGGGAACGAACCCAGAGCCAAAAGAAAAACAGTATGAACCAATTACTATTTTTTATTAATTTTAGAATTTTTTCCTAGGAGAACTTTTTTCCGATACTTCCCTTTGCTGATTATTTAATTATTTCTTATTTTGAAAGTTTTGGAATTTGTAGTGTGCGCATTTTTTTTTAACGTGATGTAATTTTATTCAATTTGAACAGTATTTTTTTAATGTAATTTTAGGGATTGGAGTGTGTATTCCATATTCCGAAAGCTTTATTAAAACAGTTTAACTCTAATGTGGGTGTTGACATTCACCCATTTCGTTTTAATTTAGAGTTAACAACATACCTAATTTTAGTGTGCAGTGATAACCAATTTGCGCAGTAATAATTTCAATTTGTGCAGTGATAAATTGAAAATCTATGCAATGATGAATTAGGTTTTATATTCCATATAGAACCTACTGCATCACTACACAGATTTTCAATTTATCACTGCACAAATTGAAATTATTACTGCGCAAATTGGTTATCACTGCACACTAAAATTAGGTATGGTTAACAATAAAACTGCAATACGATTGAAATAAATTTTATTACAGCTCTTTACTAAACACGTTATTATTATTATTATTATTATTATTATTATTATTATTATTATCATTATTATTATCAATGCAAAGTGTTTATGACTGTTTAACCTTCTTCGAAACGGCAAAGGTCACGTGACAGAGGGAACCTTCACCTTTACGTGGGATCCGAACGAAGGGTCACTACATCATCTGCGCACGGAGGACGGTCATCCATCCAACTATCATATACTGTAGACCCAAAGTTGGTTAACTTCGCTGATCTTACGGGAATGGGCGTTGCGACATGGCCACGACGCAGCCCTAAATTACAGTGAATTAATCACTGCATTAACATCGCGAAGGGAAAGCTTATCACGTGGTAATGGGGAATCGCGTTTGTTTTTTTTCAACAGAACAATGACTAATTATTGTAAGTCTGAAATAACAACAACGTCAAAAGTGTAAACACACAACAACGCGCAACATGTATGCTTATCTATACGATTTCTTTTTAATTTTGACTTTTGTGCCTTTTGCCTTTCGAACGCTATCACCACCACCACCACCACCACCATCCAACGACAAAGTAAAAGGCAAATTGTATGACAGAGTGTGTTAACTTTGCCTCGTCGTAGTGTGGTGCCAGCATTCGCGACTCATACTCAGGAAGTGGAAGTCCATATATATAAAATCACACATTATTATGTACGCCCTCACTTAAGTGAAAAATAATGAATTTGAACCTTTCAGCAATGTTTTTAATTGCCGAGGATGTATCCTCTATACTTCGATTCATAAATAACACTGGTATGCATATGAAATTGTTTTTGTCTGCTGTGAGGGTTTTTTCAACTCATATTATATGATTCGACCATGCTGAATTCGAAAATGACATTGGTTTTCTTCAATCAGGTCAGGTTTTTTCTCTATTGGCCATTTATTATAAGTCCAATTTTATCCCCAAATTTATTGATTTTTTTAGCTTAAACACTGTAGATACGAGTAATATTATAAGAACACTCGTGAAAAATGAAAACATTGTGTGAATAAATACTTTTATTCATACAATGAATATGGAAAAAAGTTTATTGAGGAAAGAATGAAGTTTTTTTGGCTTTCCGTCCGTGTTTTTCTTCGGGCACGTCTCGCTTCAAACACCAGCAATAGTCCGCCAGCATATTGATATCCCAGTTTCCCTGGTACCTCTCTTCCATTATTTTGATATCTTGGTGAAATCGTTCACCCTGTTCCTCACTATAATCCCCGCAATTTTCAGGAAAATAGTCCAAGTGGGACCACAAAAAGTGCATTTTTATGGACATGCGCGACCCATGAGCTTTGAAAGCTTCCATCAAGTTTTCGACAACGGACTCGTATTCTGGACTTCTACGCTTGCCAAGAAAATCAGTGACAACTGATTTGAATGCCTGCCAGGCATTCTTCTCAGTTGGAGTCATTGCGTTTTCGAACTGAGTATCCTTGATCAAAGTTCGAATTTGAGGACCATCAAAAACCCCAGCATTTAGTTTAGCATCAGATATATGAGGAAATTTACTCTCGAGATATCGGAATGCTGAACCCTCCTTATTCATTGATTTGATGAAATTTTTCATCAAGCCCAGCTTAATATGAAGTGGTGGGAGCAAAAGTTTTGTTGGTGGTACAAGGGGCACTGAAACGACATTATGCGATCCAGGTTCAAAATTCTCTCTGGATGCCCATTCACGCTGTGCATAGTGCTTCTCATCCGCTCGGCTATCCCATTTGCAGAGGAAACATGGGTATTTCGTGTATCCCCCTTGCATTCCCAATACAAATGCCACAATCTGAAAAAAAATGAAAATATTTAAAGAATTTAGAGAATTTGTTCTATCAGATAAAAAAATCTATGCATTGGACTGTATCACTTCTGGGGAAGTTAAGTGTTCTTATACGCTCTCAAATAACCTTTGGAAAAACAACATAGTCAATAGCAATAGTTTACTTATGATATTAGTATTACCTTCAAATCTCGACAGATCCTCCAGTTATGTTGGTCGTATACGAGAGCATCCAGTAAAATTTTCATGTTATCGTAGCTCTCAGTAAGTTGTACGGAATGTGCTACAGGGACTGATGCAACCCTATTCCCAATGTTGAGAAGTACTGCTTTCAAACTTCGTTTAGACGAGTCTATAAATAGCCTCCATTCTGATGCGTTATATGGCAGGCCCAAGGATTCGATTAGCCCCTCAACATTGCAGCAGTACACTAAGGAAGAGGTATTTTCGTGCACTGCAAAAAACTTGCGGAATTCTTCCTCTCGTTTCCTATACCAGGAGAATGTTGTTCCCGGAGCCAGCAAGTTGTCCTCTCGAAGTCGTGAGCCCAAGATCTCGGCAGCTAATTTGGAAAGTCCTAAATCCCTGGTAAGATCATTAAGTTTGGCCTGGTTGAGAGGCCTCGGCTCATTTGAAGCGGTATTTTGAGGTATATACGACTGGGACTGGTCATTGGCATTGGTCATTGATTCATCATCAGAATCATCGAAGTCCAGGGTTTGAGGTGGGTCGGGTATTGGAATTCCAGGACCATGGGGTACAGGTCTCATAGCAGAAGGAATGTCAGGGTATACAACAATGTGTTTATTCTTCTTGTTAACTCCTGAAAATAGAAACACAGAAACATGGATATAAAACTTGCATATGAAATAGAAGAAGCATCCAGACAGTGGCGGCTCGTGAGGGAAGGCTGCGGTCTGTAAGATATTTTTGACAAAATATTATATACAGCGACTCCGTAAATAAACAAATTTATATGTAATAGTACCCGAGGACAATATGAATGAAAAAGAAAGAAAATATACAATCATTGTATATGTAAATGTAACTTGTATAACAATATGTATGTGTAAATGTATTTTCTATAAAATATGTATATGTAAATGTATGATTACCATTATGGTGAATATTATGCTATATATGGTGAATATTACATTATCGTGAATATTATGTCAAGTTTCATACGAGGATTTCAAAATATTTAAGAAAAATAAATTTATAAGCCCACCTGGAGGTTTGTCATGCAGAAATAGCAATCTGTCACGTGATCCTTTCCTTCTCTCCAAATCATGGAATTCCAAAAGGCAAAGATTTCGCTCTGCCTTTGCTCCATCTTCTCAAATTTTCAATGCACGTCTTGCAGCACATATGAGGGGCGAAATTTTTGTCCTGGTCCCCTAGCTTAATTCCAAAGTATGCTCTATACATTGTCTTCACAAATTTAGTGATTTGGGACTGGTTATTTGGCATGGTAACCGTCCCACATATGTAGCAGAATCTATTGGGATCATTTTTACACGCTCTATTCATTATGAAATATTTTATCTATATGCCTGAAAAGTAAAAAAAGATATTATACAAGTGAAACAAGTGATGATAGATGTTACTGTTCCAATTCCGCTTTGACAAAATCACGAAAAATTCTATTTTACTTATGAGGCCATAGCCGGATAACCTGAGCTGATTGAGAAAAACGGATTGCAGATTCGAAATCAGCAGGAAAAACTCTATAAGAATCACATACAAAACCCTTGACAGCAAAATTGATGCATGCCAGTGTAATTGCAATGATTCTCTGCAAAGGTATTATAAAACACATTGAGGGGCTTTGAGTTACATTTATTTGTACGATAATTGATGCTTATTATTATTGTGTATAATAGAAGAGACAATACTAATTAAAAATTAGTTTTGAGTTTTAAGGAAGGGAATTTTACATTTTATCGTTCACGAATCTCTTCGTGTTGAAAATTATCTATCCAGATTTTAATGTTTTATACAACTTTGCGACTTATGATAAATATCATAAATTTGTTGGATGTAAAAGTAGTATGACCGCAAAGGGAGAAAGTGTAGAGCAATTGCAATGTTGATCATATGAGTGCCAGTGCCACCCCCATTAGGGTGGAGCGATTTCCCTGATTTTTGAAATGACATTAGTAATAGTGCGGAAAATGTGCTATTGTATGTTGAATGCAAAGTGACAAAACCGTTTTTCTTTAAGATAATATCTTCAGGTGCCAATATGCCAATGAATTTCCAATAAAACTTAAAACCTCTATATTTTGACAAAATATTATATACAGCGACTCCGTAAATAAACAAATTTATATGTAATAGTACCCGACACATGGTGACGATTGGCATATTGACGCCAATCGCCATAAAATCATCACGCCAATCACCTACGTGTGTGGCCAGCATAACACAGTGTGTTAGTGTTGGACCAGCTGTTGCCGCGGTAAGGTGTTACGCTCTGTCCGCTTGCGCAATCACATCAGATCCTTTCACTATTTAATATTTGATATTGCATTTCAGCACATTCTCTTACACTTTTGTGATCTTGCTTTTATAAATTTGGATTATATATTATAAATCTTGTATAGTAAAAGATTTATAATCAGGTCAGACATGGCAACTAAAAGAATGCCTCGGCAGTCAAGAACAACGGACTGCCACATATTTGGCAATGGAGAAGAACTGAGTCATCGTGTTCTACCAACATTTGAAGGTGTTATGTAATGCTATATATATGAAAAAAGACTGAAAGAAGAGTTAAACAATAAAGATCCTTCTGTTCATGAAATATCATCGGCGGTTGCAGAAAACTTAATTTCATTATACAATAAAGCATCAATTCCAACTGTATCCTTCAACCGCGTTGTAAAGAAAATAAAAGATTATCATACAAAATATAGATCTATATTAAAACAGCCTAAAGGTATGAAACAAAAGGAGTCTTACTTAGATAAGTGCAAAAAATTTAAAGATGATGCTCAAAATCTTTTTGATATTGCCGCTTGTAAATGTAAAGACGTTCAATCCTGCAAATGCCCAAAATCAAATCGCGTACCGAAACATGAACAAGAATTCCTAAAAGACCAAAGAACAAAAAGAAAAATGGCCATAGGATCAGTTGATGTTTCTGCTTCTAAAAAAATACAATTAGCACAAGTTAGAAAAAGCAGTAGAGATTTGTATCTTTCAAAACAACTGCCAGTAATGTCATCGACTTCATATTCAGAAAGTTTTCAGTTTGAAGATATATCTTCTTTAACAGATACAGAAAAAGAATCTGACGAAACATTTGATGAGCCAATCTCCGTAAAACGGAAACGCATCAGAAGCGAACGCGGAAAATGTCAAAACATAAAATCTCTGAAGCGATTACGCTTTCAGATAGAGCAGCTGCCATGATAACAAGTTCTGTTTTGCACAACATTAAACAAACATCTGAGCCTGATCCATCCCTGGTAATAGATCGCAGTAAAGTGCGCAGAGCTAGGAAGCATCAACGTGATGAGCTTCAACAGGATGCTAGCGTAGGAAAAACAATTATGAGTATTTATTTTGACGGTAGCAAGGATAAAACTATTGTCCAAGAACAGAAAGGTTCTAAATTTTATCGTAAAGTTGTTGTGGAAGAGCATGTAACCTTGGTAGCAGAACCAGACCAAATGTATCTAGGGCACTTTACTTCTGAATCTGGGACATCTAAAAGTATATGTAAAGAATATGCGATTTTTTGAATACACATAACGTTGATTCTTCAAATTTAGTTGCTATGGGATGTGATGGAACTGCTGTGAACACAGGAGCGAAAGGTGAAGTCATTCGGCTTATGGAAATGCATCTCAATAGACCTTTGCAATAGATTGTGTGTCAGTTACATGCAAATGAGCTTCCTTTACACCACCTCATGGAGAAATTGGATGGAAAAACCACTGGACCTCGTGAATTTGTTGGCATCATTGGCCAGCAATTGTAGAAATGTGAAACACTTCCGGTTGTTCATTTCGAAAAAATCGAAGTTGAAATTCCATCTATTGACAAAGACGACTTGAGCACGGATCAAAAATATTTGTTTGATATTTATCAAGCCGTTTCAATTGGCGAGTGTAGTACTGACCTATCAAGACGAAATCCAGGCAAGATGGTGCACTCTGGTGGTTAACCACTGCAAATCGTATTCTGAGATTATACGTAGCTACACCTGAACCTTCTGATGATTTGAAAAATTTGGTTTCGTATGTTATGCACGTATATATATCCCAATGTGGTTTACAATCAAACAAAGCAAATCAATTGCATATGGAGCTCCTAATGTTTTCAAAACCATTGAGTATTCCCGAATGTTGAACGATTCTGTTCGAGTAGTTATTGAACCAGTGATCCAAAGAAATGCATTTTTCGCTCATCCAGAAAACATACTTTTGAGCATGATACAAGATGAGCGTAGCGTAGCCATGTAAGAGTACTTGGATGGAGAAGAATAAAGAAAGCTAGAGAACAATATCGTGGAAAAAGTCTTAGACTCTTTAAAATCCCAAAGTTTAATTTCGAGGCCACAGACTACACAAACATGATTAATTGGCATGATATCGCAGTAACTGAACCTCCAATGACGCGTGATTGTGTTTCCGACGATGAAATTGATACAATGATTGCTAATAGAGAAGTGAAGGATTTCAACAAGATGCCATGCCATACTCAAGCTGTTGAATGAGTCATCAAGTGTGTGAAGCAGGATCTAGAGACGGATATATTCGATCGAGAATGGTAGCACGGAAAATGATGCCCTCATTTGAAACCAAATCTGAATTTCGAATATAATTAGATAATGACTAAAGTTTTCATTACATAAATCATGTCCATATGGTTGGGTGGTAGGGTTGGGCATGAGTGGAACTCAACATACAGCCACCTCCTCGTGGTGAGTTGTGGATCATTCGGGCTGTGTACGAACTTACGTGACAGTCAGAATGAACGAAGAGCTGTATTTATGGAACCAATTATTATCTGGAAATAAAAAATCAATGCAAATAATATAAAAGCTATTTCCTTTCATTGAAAAACTCAATATTTAAATCAGTTAAATTTCCTTATATCACTTGTCTGTAAAATACCATTCTTTCAGAATAAATTCATAAATTTAGGTAATAACATTGGTACCTGGAGATGTATCCTTAGGAGGCTACAACTTTTATACGTACTTACTATCAGGTCACAGCATATTTTGCGCACTATTAATTCAAAACTTACATAGAACTTTCCATTTATGCCTTTTACTGAATATTGCTATTTTTTTGCCATAAATCTACATATTTGGAGTAAGATTAGCACCTGAAGACATTAAGTTAAGGTGCTATAACTTTAGAACGCACTTACTATAAGGTTTTGGTCCATTCTCCACACTATTACAATCCATGATTCAAAAGTTACAAATAAATTTCCAGTTGTCTATTTTTTCTAAATATCACTATAATTTCGCAATATATTCCTAAATATGGAGTGAGATTGGCACCTGAAGATATTAATGTAGGAGGCTAGATATGTAATACACACTTTGTTTCAGGTCCTAACACATTTTCTACACTATTACGAACCATGTTTCAAAAGCTTGTGAAAACCCCCCGAAAAACGCTCCACCCTAAACCCCACCCCTTTGTTGCAAGGTGCTAACCCCCCTCCCCTAGTCCCAACTCCCAGGGTGCCAAAAAAAAGGAGGGGATTCCCCCAGCAAGCTGGGGGGGGGGAGTCCAGCTAACCTCTTTGGGGGAGAAGGTGGGAGGACAGCCTCACCCCCCAAAGGGGTATATCTAACCTCAGAGACAGAAAGGAGGAGGAGGAGAGTCTTTGGGGGAGAAGTTGGGGCGGCCTCACCTATGAAGGTAAGCCTTAACCTAAGAAGGATAGAGACCATCCATCGCCTGACGCAGCCATACGCATTATGCGAGTTCAGGGGACAAACAGCTGTTATATAGAGGGTCGGGAGTTGCCAGATACCACTATTTATTTATATATGGAGGGTTTTCAGAGACCACTATTTTTAATTATTTATTTACATATAGATGAGTTGCCAGATACCACTATTTATTTTAATTTTTATTTCTGGAACTGTTACCAGTTATTTAATTTATTTATTTATATATTAAAGGCAAGAGAGAGATGATCGCAATGCTTGCAGGGGTTACCATTATTGAATTTATTTATTTATATATAGATGAATTGCTATTTACCACTATATATTTTAATTATTTATATATTAAAGGCAAGAGATGCTCTCAATGCTTAGAGGGGAGTAGACAGTTACCACTATATATTTTATTTATTCATTTGTTAAAGGCAAGAGAGAGGGTGATGTTTTCCTTAATTTTCAATCTATTAACTAAAGTACGAGAAGCACTATTTACGGATAGATTTAAATTTTATTTAGGAACATTATTGAATTAAACATGTCCCAATAATGTACAACTATCGTTTTACAATGATATAAAATATATATCTCTCTCTCTATAATCGGCTAGTTGGCTTACAAGAATTAGAAGGCAAGTGTATATATATATATATATATATATATATATAACTTTTCAGCTGCCAGATTGCGCTATTCAGATATTCTTGACAGTTGGCTTAGAAATCCGTCAGTCGGCTTAGAAGGCGTAAGTGGTAGATATATATATTATATATATATATATATATACAATATATATATATATATTAATATATATAATATATATATATATATATATAATATATATATATATCGTTTGAGCTGCCAGATTGAGCTATGCAGATATTCTTGACAGTTGGCTTAGAAACCCGTCAGTCGGCTTAGAAGGCGTAACCAGCCATTTGGTATATATATTCCTAGCTCCCCAGTTATTCCTTAATATCATTTATATATGCAACCAAAAGAAATAAATAAAACACCATCACATCATTCTGTTTATTTAGACAAGTTAAGGGAAAATAATTCATGAAATATAGAGGAAATAAATATACATTAAAAAAATAATATACATCAAAAATACACACATTAAACGAAGGGGATATATACATTCTTAAGTAATAATATTAGTACAGGATAAAAATATATAACCATTTAATATATGTATGAGCAAATACGCCCTTATTTATATTTTTTATAGATATAATCACCACATATATAGCAAAACTTATATAAAATCAAAATGCATACACTTTATGTTCTACCGCGCTTAACTAAAATACTAAACTCGCACGTTATCGAGTCTACAGTTACATCATTGTTGCTTTTTACTATACAGTAAATGCGGTTTAACATTATTTCACCACTCAAGGTGTGCAGATAGATGCCTATACTCAATGTAAAGGGCCTTCGTATCGTTCAGTACTATTTTTGTGCCCACCTTACAATTGGTTGGCAAGTTATCTTTACACACGTACAGAATACAATCAAAAGCACGCACAAAGAGGACGTCGTTAGCCACGACATCATTATTAAATTCAAGTTTATAAACACTCCTTTCCAATCGAGGTTTTTTTTCTTACCGATCCGAGCTTTTCAATCGTTAATTCTTCTTCACAATGCATAGCGGCAGTTGAAATAATCTTCTAAATCGTAACGACAGCACCTCATTATATAAAGATACAACTCTTCAGGATGAGCAGTGTAGGCGAGCTCTGCCCTGCACCTCTGAAGTCCTTTGTACCAAAGTTCATGATATCTCGAAGAGTCTAAACCATTTAAATAAGCATCCAGCGCTAGACTATTCTCGCCATGTGCATTCCTACATTCGATAAGCCCGTCGAGCAGAGCGGTGTATGCGTTTTGAAGAACCATATAAAAAAAAAAATATCCGTAACACATGCGGCTAATATAGGTTTTAGTTTGCGGAAACCAACGATTTCAAACATTCTGTCGAGGAAGAAGCGGTTTCGCGTAGGAACAAGAACGTTATTATCAGATGCATTCCTCCACATCAGTCGTATATCAATGCATGGCTGATCGTTATTTATACACAACGTACAAACAATGGCATATGAGCGGGTATCACTAATCTGTTCTCTTCTTGTACCTACACCTGCAGGTATTTTATAACGATCCTCACCTCACTTCTCAACTATCACGAAGACTCTATTCATCTCCTCAACACTTAAATAAAGAATTACGTATACCAGAGTTTGCTTGTCTACAAGTCGTTTCAAGTACATAGTTAATGGCACGGGTTTTACGCCTGAACACACGCAATGACTTCGTCACAGACACGTCGTACACGTCATTGAGAATGCTGCTCAAAGGAAGCTCCATCGTTTTCTATTGTGAGAGTGCACAACCAGTCGGGTCAAGCTCTGAGATGACTATGACCAGACGGTGCGCTGTTTTGCTCGGGGACAGGTGTGGAGGAGTGAGTCATACCAAGCGTTAATGTTTCGTGTACGGGTTTGTTCCAGCATGAAAGAATCATGCGAGTATTTGTACCCATTATACCGGGCAATTTCCGATACATGGGGCAATATCGGTTTTAATGTTTTATCGGAGTATGCACTAGACGTTCATTTCCACGAACTAAACACATTAACAATCCGGCGCACTATTTAAGAGAACTGTAAGCCTTTAGCCACAACCTCACTGCGAACCTCGTCATGATATATATGAATGTAGTGGTAAAAGTACTTTAGACTATCCATCATGACGAGATTTCCATTCTCAGCCGCAGGGTACGCGTACTCGGTATGATGCAGCATGACATAATACCGCTTGTCACACCAATCATCAACAAGACTCACTACCCATTAGGGCGGATCGAAAATGAGGTTTTTAAACTTTTTTTCGAAATTCAAATATGGCTATTGCGGGAAATATGTGGGTGCTATAGATAATGACTGTGCATAAATATTAGTCCTGCGAAATTATATCTTCAGGTGCCACAAAGCCGTCGAAAAAAGTGAAATATAATGATTTTCTTATATTCTGCATTAGTACAATAACTGAAACTTACTTGTTATTATTATATATTAAGTGTTCCAATTACCAAAATAGTTACTGAATTACGCAGCTCTTAGTTTATTTAGATCAATGTTCTTTGGATTAATGATCTAAATAATCCAGAACTCACCACGAGGAGGTGGCTGCGTGTCGAGCTCCACCTGCCCTCCCAACCACCCATCCTTGCGCATGTTTTTTTCTATTAACGTTTTATTTAAACTTTATATTCAGCTTTACTTTCGAATGATGGCATTTTTTTACGTGACTGAAGTGTTGATCTTATGAAGCCATCTCGCGCGTTCAATCCAAATACTTTTGATGATGCTTCAGTCACTAATTTTACCATTCTTTCTACTACTTGTGTATGACAAGGGAATTCTTCAATCTCATTTCTGTCAGGTGTCTTGTCACAGGTGGTTCAGTGACAATGCATTTTTGCCAATTAATTAAATCAGTATAATCAGTAGCTTCAAATTGAATAACAGGTACTGTGAAACGCCTCACAACTTTTTCCTTGTTTGTTTGCCTTGCTTTCTTTATTCGCCTCCACGCTAATTCTCTTATGGCGCTGCGGTCATCATGAATCATTGATGCTAGAATATTTTCTGGATTTGCAAAAAATGCATTTCTTTGTATGACCTGGTTTACAATATCCTTTACTTCGTCATTCAGTGTTCTTGTTAGTTCAATAGTTTTGAAAACATGTTTTGAGTCATTGACAAAAGACGTACTTTGCTTAATAGAAAACCACATTGGGATGTAGACCTTCATTATAAAAGAAGCAATGTTCATGAGGTTCTCAGATGGACTTACAGTTGAAACGTATAGACGAAGCAAACGATTTGCTGTAGTCAGCCATCGTGAATGTGCCATTTTGCCTGGACTACGATGAGCAAGATCTGGAGAGCAATATCCCTTTGTTATGGCCTGATGAATATCAATTAGATATTTTTGGTCGGTGCTAAGATCTTCACAGTCTACAGTTGGTTCCTCAGCATCAATCCTTTCAAACTCGACAATAGGAAGACTCTCACAGTTCTCTAATTCCCTGCCAATAGGACCGGTGAATCCGCGGGGGCCAGATGTTTTTCCATCCAGCTTTGCAACTAAATGGCGTAATGGCAATTCATTGGCATGGAGCTGGCACACTAAATGTTGAACTGGCTTCTTCAGCTTCAATTCTATAAGCCTTATAACGCCTCCCTTTTCTCCAGTGTTGACTGCTGCACCATCGCATCCAATGGCAACAAGGTTTTCCAGGTTCATGTCATTATTTCCAATATACTCAAACATTCATTTACATATTTCTTCAGCTGATCCAGAATTCACAGAATAATGGCCCAAATAATCTGAACCAGGTTCTCTCACTAAAGTGATATGTTCTTCTGTTACCTTCTTCTGATATACTTTGGACTCTTTTTTTTTCTTGGAAGAGTGTAGAATCTTTTCGACCATCAAAATAGATTCCTCTGATTGGGACCTGATTTTGATCTTTCATAATTTCTGATCTCTTCTTTTGTCTTTCTCTTCTGATTTTACTCCTATCCACTACTTCAGATGTATTGTCAATAGAAACTTCTCCAATATCTTGCAATACTGCACTAACAATGAATGCTGCAGCTCGATCTGAAACTGCAGTCCTGTCACAAGCAGTAGCCACTAAAGGTAGATTTGTAGTTTTCCTTTTCTTGAATAATTGTTCTAAAGGTTGTTCGAGCTTTCTCTTCGAGCTAACTGGCTCTGGAAATGTATCGTCTGATATTTCGCCAGATTCACTTTCACTATTTGATGTCGATGATGATAATTCAACATTTGTATCCTGCAATTTCTCCTGTGAAGATTCTTTGGTGAGCCTCACAGCTTCTTTTGCTTTCTTAGCAACGTAGATGCTTTTTTCTTTGAGAGTGTAATATCTACTCTATCAATAAACAGTTTTCTTTCACTCCTTTGATCTAAGAGGAACGTCACTTCTTCCTTTGAACCGTTTTTTCTTTGGGACAAGAACATTGTGTTAGTACTTTGCACTTGCACGCTGCAATGTCAAAAAGTTTCGTGTGTGCTTCTTTTTTGAACATATCAATCTTTGCTTTGTAAGCTTCAGAATTTTTTCTGCTTTGGTATGGCTTCATAATGACACGATACTTTTCGTGGTAGCTTCTGAACATTGTTTCAATTTGCCTGTCTGACAGAATTGGGACGGAAGCACTTTCCCAAATTGTTTTCAATTTATCAACAACTTGTTCTAATATTTGAGATATTGAAGGATCTTTATTAGTATTCTGTTTCAAATCGTTTCTTACAAACAAGTAATATTTAAAAACTCCTTCGTATGTAGGAAGATTCCTGTGCCACAAATCTTCCCCCATACCAAACATGGGGCACTCAGTTGAGGCCCTGGTTGATTTTGCACAAACTCGAGACATTTTGAAAGTATACAAATCTGAAAAAGAAAGAGCTAATATCAATTATACGTTAATTTCAGTTAATAGTACATGGCAAACTTAGGGCAACACAATACAGAAATGCAAAATATATAAGAAATATAGTTTAGACTATCTGAGTAACGCCAACAACAGAACACCCACCTGCTACGAAGCGACAGCTACACTGAACCGAGGTACTCACGTGACAGCTGAGTGAGCTGACTATAGAAAACTGTTTTTAGAGAATAGAAACTTTTTTAAAGGTTGACTGAGCTATTTTTATACAAGTGTGAATAAATTCTTGTCTATTGTGCATCGTGGACTCTTCTGTAATTATTGGTTAAAATCTGCTTTTTTCAATTTTTTTCAATATTGAAGGTCATTGTGGCACCTGAAGATATTAATGTTATGATTTTAAATTTATACCAGCTTATTTCCTCACTACTCCACACATTTTCCACACTAGCCAATTTGAAAATTCGAAAAATGAGTTTTTCACTCCGCCCTACTACCCATACCCGTTGCTTCTCTTCTGCACGCGTTGTTTCTTTCACCTCACGGTATATGTACGCTTTTATACAGTTTAGCCATACAACGTAGTCCATTACATCGTTTGTGCCGCGAAACCCGGCAATGCTCTCGCCAGAATATCCATAGAGTATTTGAACATCTTGTTCCTTCGCGCGGTTGAGTGTAGCCTTAAAAGTCTCAAAGGAGGGGGGGCTAAACCGTCTTTCAGTATTCACCACATCTTCCGACTTTACCGAATACCACTTCATAAACGTCGAACACGCAATATCAAAAGTAGCCATCACTATTTTTCGTCTACGTTAAAATTCTTCAAATATACGTCTGAGATCCAGGGTTTGCAGCGGCCAACTGAGCACGCAGAGGTAGAAATATGCCCAGGTAGTAGCAGGAGTCACGTAACCATTTGATTGATCCTACAGTGGGCGGAGCTTAGGACTTTTTCCCTGTACATACGCACGCACACACAAAGGAGAAAATGAAACCCAAATTGAAACATTTACATATTAAAATATACGTAATAAATAAACATATCGTTAACAATAGACATATATAACATTCCGTTACTATCGTACCCAAAGGGTACGGTATCATATGTCCCAGCACCTCGTAACGTTTCCTATAGGTGTTACGCCACACCTTTGTGCCCCTAAGTTCCTTCACACATCCCAGTCTCTGTGCCCGAAAATTGTGGGTCAGTTGGGGAGGCTGGTCACCCTCATCTTCTAAGCACACTAGCTCCTTCAACGAATACAATTTAACGACCTGTCGGTTCGCCAGGTTAAGCGTGATGCCCTTCGCCTTCACGATATATTTCAGCTCTTTCACCACCCTCACCCGCACCCCGTAAGTTTTTGGCCCTGTTGATACAAAGGAGTCAGCGTATGCACCATCACCATACTCATCCTTGATATCGTCAGTCAACTCTCCGAGGAATTCCCCAATAGGAGGTATGTATTCACCATCCCTCTCTGTGAATATTACGCTATCTGTCAGCGTACAGCACCCTCCGCCCAAGAGAGTGCACTAGTCCCCAAAGCTTGATGCGCGTATATGCCGTTGTGAAGCTGGCTACAGGTATGTTTGTAACACGTGAGGTATCTGTGGCCAGTTCGGTGCTGTTGTACTTTACTATGTACGTGTTACCAACATTCCCGATCTCCATAACCTCTTTATAGGGGCATTGGCATAATCCCACACCTCGTTATAGCTTTGTGCCACATGAACGTTCTCCTTACCTGTATTCTGTGCAAACTTACCCCAAAGACTATTTAGGCATAACTTTGCATTAAAGCGCTTGCGAGGGTTCTTAACAATTTGTGCCCGGTAAAGTTGCATCCCTTCACGATCACGGTAGCGCTGAAAATACGCCCATTTTTCACCCTCGCTCTCAACCCCTCGCGGGTAGCCTGATGCTTCCACCTTATCTTTCAAATATTCTGTGACCATGACAGTCGGCTAGGGACAGCTCAGGACTTTTATATACACCTCTGATCTTCCGCTGGTCGGCTGTGTGATTACAGGTCCCATTATTCTCCTCTGCGCACTTCACGCACAGGGAAACATGAGCTTGTGATCTATGACGATGGGTAATATCGGCATCCATAAATCGCGAGGTGGGAGCACGTCTACGAAAGAAAGACCGAAATAGTACCCGTTCAAATTTGTTGAGGACACATCGATGGTGGGCAGGTCAGGTCCCAACAGTTTTTCAGGTGCACCTCCGGGGTACGGATTGTTCTTCATCATGTAGGGATATAAAGAACAGAAGTCGTAGTAATGGAGTTTCACGCCTTCCAGGTGGAAAGTATAGCTTGAATGAGTTTGTACGCCCACCGAACAAGCTATCACCGCATTTGAGAGGATCTAACACCATCTGTGATGGTGTTTATTTCTTGGCGGTACTGTTCATCTGTTTCCATCCGTGCATCATACTCATGCTCCCACAATATCTTGTGACTGAACTGGGAGCCTATAAGCTGATTGCGGGTGCGGGTCCATACAAGACTATCGACAGGAGATCTACTGTGGATATCTCCTAAGATTCCACACTCAGGACGTGGGCAGCCATGCCACCGGCAACCGTTAAAGGAGTACAGTCTTCTCACCAGTGGCACGGTCTTCGCTTAGACCATCAACCCAAAAAACACGACCACTGCTGCTGTATATGTATGAGCCAGTAAATAGCCTTTTGTCCATAACCGCGAGAGTTGTTTCTGTGAATGATGGCTAAGGTGTCTTTAGGCATAAAATTGTTGTTGAACACAGTAAAGCACAATGATACGATTGTGGTTGCGACTTGCATCGGATCGCAGTTGAACCGGTCTATGTACATCCTTCTAAAGGCATGGAAACATACTCTTAGCACGCGCACATCAATCACGCAGTAGCGCTCACATTCATCCGCTATATTGTAAGGATTAGCTTCATTAAAACTGTTGTAGTAGCGGTCAAAATCTTCACGCTCACCATCACTCATATTGGTGTAGTTAAAGTATTGTCTGGGTGGAGGTAGTCCTACGTAATTTAACGTGTCGCTAGTGAGGAAAGTGTAAGGGAAATACCCTTTTGAAACTTCGGCGGCTACACCCATCACCTTGGGTAGCTTGGCTAGTTTACAAGGTGTGAATAATAAAGTATCTTTAAACTGAACATTTCCCCTTATCTGCATCTGTATAAGCTTGTTTCCTCTTTTCAAGGGGTCGCCTGTAAATATCTCCGATGACTCGTGTTCAAGCAGTTCCTTATAAAGGAACTTTGTGTCAAATTTTGCCCCGTTATGGGAAAGAATATACAATCATTTTTTGAACTTGTCCGCTAACTTGACAATATAGTACACAAAGAGTTTCTCAGGGCTGTCCTGTACATTGGTTTTAAAAACGTTTGTCCGTTTACCGCACTTGTGACACTCACCACACTCAACCTCCATGCACTCATTGCAGATAGTCTGGCTTACGAGTAGATGTGGAATAACTTCTTTGGTTTCAGGGTTTATGTAAGTTTCTATATCGTAGTACACGGTTAACAGGGTTTATTTTTACTCTTAGCGTCTTTCATACAACATACATGCTTCACTCCATCCGCCTTATATTTTTCATGATATATGTAGAACAATGAATTTCATAACATTTATGCGTGAATTTCCCCCAATTATCCATCATGTGAAACATGCCACATTCACAGATTCTCATTTGCCTGCAAGTGCCATTCGATTTATGGAGCTCAAAGCTTTTATTATTGAAAAATGTACGTTTGCACACATTACATTCCCTCTTCTCGGCTTCAACTACACGACCTTCACAATTGGGGCTTTTACACTGCTCACAAACCATGTGACATTCCTTACAATGCTTCACTATATCATCCGGAAACTCGAGACATCCCTTACTCAAATCATGATGCCGTCCATATTTTCGACTTTTATCATAACTAGCGTAAAGAGCCCTTATATTACGGATGGGGAGATAAGTTGACCCTTACAATCCAAAAATAAGTAGAGGTCTTGCGCGATCTCTTACACAGCTTTTAAAAATATACACAGTCCTACGACGATCATCCATTCCAAATACAACTATACAAACATTCATTTCCTGCTTTACCCTTCTCAGCTCTTCAGGGCCCATATTACACTCTAACTCAAGCTTGCAATCTGAAGCCAGTTTACGAGCACGCTGCACAACCGTAGGCAACTATTCCTATAAAGCCGCAACCATAATCGATGTTTATATGCTTTCGGTAAATAACTGGAGAATTGAAATTAAGAGTATAAGGTGTGGCACTATGACCAGCAACACGGAATACTCTGTCAATACCTACCGTGAAGTTGTCCATTTTGAAGGCTGTACTACTTTGAGAGGCCTGCATTATACGCCCCAAGATATATTCTATATCTACATCAGCCAAGCGTCTGAATGGTATTACTACCCAAAAATCATCTACTTCCCTGTCAGCTGACCCGACCCGAAGGACAACTCGTCCGGACTTCACGTTCGTCGCAGTTCTGAAGGGCAAACTCCACAATACGCTCAACTACGCGCCGCAGTCCGTGTTCAACACCGTTGCTATACAGGGTTCCAGGGTCAACCTTGACTACGTACCGATTTCTAGTCAGGGCCAGGGTGGGGTTAGCGGTGCGCACCAGTTCGAATGTTATACCTTCCTCTACAGCACGAGAAGCTGCTGGTGTGGAGGATGTACCCGGAATTGAAGAGGAATAAGGGGGTACAAATTTAATTGAGGAGGGAGCTAGTGTGGAGGTTGTGGTGTCATAAGACGTAGAGGGCTAGGGCTCTATTACTGTGGGTCTAGCAACCGGTACAATCCTGGCACGTTTTATACCTGACGTGGAAGGTTCTTCGTGCCTCCGCTTTGAACTGCCACCTGATGGAGGTGTCGCTGGTTAGGGTTCGTCAGCTGGGGTAGGAGTCTGTAACCACAACTAGACTGTCATCTGGATCGTCTGTAATATCGATGATGGGGTGCTGTAACTCATCGTCATTCACGGTTCTGTTGAAAAAGTAGAAAAACAAGATCGTACAATATAAGGAGCAACACTTAAATTTTGTTATATTTTGTAAATGTTCCACTTAGGAGTGTAACGTGTTAGAGATGGAATCTGTAGAAAAATTCAGGTTCACAAGCCCATCCACATGTATTATATCTGGACCTACAGGATGTGGTAAAACTGTGTTTGTGCTTAAAATCATTAAAGATAAGGGGGAGATGTTCTCAAAATTTCTGTATAAAGTAATATGGTGCTATTCGACGTACCAGTCAGTGTTCAACGAGTGCCAAGATGATATTTTGTTCCACAAAGGCGTATATGACGTAATTCGTTAAAGGGAAATGAGCATACAGTTATTGTAATTGACGATCTCATGTTGGAAATGGAAAAAACGTTTGCCGAGACATTTACGGTGTTCTCCCACCATCTTAACATAAGCTTATTCTTCATCACTCAGAATCTATTTTTTAAAAATAGATACATGCTCGATGTGTCGTTAAATACACAATATCTAGTCTTATTCGCGCAACGTAGAGATGTGTCACAAATTGGGGTATTAGCCAATCAAATATCCCGAATTAGCGTAAGGAGGTTTTGGAAATTTATAAAGAAGTTACAAGTCGGCGTTACGGATATTTGCTTTGTGACCTTCACCCGCGAAACACGTTTAGGGTACTTCTAAGAACGAATATATTCCAAAACGAGCCTACAACGGTGTATAGTCCAGAATGACAAAGAGGCTAAAGAAATACCGTGAATTAATAAAAATCTATCATCGATTGCCGCGGGCATTGCAGCAGATGTTTGTTAAAAATATCGACTCCGACTTTTTAAAATGCATCTGTGAAATCTGCCTTAATGTTATAAAATGTAATGTGCCAATGAAATCCCCTGAGAAGGCTCGCCTACGTCGTTACAAGAACATAATACCTCCGCTCGCTCGTAAAAGTCAAAAGCGTATTATTGTAGAAAAAGGGGGATCATTCCTCCCCATTTTATTTTCAGTTTTGGGACCTTTACTGACTAGATTAATATAATGAAGAAAGTGGTAGTGATTCCGCACAAGGTGTATGCTTGACTGCAAAGTTCAAAGAGTCCAGACACGTTGTAGAACCCCGTAAAAGCAGGCTTAAAAGAATGGAAAGCGAATTGATAGACCTATTAACAGGGGCGTACCCAGAAATTTGCTAAGGGGGGCGAACTTGGGACTAATCGTAGAAGTATAATTGAAATAGAGATAAATAATTTTTATGTACGTTCATGATGAGCTTATCGTTCAGTTAGAGATGATTAACTAGCTATTGCTATGACACATTATGAATAAAAATATAAAAATTATATTATAAAAAATATAAAAATTATGATAAAAATCTGATTAGTAACATAATATTCAATGCAAACCGCAATTAGGATGTTCAGATTTGTGTTAACATAAGAATAAAAAAGTGCTAATTTCGAGATTAAGCATTTCCTTGGACTTTTACCTTTATAAGAGAAAATTATTTTCAGGGCCGGATTAAGAGTTTTCGGGATCCTAAGCCATTTTCGATTTTTAATAGTAGGGAGGGAAAAGCTACCGCCGAAGGCGTCGAAATTTTTTCACTTTCATTCTCATCTTGTTGTAACGTAGCAATTTTACTGGGATTAACAGTACTTTGATCATCATGCTCTGTAGAACCACTGTCAGTTAGGACATTTTTTCTTTTGAAAAATTTATAAAGGTCCATTATCTTTAGTCCTGTGACACCTGCAAATAGTAGTCTAGAAAGTTACAAATAGAAATAGGAATTATTACTAACCATAACATTAAAGTCCATTATAATGAAATAAAAAATCCAAACAAAATCCAATACAATGAGAAAAATTGTAAATTAAATGAAAACTTTGAAACAATTTTAAAATGTGTAAAAAATCGAATAACAAAATTTTAAAAATAACATACTTAATGTCTCATTTCATTTATTAGTTACATGTTTGAGACCAAGCGGCCTTCACACATGATCACACACACATATTCATGCACACAAAGTTTAAATCAATACTTAAAATTATCAAAATTTAGAAAGTTCACAAACTAAATATTTAAATGAATGTAAACAAAAATCGATAAACTGCGGTTGAAACTGCGGTTGCCAGGTGCCATGAAAAATGACGCAATATTCATGAAACGCAAAATCGCTAGAAAGCTAGCTAACATTTTTCGATTAGCGCATGAAATTAAATATGTAAAATATTTAATTGAATATGTAAATTAAATACGTAAAAATAATCAAAATAATAATTTATTAGCTCAAGGGGGGGGTGATCGCCCCTGTTGCCCTCCCCTTCGGTACGCCTTTGCCTATTAAACAGTGAAAAGTCATCTCATGAGGAAAGGATCTTGTACCAAGAGGTTCTGCAGAAATTTCTTCATGAGTACGAAGATTATAAGAATCCGACAGAGATCCCGGTGGTTATTAGGCACAGCGCGAGCAACCATGAGCATGGCGACATAGGACCTGGGGCCGACGTTAGAGATAACCAACCAAAGAATAACGGAACGCAACACATCGAGTATGTATTAAAAAGCAGTCTCCCACATACATTGAGGAATAAAGGCTTAAGTCTTTATAATCTATTGAGTGAGGACCCCATCATACAGTGGACCGATACCGGCGAGGTCATTGTTGAAGGAACAAGGGTACAGGGCTCGAATATCGTCGACAATGTTCATGATCTGGTGAGAAAGTGGGACAATCCCTCACCATCAGGATGGAAGCATATTAAAACAAGACTACAACAAATAAATGTCCCCAAAACATTGATAGGAAATCTGAATAGGTTAAACGATTTGGAGCAAGTCTCGCATGTATCACAATTGAGTACGCCATCACCCCCAACAGTAGCATCTCTGAAGAGGAGAAAGAAGAGGCCAAACAACAACGGCCAACCCTATCCACGTGTCTCTAAAATATGCAAATGGCTAACATGTTAAGAAAACGCTATTATGACATTTCTAGCCCAGCCTCCTACGCCGGTATGGATAGACTGTACAGAGGTGTTTACAATGATGGAGTAGGGCAAAAAGATGTTGAGAGGTTTTTGCGCGAGAAGAATGCTTATACACTTCATAAGCCGGTGAGAAAACTGTATAAAAGAGCCAGGACAACAGCGGCTTCGATTGACTCTATTTGGCAAGCGGATTTAACAGACATGCAAAGATATTCAGTATATGATGATGGCTATCGCAACATCCTATTTATAATAGATGTATTCTCTAGATATCTGTGGCTAATTCCTCTGAAAAAAAAATCGCCTGAAACAGTTGCTAAAGCTACCAAAACGCTGATGTTGAAAGAAAATATGATTCTTGGCTATTTTTGTACGGATGTGGGGAAAGAATTTATAGGCCGAGCTTTTCAGAGCATGTTGGCAGAGTTTAATATCAGCTTCTACACTAGCAGTTCTATATATAAGGCATCTTTAGCTGAAAGAGTTCAACGTACCATAAAGGAACGTATGCATCGCTATTTTAAACATAAAAACATATACAGATATATAAACATTCTGGGATCATTGGCCTCGTCATACAACCGTTCACACCATCGCGCGATTGGGACAGCACCCTACGAGGTTTTAGAAAGAGGTATGCACACAGAGCATGAGGTGAGAAGAGATATTCGTAGAGCACCGCCACACTCTACGCGTTTCAAAATAAATGATTATGTAAGGCTATCGCGTTCCGGAAATAAATTCGCGAAGGGATTTGAGCAAGGTTGGACACGTGAGATTTTTAAAGTTAGGACTATGAGACCAAAAGGTGAGATAATGCTGTATTACTTTGAAGATTTGAATGGGGAAGAAATCGCAGGCGGCTTTTACCGCGAGGAGTTGCAGAAAGTGACATTAAATTTATGAAAAAATGTGTTCAAAATTTAAAAAAATTTAGGCAGCAAAGGTTCAGGAAAGAGGAAATTATACCTGGTGAAATGGCTAGGGTACCCAGAAAGCTTCAACACCTATATAGGAGCTGCTGCAATAATGAAGCTTAAGTAGCGTACAACATGGCGGCTCACCACTTCTATGTCACACTCACGGCCTCTTCTTCTTTCTCTGTACATCCTAACAATACCCTAGCCAATTTTTTAACAGAACTCCATGGGCCCATTGAATTGGAACGTGATTAGTATGAGGTGGGGCTATGCGAAATTCAGCTATCCACCAGTTTCTTAAGTATTGATTATAAAGAACCCGTTTTTACGGTTCTTAGAGATCGTGATGAATGTGAAAAGGCCGGTGTAATTAGGGATGAAACCATGTGTGCCGGCCGGAGTGGGGAGGCACTGTATTACAGTACAGTAGTAACACTAGGACAGGGTCGTTATGGTGCTGCCGAGGATGTTGTGAGAAACTTAAACGAAAGTTTAAAAAGCTCAAATGTTACGGTTGATTTGGTATAAGGAATCGTAAACAAAGAAACCCCTGCACATGCTGTGACCCTAAAATCACAGGATAATAGAAATATTAAAGACAGAGGACTGTTCAAAATTATAACCTAGGGCCGATATGGAGTAGCACTCCAAAGAGATGTGTTTCACGAGGCACAACATGACTTGTCCAGCTTAATGTATCAGTTGAAGTTGGAAAAATTGGGTGATGGCTATCCATTCCCAGACATATGCTATATTTACAGCAATATCGTGGAACATCAATTTGTTGGGGATACCCAGGCGCGTCTGCTGTGCATTTCACACATTCCCAACCATAGAGGGAAGAGCTTGAGCATTACATATGACAAGCCCCATTATGTGAATGTTGCGACTAATCTATTAACCAATATCTCAATATATATGAGAACGATTGAAGGAAAAAATTTCCCATTGGAAGCTTAACAGTGAAGCTGCACTTTGGGCGCATTCAGTTATAATGACCCGAAAGCTTTTCACAGTCTATCAGGGGCGAGATATCAGGGTGGGAGTGGCCTTGGATCCATTTTTTCAACCCTACTGCGCACGGCTGTTCCATTTTTGAAGAGGGGGGCCAGATACCTTGGGAGGAAAGCGTTACAATCAGGTTTTAACATGATAGAAGACATAATGGGTGGAGCTAAACCTAAAGAAGCTCTAAAAAAACATTTAAAACGTACACTGGACGAAATTATCAAAGATGCAAAGAGAAAAATGCGTGGTGGCGGTCAGTATAGTGTGAGGTGTATTTAAACCAGGTCAACATCTCAGCAGGAACAGGTTATTATCACCTACGAGCATATCTGTAAAATGTCCTCAACTTTTCAAAAGAAGCGAAGAATACCTTTTTAACTGCCGAGGGCTATTATCAGACTAAAAACGAAAGTAGTATGAAGGATAAATTAAAAAAATCTAAAAAGAAGATATATGAATGCTATGGACGTCTGCATACAGATTTCAAATTCCAGGAGAAACTGCTTATAAATGGGGTGGATATGAAATTAAAGTTCACCCGCACGAATCCTGAGATCTGCATAAATCTGGGGCCTGATCAAGAAGAGGGCGCAAAACTGGTTGATTCACATTATGGAAACATCTGTGCGTACGGCGAGTGAAATTAAGCTCTGTTAAACAATTAGAAATTTAAACAATTTAATACACGCAACTGTAAAATACCAAAGTAACAGAGTACAGATCAAACTATACACGTTGCCAACAGGGTTGGCCTCGAAGCAGATAGAAAACGTGGCCCTGGGAGTTCTACCTAAAAGGTTATTAATTGGAATGCAGGACACGCTTCGACGAATGGAAAATATAAAAAGAACGCCTTTAAATTGGAGAATTTCGGCCTTAAATATATAGCTCTATACATCAATGGCGTTGCGTTGTGTGGGACTATGGATACAGACTACTCATCGGACGCTGTGTTCCCGCTTTGCGCGAGAGCTTATAGTAATCTGGCCCATATTGCAGGCGCTTGTGATGAGCTCAGGATTGGGGTAACGCAGAAAGAATTCATCGATCAATTTAACCTTTACCAGTTTGATATGACCCCCGACTTATCTGCTGGTGTAAATACACACTTAAGTCCACAACAAAGTGGGAACATCTCAGTAAGATTGGAATTCGCCAACCCGATAGACGCTCCTATTAATTTACTAGTATACCTCGAGTCACAAGCCCTAATTGAGGTCAACCACTTCAGGAACGTAGTTGCTTCCTTTTAAAATGGATGCGAATACACTCCAGAGAGTAATGAATAGTGACCGATCATACGCTCCAAATTTATCGGTGTTTGCGAAGAATGAAACATTGAAATTACCAACTACGAGAAAATGCGGGGGAATTATTGTAAACACGGACATTGTTGTGGGCGAGGGGATTCATTGGTTTGCAATATACTTTAAAAATAGGGAAAAAATGTATTATTTTAATTCACTGGGGACTCATCCCTGGAGTGACCCTGTTATTTTAAAATTTCTCAAACAGTTGCATATCCCTGAAATTGTCTGGAATCCCCACCGATTTCAAGGATATTTTACTAATACTTGCGGGTTGTACTGTCTTTCATTTCTCCTGCACATATCACGTGGGAAGGGATTTATAATTTTTTAAAATTATTCGATTTGTGCGACACGAAGATGAACGATGAAATGGTGTGCATGCAGATAAAAAAAGGTTCCCATTTGTGCGCACTCGTTGTATTATGTAAAGTTTTACGCGTGTATATATAATTGTAACTATATTGTGTAAAATATAAGATGTTCCCAATAATGTTAGTTTTATTTATTGGATGCTAATTCTGTAAGCTGAATTGTACTAATTTATAAAACATGATTTCTATCAATTAATAAGTTGATGAAAATACAGTCTTTTTCTTAACCAAAAGAAAAAAGCTTACATTATTTCCCCCGACGACTTGGCAATCGTTGGACCGGATGTGAGCCAATACTTCACCTCCGTATTCAGGTCACTGGGTTGACTGCGCTGTAAAACCTCCAAATCGCCGTCGACTATTTGCTTTTCTTCAAAGCTGTCACGAAAAGTGGCTATAACACGATCGAGTTCAGCATCGGACCTATAAGGAGAAAGGATACGGTTATAGACAGAAAATTATTTTGAAAGCTCATACATTTTTCTAATAATGATCATATTGGATAACTAAGCACCGTCACAGGGTATCGAGCACATGGCAGATATTAAAGGAATCATCAACATTGAATCTTTTTTAATTAAAATCCATTTGTTCCATATATATATATATTATAGGGTGTCCATAAATGATTACCCTGATTAAAGCATGCTATAACTTTTAAATAAGCACTCGTATTCAAACACAGATTTAATCATAAGTAGATAAACATACAAAGTTTTGATACATAGTTAATGAACTTAATAAGCTTCCACATGTGCACCCCTAGTGGCACGTAAAATGTCTAAACGGTATTCACACTCACGCCACACATTTTCCAACATTTGTGGGTTAACTGTTGCAATTGCATCCGTAATGCGTTCTCACAATGTCCTGATATCTGGAACAACTGTTGCATAAACCAAATCTTTAACATGACCCCAGAGAAAGAAATCCAGCGGGGTAATGTCTGGTGATCTTGGGGGCCATGGGATTGGCCCTTCCCTGTCAATCCATCGATTTGGAAATGTTGCGTCGAGAGTTTCACGCTTTGTAGGCGTGTAACTTCAAACGTTTGTGTAACACCTTGTGCACCGTAGACTTCGGTATCTTTAGTTGGCATGAAGCTTGTCTCACCGATTTCCTTGGTGACCGTGTGAAAGCAGTTTGAATGTTTTCCACAGTCCCATCGGAAACTGTGGTCTACCACTGCTCTTTCCCTTTTTTCACATTTCCAGTTTCCAAGAATTTTTTCATCCACGACTTAATTAACTTCACATCAGGTGGATTCTTTCCATACTTTGTTCTGAACCTTCGCTGAACACTGACAGGAGATTTTGTTTCTGCAAGCCACACAACACATTGTGCCTTCTCTGTCACAGACGCCATCTTAACTGAACAGCTACTACAGCGCTCCTAGCGGCGAATGCGGTAGACGAAACACACCAGCACAGAAACTCTACGCGTGTACGAGATCACCTGTAAAAAGAAAACGGATGTAAGATTCGTCATTAAAACATGAGAGCATACTGTTTTCAGGGTAAACATTTATGGACACCCTGTATATAACTGAGGATACATGCTATATTAATGAAACATTTCACGAACTACTTTAAATAAATGTTAACACGTAATTATTTGATAAACAAAATTCACTCTCTAAATACTTAATAGAATACCGGATCAGATAATAAACCCAAAGCAACTAGCCTAACTGGGCTCAAAAGGAAGATTAGCTGGATGTGCTATGTATCATCTTCCAGTACCGAGTCACGAACCTGGGACCGCAGCAATTCCCTACCTTTAAAGTTTTAGTAATTCTAAAAACCAACCTATAAATTTTTAATTTAAAACGTATAGGGAAACAAGCGCGTAATAAAATTTCACTTTCAAAGGATACCTTCATCGCATAATAAAATTCACTGTCTAAATGACATTGTCAGGAAGGAAGATCAGCGGGGCTACTAAGCCCTGTCGCAGAGTCTCGAACCCCTGGGCAGATATCCTTTCACTTCGTTCATTATAGCTTTTTATAAATTATCTAACACTTGGAAGGGATAAGCACTGAATGATACGATGTATATAGCCTGAGAACGAATCAAAAACTGTATTATTACGTAATTACTCACATTTCAATGGCCTCTTCATCCGCTGGTTCTTTCTCGCTGTCACAAATTTCTGCAATGGATTGCGTTGAAAGTACGGCGTTCCTTTCGACCGCTGCGAAAAGATGAAGGGTAGACACCACGGCAGTGTCTTCATTTTCTTATAAAGCCGGTAAACTGTAAAGTTCTTGTGAATAACTGATGATGGAGGGAATGTGTTTGTTTATTCACTGATGAAAATAACTGCTGTGAGTTCCAACTGAAAATGTTCCCTTTTATATGCGTGACCCCGATTGGCCCCACCCCCAATATTCGATTCACGAGTTTCCTGTGTTAGAGCGAGACTTTCCGCCAACCAGAGATCCTGGATTCGTTTTCATGCCCCGCCCATTGGGTTGTAATTGGACGATCCGCGAATTCTGGAAGCGTGTCTTTACCAAATATAACTTATTCCATAGGTTATTTTGTTTTAAAAATTATATTAACGTTTTTATGTTATAGTTTAAGGATAAAATTCTATATTAAAGATAAATTTGTATTGAAACAAAATAGTTGTTTAAAAGAGGAAAAATGAATAAGTTACCCCGAAATAGAACCTATTTTTATTATAAAGTTATATTAATATTTTTTGTAATAAGGTTTAAAGATATATTTGTCTTAAAGATAAATTTGTATTGAAACAAAATAATTGGATAAAAGAGGAAAAATTAATAAGTTACCCCGAAATAGAATGTATTTGGGCGAAAGACGAGAAATGAAATAGTTATCCCGAAATACAATCTATTTTTAACATAAAGTTGTATTAATATTTTTTGTAATAAGGTTTAAAGATATATTGGTGTCTTAAAGACAAATTTGTATTGAAACAAAATAGTTGCGTAAAAGACGAAAAATTAATAAGTTACCCTGAAATAGAATCTATTTTTATTATAGTTATATTAATATTTTTTGTAATAAGGTTTAAACATATATTTGTCTGAAATATAAATTTATATTGAAACAAAATAATTGGATAAAAGAGGAAAAAATTAATAAGTTACCCTGAAATAGAATCTATTTGGGCGAAAGACGCGAAATGAAATAGTTATCCCAAAATACAATCTATTTTTATTATAGTTATATTAATATTTTTCATGTTATAGTTTAAGGATAAAAATATATATTAAAGATAAATTTGTATTGAAACAAAATAATTGGCCAAAAGAGGAAAAATTAAATAGTTACCCCTAATTTAATTTCTATTTTTTTTAAATCATATTAATGCTTTTATGTTATAGTTTAAGGATAAAATTGTATATTATGGTGGAAATTTGTTTTGGTGTTAAACTTAGTTTATCTTATTCGATTTTTTTATATAAAAGATCGCGCACCAAACGTCAAATTGGCCTCGTGGTGTTCCACCATGAGAAGCTTAATAGTAAAATTAATAGCGTCGCCCTTTTTTTGAGACCTTGTCGGTCTACTCCCTGGCCCCATAAACGTATTTGTTTATGCTTAATAGCTCTGACTATTTGGTCGTATTTAGAGACCTTGTCGGTCTATCAAGAGCTGGTAAATAAAAGCCGTGGGTAAGATGGGTTTCATTAGGTGATGGTAAGCTATACTTAGACGATTGGTGGTTGTGTGCTGTGTTGGTTTTTTGTGTGGTGTTTATGCTCATATATATTTTGCTATTGTGGCTTTACATGCATCTGTTTATATACGTTTGTGTGTGTGTGTGTGTGTGTAATAATAGGGATTCTATGAGCGTATAGTCGGGAAGTTTGTGTGCGCTTTTTTGGCTGTTCAAATGATATATACACTGTGCCAACTGGCTGATAATGCCTGGAGGCACTGGCTGCTTAAGCCAAGTGGCGGATTTCGAGTTCTAAGCCAAGTGATGCTACCTGAGCTCTCATTAAGTTTCTGCATCTCGCAGACGCTGAATGGTCTCTTCCTCTCTCGCTCTTAAGTTAGGTATACCCCTTTGGCGGGTGAGGCCGTCCTTCTTTCTCCCCCAAAGGGGTTAGGTGGACACCCCCAACTTGCTGGATTTCCCCTTTTCGTTTGCACCCTGGGTTGGCACTGGTGAGGAGAATTGGCACCTTGCAACAAGGGGGGGAGTGGCACTGGCACTCATTTGATCAACATTGCAATTGCTCTGCACTCTCTCCTTTTGCAGTCATACCACTGTAAAGAATAAGTTTGAGTTTTGTTAATAAATCATTTTCGCTTAAAACTTTTTATAAAATACTCGTATTCAGCCGCAGTGTACTTTAATATTGTGCGAAACTTTCGAAATCGAACGAAATAAATTGAAAAAAGTTTACCTTTGTTGTTAATGGCATGTCTGTTATTCAATTTTTTTTTAAATCAAGTAAAACAGAAGTTCCCAACCTTTGTACGACGTATCACTGTGTTTTTCTAAGTACCGCAATCAGAAGGTTTGCAGGTTATTCGTCGTGCAACTAATATTACTTTCTAAATACATTATCATGAAAGTAAATATCAGTTAGCAAGATGCATATTAAAACCATCTTGCATACCACCTGAAAAAGCTCCGTAGCACAGGTTTGAAAAACCTGAAGTAGAATGTAATATCCTGTGTGTGTGTGTGTGTGTGTGTATAAATATACCGATCATTTTTTCTAAAAGAACGTTCGTCATTCGTAATGTGATGTTATTTATTTTGGATTTGAGATTACTGACGCTCACTACCGACAATACATGCCACAACCAAACCTAAACTCATTTTTCTTTGATCCAATCCTACCATATGATAGCTCTCTACCAACAGAAAATCTAAAATATAAAGATTGTGACATCAATACGATCGCGGTAAAAATATACAAATTAGTATCCGATGAAATTGCAAAACTACTCAGTAAGCTAATGAATGAATTACTGACAATAGGTATATTCCGTGACAGTCTAAACTTTAGACTGTCAGGGAATATACCTAGTGTCAGTATATTCTGGGCTTACTCTGGTTTCTTTTAGATTGTAAAGGAAGCCAGAGTAAGCCCTATTTTTAAGTCGGGAAACCCAAACACCCCATCCAATTATCGCCTCATTTCCGTATTTGAAAAAAAAAAGTGTGCGATAAACTTAAATTCTTAATCGAATATGATATTTTAACTAAAATACACTTTGGGTTTAGAAGTGGTCATACAACGGAAGATGCCATTAACTTGCTATTAGAAAATGTGTATCAGGAATTAAACAGCAGAAAACACACTGTCTTGGTCTTCCTTGATTTGTCAAAAGCAGTTGATACATTTTTGCATGAAATCTTATTGAATAAACTTCACATCTACAGAATAAGAGGAAATATCTTCGATTGCTTCATATAATATCTGTAAAGACTTTTTCCCACCCTGTATGTATACGAGATGATGATGATGTGATGATGATGATGATCTAAAGATCTACAGAAGCGAAGACTAACAAAGACTTTAAAATCCACTCTAAGGCTAGCCAGAGAGAAAGAAGAGAGTAGGGGGTTAAAAGAAGAGAATAAGGGGTTAAGTTGTTGTTGTTTAGCCGATCAGCCCACCCTGATCGAGCAAGCCGGCGGCACGTAGGTAACCGAGCGCCCTCTCCAGAGTGGACCAGAGGTTCAGCGCACTAGTGATGTGTTGTGTTCTATGTTGTGCTAGAGTGGTACAATCTGTCATAATGTGTTCAATTGTTTGTGGTGTGTCCTGACACAGGTGGCAGGTGTCGTCTGTGGAGTTATCTAGTCTGTGTTTATATGTCTGTAAGTTCGGGTGATGTCCACATCGGAATCGTGCTAAGTTAACTCGATCCGATCTGCTCAGGCTGGTCTCTGACCTGTTAGTGGGTGGCGGCTTCGCACCTAGCACCGCATTCGGACCGAGTCGTGTCAGTGCTTTGTGGGTTAGGTGTGTGTGTGTGTGTGTGTGTGTGTGTGTGTGTGTGAGTGTGTGTTTTCTGTACTGTGTGATGTCTGTGAGGCGTGGTATGGAATGGAGTATTTGGTTATAATGTCTCTCTGGTGTTACCTTAATGGTGAGAGGTGTCGGTGCATGATTGTACATGTAGTGGCAAGGGTGTTGTGGGTTAGTTGTTGCTGCTGCCATGAATTGTGTTCCCCTCATGTCTAAATGTTCCCTAACTTTCAGTATTTTTGTTTCTGTGTGCAGGTGTTCTATTGGTGTTGTTTGAGTGCATCCTGTAATGATACGAAGTGCGTTGGTTTGTATTGTCTGTAAGGTGTTTATGTGTGTGTTTGAGATAATGGGTACCCAGCAAGGGTTAGCATAGTCCATAACTGAGCGAATATATTGTTTGTATATGAGTGATGTTGTTTCGTGCTGGTGTCCAAAGTTTGTGCCTGTTAGTACCCTAAGCGTGTTGAGTCTTGACGTACATTTGAGGGGTCGCGCGTCTTAAAGTACCTAAGCGCCAATACAGGCGAAAACGTGTTTTTGATGGATATCACTATTTTCACCCTTCCTCTATCCTCTATCCTCCTCTACCACCCAAAGTTCGGCATAATAAGAAAATAAAAAAAAAAAAAAAATGTATATAAAATATAAAATATGAAAATCTATTCCAAAAACTCATCAACATCTTCATTAGCATACTTAGAACTCTAATTTAGCCAAAACTGAACGTTCTAGCTCAATTAATAACAGATACATTTGCCAGAATATTGCTGAAGTTTGGAGGCGATTTCTGGCGAATTTTAATTTTGGCGCTTAGGTACCTTAAGACGCGGGACCCCTCATTTGTTTTAAATGTCCTGAATGTGGTTTGCAAAAGATAATAATGTGTTGTATGTGACCCCAAGTTTTTTGGTCCTGTGAGTGTGTGGAATGTTGGTGTTGTTTAGTGTAAGCTTTGGAGTTATCTGGTGTTCTTTTGTGTTGCTTGTTAGCAAGGTGATGGTTGATTTTGTGGGCGCAACTTTGAGTCTATTGTGTGTGAGCCAGTCTTGTATACTCTTTATGTATGTTTGTAGGTTATTTGTAGCGGTGTCGATGTTGTTGTGGGTGGATGTCAGAGTGATGTCATCTGCATATGACGATAAGGTAAGCTTGTTATCTATGGATGTTGGAGTGTCATGCATGTATAAGTTGAACAGTGTTGGTGAGAGAACAGAGCCTTGAGGGACTCCGTTCGGAAAAAGCTTGTTTTTGGATGACTTGCCATTAAATGTGACATGTGAGTGTCCCTGAAAGATAGTTGCCCAGCCACCTTTTGGTGTTATTGTGCATGTTTGTGTTGAGTATTTTGTTTATGAGAGGGAAGCGTGGGATATCATCAAATGGTAATAGTGTACGTTGAGCTGGTCGTCTGGAGTTGATGACATGCATGATGTGCTGCGTGAGGTTAGTGAGTAATGTCGTGGTTGAGTGGTGAGGTCTGAATCCATGTTGAGTAGGCGATAGTGGTATGTGTGGGTTGGTGATTTGTAAGATTAGTCTTTCTGTTGCTTTGGAAGGTGTGCATAATAAAGTAATGGGTCTATAGGAAGCTGGTTCGGTTGGATTTTTGTTTGGTTTGAGTAGTGTAATAATTTTACATTGTTTCCATATGTTAGGAATAATACAGTGTTGGTATGAATATGTGCTGATATTTGTGAGAGCTAGTATTCCTTGTGGGCCCAGGTGTTTAAGGTGTATGTTAGATATGTTGTCTGGTCCAGTAGCCTTCGAATTCTTAATGTTTTTGATGATGTTGGTGGTCTGGTCTGTATTGAAGGGTGTAATGGTCGTGTCGAGTCTGTAGGTTTTCTTATGTCTGGCTGATGTATCTATGGAGTGGTTTAGTGTTGTTATGAATTCCCTAAATGTTTCTGTTTGTTTTTCTTTGAGTTTGTTGTTTATTTCTGTGTTGAGCTGTTGTATCTGCTGTTTTATGGCTTTTGTGTATGTGGTGTTTGTGTTTTATGTTTGAGGTTGTTACGTTGCCTTATGAAGTGGGCTATTTCTCTAGTGTAATTTGGGTTGTATTTCCTAATGTTGCCCTTGGGTATGTATTTGTTTGCATTATTGATGATCTGATTAAATATTTTGAGTGTTGTACTGATGTTTATGATTGGTGTGCTGTTTAATGTGGTGAATTGTTCCTCAGTCTGTATTTTGAACTGTTCCCAATCAGCTTTCTTGTAATTTCTGTAAGTATGTCTAAGGCTGTTGGGCAGAGTGCAGAACGTGTGTAATGATGATGAGCAGGTGCTCTGATGAGAGTTGTTTTTCTGTTCTCCAGTGTGTATGTGTTGCTAGTGAGGGAGAACAGAACGTTTTGTCTGGGGAGGAGTTTGAGTATCCTAATTGATGTGGTATGTGTGTATGTTCTTCTGTATTGTTGAGAATGAAGAGGCTGTTTAGTTTTGTGGCTATGTTGGGGCCTCTGGTGTTGCTTTGGTTGTGCAGGTACCAACTAGTGTCTTTACCGTTGAAGTAAATAGCAAAACCTATCATTCGTGAGTTAACATTCATTCAGAGAGAGAGAGAGAGAAAGACTTACCATAATCATCCGCCGGCCACTGCCAACAAGTCGGAAAAATAGTCGAAGAGAATAGGAAAGGGGTGAAAGATGAAAAGAAGTAGAGTAAGGACGCTTCCAAACCATGCAAACAGTCTTAACTCAAAGAAAAGAGAGAAAAAAAAGCATGAAGAGTATAACAAAAAGAAAGTGGGTTAGTTTACGCTACGAGTTACATCAAAGTTCGTGTTAGTCTAATTTTTTTTTAATATAAGTTTGTTGCTGGCACATCACACGCTGGCATGTCACAAGCTGGCATTAATCGTCAACAGACTCAAACCTCGAACATCATCCCCAGAGCTCTTGTTGCTAATTGTTTTATTATTTTAAACGACGTTAATATTTCTAAAATGCCTATCTAAACAGTTTTTAAACATATTAACGCTGGTAGAGTTCACGACGGACGAGGAAAGATTATTCCATTTATCAATTACTTTAAACGTAAAAACGTTTTTAGCGATGTTAGTAATGAAACGCCTACCACGTAATTTAAATCCGTTATTACGAGTATTGCTATTATCGAAAATGAACAATTTGTCAAAATTTACGTTATCGATTTTATTAACGATTTTGAAAACTTCAATAAGCTCTCCCCGTAATCTCCTAGTTTCGAGTGAATGCAACGCTAACTCTAATCTTATCTCGTAAGACTTGTTGCGTCGTGACGGAATTAGCTTCGTGGTGCGTCGCTGAACCCTTTCTAACCTATCAATATCCTCAAGCAAATACGGGCACCAAAACTGAACGACATATTCTAAGTGAGGCCTGACTAGGGACTTGTAAAGGGGCAATACAATATTCTTTGATTTAAATTCGAAATTACGCGCTATGAAGCCTAACATCCTACTAGCTTTTGCGCAAGACTCCAGGCACTGGTTCCTGACTTTTAAATCCTTAGATAGCGTACGCCTAAATCTACTTCCTCGTCAACGCTCGCTAACTGTCTATCATCCATCGTGTACGTGTAATTGTTGTTACGAGAACCTATATGCAAAACTTTACATTTGTCTACGTTAAATTGCATCTGCCACTTATCCGTCCACTCAATAATCCTATTTACATCGTCTTGGAGCATATTTCTATCGTCCACGTTAAGAACATTACCGCCTATTTTAGTATCGTCCGCGAATTTTGACACGTTACTGGTCAAGCCTACATCTATGTCGTTAATGTAGATTACGAATAGCAATGGGCCTAACACTGAACCCTGAAGGACACCGCTATCTGCATCCAGCCACCCCGATTCACTACCATTAACAACGAGCCTCTATTTCCTGGCACGAAGCCATTCCTCTAACCAGTTAGCCACCTGACCGCGAATACCGTGCACTTAACCTTCCCAATTAATCTTCTATGCGGAACTGTATCGAACGCTTTTTTAAAGTCTAAATAAATAACGTCGGCCGCTCTATGCCTATCGTATTCGCGCACTATTTCATTATAAAACTAACAAATTAATTAAACAAGATTTATGGCGTCGAAACCATGCTGACTATTATTAATCAAATTGCGACTTTCTAAGTGATCGACGATACGATCCCTAACTACGGATTCCAAAAGTTTATCGACAAATGACGTTAAGTAAATAGGCCTATAATTGCTAGCTACTATGCGGTCGCCTTTTTTAAAAATGGGTGTAACGTTAGCTAATTTGAAGTCTTCAAGAATAATCTAGGATAAAGCGCGTCAGGGCCTGGAGCCTTGCTAACTTTTAGCTTATCGATATAATGCGCAATCTCACCCTCGTGAACAGTTATTTCATTGAAAATAGTCTCGCTACTAAATGGAACGATATCGTCTACGTCGGGGACATTATTTATGTCTTCTACGGTAAAAACTCGCAAAAAAGTTGTTAAAAGTATTGATGATGATGATGATGATGGATGATGATGATGATGATGATGATGATGATGTCTGTCTGTTCGTTTATACACGCCTAAACGGTTAGAGTAATCTGCATTAAATTTTTTTTCACATTAAGGGAGAACCAGGAACACCTCCAAGTCTCTCTCTAGGTTGTGTTTGGGGGCTTTACACACACACACACATACACACCACATTGACCTTACTTCGAAAGCTTTTGATAGAGTCTGGGACAAATCTTTAATTTCCAAACTGCCCTCCTTCGGTTTCCGTCCTTCTCTCTGTGCTTTCATCTCTAATTTCCCTTCTGTCCGATCTATAGTTGCGATTGTAGATTACCACTGTTCTCCTCCTAAAGTTATCAACAGTAGTGTTCCTCAGGGTTCTGTCCTGTCACCCACTCTTTTTCTTTTATTTATTAATCTTTTAATTCGCACTTCCTGTCGTATTCACTCCTATGCCGATAATTTCATTCTTCACTTTTCCACCCGCTTCACAAAGCGTCCCTCTTAACAGTCACTCCATGATTCGCGTAGGACGGCTATGGAATATCTGACCTCTGATTTTTCTTCCATCTCTGATTGGGGCAAAGAAAACCTTGTGGCTTTCAATGCTTCAAAACTTAGTTCCTCCATCTGTCTAAACGTCACACTCTTCCACACGACTATCCCCTTACCTTCAACAATACACAACTCAATCCTTCCCCTTCTCTTAACATTCTTGGCATTTCCTTTTCTCGTGATCTTTCCTGGAAAGATCACATGTACTCTCTTTCCAAAACAGCTTCTAAAACGTTAGGTGTGCTGTACCTGCTCCGCATTTTCTTCACCCCCCTCAGTTGCTCTCTCTGTACAGGGGTCCTGTCCGCCTCTGTATGGAGTATGCTTCTCATGTATGGGGTGGCTCAACCCACACAGTCGTACTTGACCGGGTTGAATCAAACGTTTTTCATTTCATCATTTCCCCGCCTCTTACTGTCTTCAATCCCTCTCTCTTCGCCGCAATGTTGCCTCACACTCTCTTTACTATCGCTATTATAACGGACACTGATCTTCTGAACTCTCTAACTGCATGCCTCCTCCTTTAAGGAGAGCACGCAACACCAGACTTTCTACAATTTATCATTCCTTTTCTGTCCAACTCTCCAACGCAAGGGTTAATCGTTATTTTCAATCTTTCATCTATTCAATCGGTGAGCTCTGAAACAATCTTCCTCAGTCCATCTTTCCCCCTGTCTATGACCTCCAATCTTTTAAACACAGAGTGTCCAGGTATCTCAAAACTTTGGACCTTGATTTTGGCTTTCTTCTTCTTCTATTGGGGGGGGGGGGGAGGACTTTTGCGGGCTTTTGCCCTTGGCCCCTCCTTCCTGCATAAAAAAAAACTTAGTTGGTATGCACTGCAACTTTAATTAAGAAATTAGGTGGTTGTATTCTGATACTCGACTATAAAGATGTCGAGCATAATGAACATTTTCACATTGTAACAGTGTTGGTAAGGTAAGCCGATATTTCATATCCATTTCTTAAACGTTATTCATAATTTATACAAACTTATTAATTATGTTAATGAAGAAAACTAAAACTCTTAACTAGAGTTTATTGTTCGTAAGAATGTTTCAGGCATTATACCACCTTATAAGCAGGGCCGGATTAATGCTGTGAGGGGCCTAAGGCTAATAAGAAGGAAGGGCCGATATATGTATGATACTATATATTTTATAATTCATTAAATCTTCAAACAAATAAAATTGTATATTTATACAAATTTAACAACTGACGAAAATCAAAGCTATGTACATTAAAAAGAAAACCCCAGCAAAAACAGCATACAATTCAAATAGAGAAAGATTTCGTCGCTCCTGGCTTTAAACTGTGATATCGAACAAAATATCCCCCTTTCTTCGAAATGCTGAATGATCATTTCACTAGGCTCAAATTCCCAACGTCTGAAAAGCAATTTCGAAAACAGATTAACCTTTTGAAGCCAATCATGCAAAAATGGATGAAAATCATACATACATATCGACAATAATATATCATCACAAATAATGACATAAAATAACTCTTAACTAAAACTAAAAACTTATTTTTCATCTCTGAAGATCTAATTATGCAGTTATATATGTATTCCTTAACCAACCTTGTGACAAAGATTTAGGGTTTATGATATAAAAATTAGGGCCTAAACTCAAGGGCCTAAGGCTACAGCCTTATAAGCCTAACTAATTTCTTTCTAAGGTCGCGCACGATTTTGTTTGGGATTAATCGTGCGACTCAATTTTTAACTTTCGAATCAGCTTGTCCTGGATAAAGTTTCGTCCACCATCTCACGATTCTGCCACTTGGTTTGGTCCTGTGACTATTGTCACTCTTCGGTGGGGGCCCTTGTAATTATTAACAATCGTAATCAAGTCACCAAGTCGTGATCAAGAAGTCACCATCAAGACGGAACTTTGTGTTCACTGGATACAAAGCCTACCACTGTCATTTGTATTAGTTTCATATTTTTTTAGACGATCTTCATTTTTTTATTTTCCATTTCATTATATATCTACATTTACACGTTTTAATTATTTACCAAAGCCTCACCTATTCAATCGAATTACAATGCGGCGAAATCCATTGTTTTGGTTCAGTGTTGAGATATTTCATGCAGGAAAAGGAAAGCAGGAGTAACGACGTTTCGCTCCAATCATTGGAGCATTCTCAAGCTTTATCATCATTATTAATTATTACTGATTACACTGGGGAACAAATTTCAACATTTTGTCTATTGAATTAGATTTGACAGTTAGTTCTAGGTAATTTGGGTGCGCTGAGCACGAATTTTTACTCGGTTTTGCTCTATCAGGTCCTGATTTTGCTCAACACCCCTCCTCTTTCGTCGTATTCATAAAAAGGTTTTTTTCTCAATACTCGCTAAGTCTTTTTGCAGTTACACATTATGCAACTAGGTTTTTATCTAGGTATTTGTACCTATTGTTATGGTATTGTTGTATTATGTATATTTTTATATGTAACACCCTAAAAATATTTTTAATTTTGTCATTTTTAACCCATTTTAATATTAGTAAATTAAGCTAAAAATATCATAGAATTCTAAAATTTTCTCGAGCGTTCCTGTTCTCTGTAGAGTATTCTAGAGGGACAACTAAAATATATAAAAGCGACTCGTTTCCAGAGTTAATCAGTCAATTCAATCAGTCAGTCAGTCAGTCAGTCAGTTGAGTTAGTTAATTAAGTTTGGGCATTAACATAATTTTGAATTGGCATATGATTTAGTGAGTAATTTTGTCATCGTGATTTAATATAGTTGATTTAATTAGACGTAATTTATATTGTACCTACTCATCCATGTTTCTAGTTTAATTTCATAGATTGTAAGTACCTATTTCATAATAAGTACCTATTTAAACTAATTTTTGTGTTTATATTTCAGATTTTCTTAAATTTATATGAATTAAGGGCTTTAAATACCTTTACAAATTGGCAGAACAATCAAGCAATATGTCATCAAGCACTAGAAAGTTCAAATGCAAAAACAACCCTGATTCCTTCTGTTATATATGTGGAAATTTTACACTTCCACATCAACGAGCAAATATAACTGACTTCGTAAAAAGAGCTTACTTAGCTTATTTTGGCATAAAACTGGGGGACCAAGATAAATCGTGGGCTCCACATAAAGCCTGCACTATATGCATTGAAAGACTGCGACATTGGACGAAGGGTTCGGATTCAAAAATACCTTTTGGAGTTCCGATGGTAAGTTTATGATTTCATAAAACTACGTAATTTAATCACTAGTATACTGTAACTTACCTAAATGTAATTGTAACTTAGGTACATAAACAAAAATTTACAGAAAATGTTTATAAGAATCTCAAATATTGCATAAGGTTGAAACACATAGAAATGTTAAATGTTTGGGTGATAACTTTTGATAAAATTCATAAAAACAAGTCTCTCGTCGCTTTTGTTAACGCTTTACAATTTTTTTTCCATATCAGGTGTGGCGAGAGCCTACTAACCACGAGACCGATTGCTACCTTTGCTTTGTCAAGACTTCGGGCTTCACTAAGAAAAATAAACATTGTATCGAGTACCCAAATTTCGACACCGCGATACGACCTGTGCTACATTCAAATGAGATCCCCATTCCAAAATTTAAGGGTCTGCCAACTCAAGAATTAGTTGAAGATGTTCCTGAAAATATTGTTATGCACTTTGAGGAGTCAGACACCGATTTTGGCCCCAGCGTATTTGAAAGTCAAAACGATCCGCAAAAGTTTAACCAGGCCGAGTTGAATGATCTTGTAAGGGATCTAAATTTGCCAAAAAAGGCTGCGGAAATTTTAGCTTCAAGACTTAAAGAGAAAAACTTGCTTACTTCAAACACATACATTTTATTTTACAGAAAAAGAGAAGAAGAACTTGTTAAATATTTTAGAACAGAGGATAGTTTAGTATATTGCTGCGACATAGTTGGTTTGTTAAAGAAGATGGGGGTTGAGTCTTACGATGCAAATGATTGGCGCTTGTTTTTAGACAGTTCGAAAAGAAGTCTTAAGTGTGTGTTGTTGCATAATGGCAATCTATACGGCTCGATGCCGATTGGGCACTCAACAAAATTAAAAGAAAAGTATGAACATATAGAAAAGGTTTTAAATCTTATCAAATATAGGGAGCACGAGTGGATCATATGTGTTGACTTAAAAATGGTTAATTTTCTGCTAGGACAACAAGGAGGGTATACTAAATATCCCTGCTTCCTTTGCTTATGGGACAGCAGAGCCAAGGAAGAACATTATTTCAAACAAATCTGGCCAGCACGAACATCACTTACTGTCGGAGAAAAAAACGTAATTAATCCACCTTTAGTGAGCAGAGATAAAATCATATTTCCTCCTCTGCATATAAAACTAGGCCTCATTAAACAATATGTAAAAGCTTTAGATACGAACGGCGAGTGTTTCAAATACATAACTTCAAAATTTCCAAGTTTAAGTTATGAAAAAATCAAGGCGGGAATTTTCGACGGTCCACAAATAAGAACAATGATTAAAGACAGCAATTTTCCTAATGTCATGAATGAACGCGAAAAAAATGGCTGGTTCTCATTCGTGGACTTGATAGAAAACTTTTTAGGCAATTATAGGGCAGATAACTACGAAGAAATCGTAAAAAAACTTTTAAGGGACTACAAAGAGTTAGGTTGCAATATGAGCATAAAAATGCATTTTTTGAATAGCCATCTTGACCAATTTCCAAGTAATTTAGGTGATGTAAGTGACGAACAAGGGGAGAGATTCCACCAAGATATCAAAATTATGGAGGAACGGTACCAAGGCCGCTGGGATTCCCACATGATGGCTGATTACTGCTGGTGCTTGAAAAGAGACCTGCCATCAACAAGCAAATACGCTAGAAAGTCTTACAAAAGAAAATGTTTGCCACAGTGAAAGCTTCATATCTGTTTGTTTTTTTATTTTAAGTCATTTCTATCGTTATAATGTAATTTTACTGTAGTTTGAACTGCTTGTATTCATGAAACTTGAAAAAAAAATTTAACACATGACTTAATTTTTTAGTCCTAATTTGAAAAATCTGGAAAATGGCACATAGGCTGTCGACAAGAATCAGGACCTGATAGAGCCAAACCGAGTTGAAATTCGTATTCAGCGCACCCAAATTACCTAGAATCAAGTGTCAGATATCATTCAATAAAATACGTGTTGCCCAGTGTTATTATTAATAACGCTTGAAAATTGTCCAGTGATTGGAACGAAGGCTACTCCTGTTTTCCTTTTCCTGCGTGAAATATCTCATATACGAGTATATACAGTGCCTCGGTGGTGTAGTAGTTAGCGTCGCAGACTACGAATCCATCGGCCCCGGGATCGAGACCCGGTGACGGCAGGCAGCAGGCGCGCAGCAAAACCCAGCTGTTCATCCTTCCACACAATAAAGTGGTTGGTATATAAATGGGTACCCTGGGTGGTCTAGTCGTTAAGACGCTGGGCTGCTGGTGGGGCGTGGTTCGGATTCCACGTTAAACTGTAGGTCTAAGGTGGAGTGTAAAGCTTGACTTTCGTCAGAAAGAACAAGTCGGGCGGAAGCAAAACAAAGGTTACCGAAGGTATATATATATATATATATACTTTACTTACTTTAGGTGAGTTTAAACGACGGTTCAGGATCGACCTGCGGTCGACCCCTCTGCAGCATCCCGCCTCATTTGCGGGATTTGGTGACGGAGGGAATTGCACTTTGATCTCCTCCTGCCCTCGTAGCCAGCCACGCATGGCTGGTCAGGAACTTCGCAGAGGAATCTGCCCAGCTGGTTCTTGAAGTTATTGAGGTCGGTGTGCTGGAGATTCCTCACTTCTTTTGGTAGGACATTAGAAAGCTTTGGGCCTCGTATTCTGAGGGTATTTTCCATCCTCGTTTTCATGGCCCCTTGTCCCACTGCAGCTGGTACTGTACAAAATCTGTCTCTTCTCTCATTCCAGTTTGTTTCTATTTCATTTCTAAGGTTAGAAACAAATCCCTCAAGTATTTTCCATATGTGTATTACTGTGTACCGCTCGCGCCTTCTTTCGAGAGAGTAGAGTTCCAGGGATTGTAGTCGAGACCAGTAGTCTTCGGTGTCCAGAAAATTCGGTGTTGAAAATTCGGTCTCGGAAAATTCGGTCTTGAAAATTCGGTCTCGGAAAATTCAGTGTTGGAAATTTCGGTTAGGTTAGATTAGGTCTTGGAAATTTCGGTTGTTAGGTTAGGTTAGGTCTTGGAAATTTCGGTTAGGTTAGGTTAGATTAGGTCAAAAAATTGCCCCGAACTAATAATGCCTTTGAAGCATTTCATTCCGCATTGAAATCATCAGTTACAAGCAGACTAAAATTTTACATTTGCAACGAGGAGACAAGCCAAGTAAAAAGAAAAAAATATGAAACACTTGACTCCCGCATCGAAATACTTGCACAAAAGGGGGATGGGCCACTTCAGCGCCGCCACTTCAGCGCCGACGTTTCAGCGCCGCCATTTCAGCGCCAGGGCACTTCAGCGCCAGACTATTCAGCGACGGGCCCTTTCAGCGCCGGTCATTTTCTCTGTTGTTTTTATTGACTATACTTGTTTTGACTTCACTTGTTTTATTAACATTACTTGTTGTTATTAACTTTGTATAATGTTGGTTTGGTTTTGGTTATGGTACTTTATTTTCCTTCCATTATAAAAAAAATTAGTGTTGGGATTAGGTTAGGTTAGGTTTGGTTAGGTTAGGTTAGGTTAAAAACAGCCCGCCGCAGGCGTTAGCCGTAGTTAGCCGGCTTCAAGTTAAGTTAGGTTAGGTTAGGTTAAGAATATTTATTCATATAACTAATGATGTAATTTCAGAATATTTTGCTCCAACACTTATATCATTTTTCCTTTTTTTATTTCAGAATTTGTGAACCCTTTATTTTCCTTCCATTATAAAAAAAAATTAGTACCTGCACATAAAATAAAAAAATTGAATTAATTATTTTCATTAGATATATCGATCCTTAGCCTGCACAGTTTATTGAGTTGTCTTGAAACTATTGTGGCGGGCGCTGAAAGGGCCCGTCGCTGAATAGTCTGGCGCTGAAGTGGCCTGGCTCTGAAATGGCGGCGCTGAAACGTCGGCGCTGAAGTGGCGGCGCTGAATCGTACGCTACCCGCGCAAAAGTATGTTGAAAGTGATAAAATTGCCTTCTTAAAATCTATTGCTCATAGCTTAATTTCATTTTAACTTTTCTTTTCGAGTCTCAAGACCGAATCTTCCAAGATCGAATTTTTTGAGACCGAATCTTCTTTTATGTTTTATTCATTATTTAGGGTATCTTTTTTAGTTTTAAGTTTTAAACAACAAAACAATTCCTTTAATAAATCTTTTCAAATTCTCGTTTATGTTTTCATTATACCTAGCAAATGTGATTTAAATATTTTTTGTTATCTGAGCTCATAGATTTACTTCAATTTTCTGTGACCGAATTTTCCGAGACCGAATTTTCAGAGACCGAATTTTCAGGACCGAATTTTCAGAGACCAAATTTTCAGAGACCGAATTTTTCCGAGACCGAATATTCCTAGCACCGTAGTCTTCACCTTCCGTTTCCTCTTTCTTAAACGTAAAAGTCCATAGTATAACTTCAATGTTCGCAATGTCTCGTCGTTTTCTGTATGGGCTTGTGAGTACTGAGCAATACTGAATTATTGGTAGGACTAGACTCTTCCATAATTTGAGCATGATGTTTGCTTTTCTGCTGCGGAAGCTCCTCCAGATGATTCCCATTATTTTTCTAGCCGTTGTAATTTTGATGTTATAGTGCTCTCAGAATTCTGCATCCGACGACATTATTACTCCAAGATCCCTGTCTTGTGGATTTGGTGTTATGTTTCCCTTGCATAGTTTTGTACCCTTTTTTTCTGTAGCTCCTTGTTATTACCATATCTTAGAAGTTGGAATTTTTCTTCGTTGAACTTCATATTTTTGTCTTCTGCCTACTGGAATAATGTTTCAATGTCGTTTTGTAATTTTCGTATGTCACGTTCGTTCAATATTTCCTTACATATCTTTGTGTCATCTGCTAAGCATGATACAGTACTGTTCTTAATATCTGCATCAATATCTGCAATCATTATTATGAATAGCAAGGGAGCTAATACTGTCCCTGGTGGGACAGCTCACGAATTCCGAGACTTCCGATTTAACTCCGTTTACCATCACTCTTTGTGTTCTTTGCGTCAAGAAATTAAATATCCACCTTCCTAGTTTTCCAGTAATTCCTGTATTCTTAAGTTTGTGTTCTATGATTCCATGGTCACATTTATCGAAGGCTTTTGCAAAGTCCGTATATATTACATCTATGTTTTGTCCTCGACACAATGTTTATAATATTTTCTCTTGGTGGTCTAGTAGCTGTGATAGGCATGATTTTCCCGCCCTGAAGCCATGTTGATTGGGTTACATAAGTCTTTTTTTTGTAGGTAGTAGGTAGTTTTGCCTCTAATTATACGTTCAAAACACTTTATAAGGTGTGAGGTGAAAGCCACTGGCCGATAATTCTTGGGCATTGTTCTGTTACCATCTTCGAATAGGGGGGCAATGTTCGCGTTCTTTAAGGGGAGTGGAATTTGTCCTGTGTCGAGTGATTTCCTCCATAGTAAGTATAGCGGTTTGGCAATACTCTCTTTTCATTTCTTCAGAAACATGGCACTCCATGTGTCTGGCCCTGGCGCTGAATTGTCTCGCATCTGTGATAAGGCCGTAATTACATCTCCTTCTGTGAACTGGAAGTCCATTAATAGGTTTGTGCTGGAATTTGTTCTTGGTTGATCAGTATCTATGTCGAAAAATTCGTCTGGGTTTCCCACTTCCATCTCGGACTTAGGGGTGCTAAACACAGAGTTAAATTGTTCCCTAAGCAGTTCACTTATTTCTATCGTGTCATTTGTGTATTCGGCCTTCCCCGTCTATCAACGGACCAATACTCTCCTTACACTGCATTTTCTTTTTCGCATACGTGTAGAAGTATTTTGGGTTATTTTTTATGCTTTCTGCTACCTTGGTTTCCTCCTCGTTTGTCTTATGTATGCATGTTTGCTTTAGGTCCATTTCTATTTCGCCAAGTTTCCTCTCTAATTTGAGTTTCTTTGCATCAGTTCTGCATCTGTGGAGATGTTTTGCAGTTTGTCTTCGTTGCCTGAATAGTGTCCTGATTTTCCTCTCAAGCTTGCTACGTTTTCTTTCTTGCTACGTTTCAGTATTATAGGTTTGCTTTCAGTCTCTATTGTACATAGTATCTTTTGTAGGGTCTTCTCGTGAAGTAGCAATTCCCACTTTACCTCCTTTAAATATTTACTTACTTTTTCCAAATTTACTTTCTTTGAATTTATGTTTAGGCATTCAAATATTCCATCTGCCTCTCTAGGATGCGTTTTCAGACCTCTGGGTGCTACCTTCAATTGTATATCGATGAGGTTATGGTCGGGGAAATTTGTGTGCGTTACTTTTTTATTTATTATTATCTCGTTGTTATTTGTCCAGATTAAATCCAAAACGTTTTCCTTTCTCGTGGCTTCACAGATTTCCTGGGTAAGGGCGTAATGTTCCATAATATCTAATGCATTGTTGCTTGGGTTCAATCATCTTTAGTAATGTTGCCATGAAACTTCTCGACATATATAACTTCGTTATTTTTCTTCCATGATATGAATGGGAAATTAAAATCTCCGAAAATTACAATATTTGTTGCTCGAGTTTCAAGTAATTTCAACATGTTTTCTATTTCATTTGTAGCAAATTGGAATAAACTTTTTATTGTGTTTGGTGGTTTATAGATGTTCATAATGTTTCGGTTCAGTTCTTTTACTTCTAATATAATAACTTCAACTGTGCTGTTTGATTTGTTTAACCTTCACTTCATATGTGTATGTGTTTTTCACGTAGATGCAACACCCTCCCCCTCATCTAGCCATTCTATGTGCTCTGTGTATATGTTAATCCAGCAATGCTAATTCAGTATCCTCGATACAGTTTTCACAGTCTTTTTCGCATGTATGCAAATGTATTTCCGTTAAGCATATAATGTCTATGCTGGATTCGGTAGCTAAATTCTGTAAGTATTGTAATTTGCAGCCTGCATGGTCCGTGAGGCCTTGAATATTTGTATATAAAACATTTATTAGGTTTCTAATTTCTGTGTTCAGTTTTCCTATATAGTGGTCGTTTCCAGGTCGATGTCGGTTCTTGTTTGGTGTTATTGGTTTGGCCGTTGCATTTGGGAGAATTGGGGTTGCGGTACTTGATACCACTGTGGATGTATTATCGGTGGGTGGTGCTGGATATTAGTGATGTAGCGGTTATCATTTTTCATAGCTTTGCCGTTGCGGAGCTTACAAATAGAGCTCCGCGCGGTTGCGTTTGCGGTTATGTACCCTATAACATCATAATATTACCTAAGAATAAACAACACAATAAAATATCGCGTTTTAGCCACACTTTCCCCACCAACAACTTTCCCCAACCACCGCCCACTCGAAAGTGGTTTATATAACTATCACACACACACACACACACACACACACACACACACACTATTTAATCCTTATATTTAAATTGAATTGCTGGGAGACTGTATTTCAAAAATAAAAGTTTTTCAGCTTTGTTCCCCTTCAGCCTCTTCCTTTTTTCATCTTAGATGATCCCTGCTCCACTAAATAATTTTTCACTGGGAACACTTGAGGGAGGACATCCAAGGTATGTCCGAGCCAGTTTGCTCAAACTTTTGTATTTCTTTTGATTTGACCTCCACCAAGCCAAAGCGTCATCTTCTTGTCCAGTCCTTTTCTCTTTGTGATATTTCTCGATCATTTTTTGCGAGTCTGCTTGACTCAGTTTCGATCTCGTCATCAAGACTGAGAGCCAATAGAGCACTCATTGAGAAGCTGATGCCTAGCTTAAATCAATCAGTGGTTTCTTTGCCGGTGGTTCGCTGGTTGTCTCCGAGTCTGATGATGTTTGAGTCTTGTCCATTTCATCACAAAGATATCCCAATTTTTTCATGAACAACTTTTGTGACATGTGAAGCGGAAAAAATTTTGCTTTGTACTTTGGATCCAAATAGGTAGCTAAAGAATGCATGTTATTTGCTTCTAGGCCATCAAATCTCCTTGCTAGCTCTGCGCGCATTATCCCCTTCATTGTTTTGATTCCACGATCAGCTTCAGAATCCCCACTTCGAGGTTGCAGCACATTTTTCAAGGAAAGGACGAGGGGAATAACCTCAGATATAGAAGAGGTGGAACTACTCAATCTTTTTGTGATATCATCGAATAGTTCCAGCACAGCAACGCAGTTTGACAAGAGAGTGAAATCGACGTTCGTGAGTTGTTGCATTTTGGAGTTAGCAGCACTATATAGACTCAGTGGTTCCTTCAACTTCAGTGTTCTTTGCATCATGTGATAAGTGCTGTGACGACATCATGAATGATTGTAAGTTCAGGTTGATCTAAGCGTTTCTCAATATTTTTTAACTTCTCCTGCGCCATTGTAGAATGGTTGAAATGAGTAGCGATGGATCGAAGTTTAGCTAACAAGTCACTGAGAAATTTTTGTGAGGATAATCCACTTTTGATTACAAGTTGCAGTTTATGAACCGTGCAATCGATATTATGGACCTCAGTGAGAACCAAAACTTTTATCATGTTTGCTCCTGAGTCGCGCATTACAAAATGGATGGATGAATGGGCAATATATCTGCTCAAACTTTTCTGACAAATATTCTAGGGTGTCCCAAACTCATAGGGGGCCAAATGTTTTTTCGGGATACAAATCCGCTCGTGTTGCGCTCTTTTGATGTTTCCCATTAGAAGTCTTCCTGTAAAATTTCAGAGAGATCGAAGGAAATTTAAAGGTCCCGAACTTTGAACACTTTATTTCTCCTCTTAACTGAAAGGCAAATTAACTGAAATATTTCTCTCAAAAGTTCCATCACAAAGATGATTATACAAAATAAACATGTATTTTAATCTTAACACACAAACAACAATTTCAAAGCATCACATTTATGCATTTTAACTAAACACGTGTTTCATGAGATCCGTTTTTGTTCCCTTCCGACTCACATTCCGTCGGTGTGAGTGGACAGTTCGAAGGAGGAACTAGAGGTCTTCTTCATCACGGCACAGAGGTTTGCTTGTGTATTTCTCAATGAGGGCGATGCCTCGCTCTGCTGCATCACTGACCACCATCAGTTCTGCAGCTCGGCTCTTTGCCAGACGGTAGTTTTCGTCAGTAGGCCATGTTTCAGGGTCTTTGGTGAGGAACGTGGGCTCAACTTGGAGAAACTGGAAGAGTGTGGTGGATCGACTCGTCACCCACGGACTTAAACGGCCATCCACTTGCAGTCCCTTGCCTTGGACCCGTTTGAGTCCTTTCCCAGGGCGCTTTTTCAGGTTAGCCGTCATGTTACGCTTTTCATTGTCGTCAACTCTGTCATCAAACAGTGCAAGACAGATTAAGTCCTCCGAGATATACCACAGATGACGGAGCACAGCCCGGTAAGCTGTGTTTCCGACGTCCTGGTCAGGGTAACCTACAAGAAGATTGCACAGCCTAACGTCATTTTTGGGAGATTTGATGGCGATGGGAGCCTCGTGCCAGTGACGCACGTATACAAGGCTCACGAAGAGAGCCATACGGCGAACCCCTTGCAGTTCTTGGAGACGAAGTTCGGAGAACTGGGACTGCAGTAATGCTATTTTCAGGCAGTAAATACCTTTGGCCATCCATCTGGCCTGATGGTAAGCCCCTGGAGGCCGAAGCTTGTAACGTCCTACGTCGTCTCCGAGGTACAAGAGGCTCAGTCGAAGAAGTTCTTCATAATCCTCTCGAGGATGATTACCACTTCTTAGTGCATCGCGGAGATAGTCTATTACCTCAAGTCGCATTTGTGAAAGGCAAGCATTGTCAAATGCATCCAACTGACAGTGGTTCATTGATGGCCAGGCCTCCTTGAATCTCCTGAAAAGTGGGATTTGAGGACTTGGTGGTGTTCCTAGGCACACGACGAAGACATCCTTGAGAATCACTTCGTGAACGTGATGACGGCAAGCAAACCATAAAAGAGATCTTCCCAATGCCGCTTCCAAACGCGCACACGCACCTTGCACTATCCCTGTGTTTGATGCCGTCGTGTCAAACACCATGCCTATGATCTTGTCCTCAATTCCGACTAGGGTGAGCGCTTGATGGACTGCGCTTGCCATTTGCTGTCCTGTGCCGTCTATTATTTTCGGTGCTCCTAATAGCTCTTCCACACCATCCCCAGTCACCACAACAGCAATCCGATCGACTGACTTACCCTCCTGTTCGATGTCAGTGAGTATCTTTGTGTCCCAGTGGATCTGCAGTCGAGGTGGAAGCTGCTGGAGGTGGCCAATAACATTGGTCCCTATCATTGTACGGGCCTTTTGTCGGAAGCGGTGAACCGTGCTCTTTGATGGAACACTGTCAGGACCGAGAGCTAGGGATTTTGCAGTCGCAGCAAACGCTGATGTTGCCTGTCGAACGGAAAGGCCCTCGCGATCCCAAGTTGCTGCCAGGTCAAGATCACTCAGACTTTCTTTTAGTCTGTCATGTTTGGGAGCTTTCGAAGGTTTAAGTCCATAAGTGACGGCTTCGTTTCCACTGTCAGCTGACGATGTGCTAGAACTGCTGTCGGTAGCCTCTTCTGTGACTCCTACAGCTAGAGCCTTCTCCGTTTGACGCCGGTGTGCCCGCTCAAGAGCTCTTTCCCTTTCCTGTCTTTTCATTGTGGCTGCATTATATTTTCTATCTTCACCTCCCATGTAACTCGTATGTCGATCTGCCCTTTGAGAAATGAGGAATTCCTTGTCTTCAAGAGGGATATCTCCCCGATCCAGAACGTCTGAGCGGGCGACATCAAAAATATCCTCCATATCAGCCAAGAATACATCCCGCTGCATATTGTAAGTCATTCCAGTCTTGTTCTTGTTTTTATGCAAATTTCGATACCTCTGAACCAAACTTTCAGTTTAGTCGAGGCATGAACGGAGGTTGTTGCCAGATTCGAGTTGGCTCCAGCCCAGATTTCTAATACAGCCGATATTACAGCCTTGCCACTGTCGGAATCTGTCTTCTTTTGGTCGCGGTGATGGTAGAAGAAAAGGAGCAACACGTCCATATTACTTGGTAATCGAGATTTAGCCAGCTCTGCTATCGGAGACCTCTCAAGAAGCCACAACTTGATGTTTGATCTTGTCAACGCCATAATGATCAATTCTGAAAACCAAAAAAACGTCATCAAACGTCGGGACCTCTAAATATCATCTGATCGAGTTGAAAATCACACAGCCAATGCTTTAGCCCAAACCACATCCGGGCATGACACGAGTGGTCAGGTCGTCTTAAAAAAAAAATTGGGACACCCTAAAATATTCTCTAGTGTGGCGATCTTGAAATTGGTTCTCTTGAAGTCTTGATTCACTGCATGGCATGTCAAAGAGAGTAAAGACACTCCAGCAGACGTGTCTGACCATGCATCCGTTGTCAATGATACTTTCTAATCTTTTAGAGGCTCAAGAATTTTGAACACTTTCTTTGAAACAAAGTCAAATATATCGTTGCACACAAGATCAGCGTAGAACTGACGCTGTTTCAGTTTATACTGTGGAGCTGTTTCAGCCATGAGTCTCATGAAACCTAAGTCCTCAACGTGCCTGAATGGCAAGTCATTTATTATTAGCATTTCGGCTACGCGATAGTCCAATGATTTTGATTTGGAATGATTCGCATCCCAAATTTTGACTTCTTCGAAGCAACTTTCAATCGTCTGATTCTTTTCTTTCACTGCACACTTCATTTCCTGTAGGGTATAAGAGACCGTTTTGATTCCTTTTTCTTCTTTGACTGTTCATTAGCTTCATTTTCACTAGATATCACTTCATTATATTCCTTCTTGTGAATTGAACGCAGATGGGTTTTTTTAAGTTAGTGGTACTCCTTCCCTGTCGTGAATAGTTCTTATTACATATGACACACTTCCCTACATCGTTTGACACTCTCGAGAAGTACTTCACACTGCACTCGTAGATCGCTCTATGATAGTTGCACCAGAGTCTAACACTTTACTAATGGGTTGAAGCACGTAACGTTACAAAGGTAGCGACGGACAGCTAGCGCAACACAAACACCCTCACTCGTGTTTCAACAGATACTGAAGCTGGTTCTTTAGTTTAGTTTGTAAATTGGCAGTGAAGGTTTGGTAATTTCTAATAAAAAAAATTGAGTGTTTTTTATCTTTTTTTTATGAACAGTAATTATATATCATCATTGCTTTATTAAATATAATTAAAATAATGCTTTTCTAGCCACCTAGCGTTGATAAGTGTAAGTTATTTCATAATGCATCTATCCATCCAGTCCAAGTAGCAATTTTAGACATGCCGCAATTGAATGAAGGCATGAGGCATGACAGGGACAGCATTTGGCGACGTTTATAACATTTATAGCCATTACACTAGCATTTATAGCATTTGGTTGCCCTGGTAAGAAAATATCCTCAAACAACCGCAATAACCGCACTGATAAATGCGGTTTCGGTTGCTAATATACAACACACACACACACACACACACACACACACACACACATTTGGTTAGCTTCCGCCCGAATTGTTCATTCTGACGAAGGTCAAGCTTATCACTCCACCTTAGACCTACAGTTTAACGTGGAATCCGAACCACGCCCCATCAGCAGCCCAGCGTATTAATCATTAGGCCACCTAGGGTACCCATTTATCTACCAACCATTTTCTTTATTCTGTGGAAGGATGAACAGCTGGGTTTTGCTGCGCGCCGGCTGCCTTCGGGTCTCGAACCCGGGGCCGATGGATTCGTAGTCAGCGACGCTAACCACTACACCACCGAGGCGCATATATATATATACGGGGGCTCCAATAAACCTTAGCCCCCCCGCCCATGGCCTAAACCATTAGAGGTACAGTAAAACTAAACATACCTTACAAAAGAGAATTTAATCCTGCATTTAATGAGAAACAATTAAAACTTGGTGTTCCCGCCATTGGCTTCAAAGACAGCCTGAATTCGCTTTGGGTAGCTTGCCAAAAGTGACGTGAATAGATCTTGATCGTTACGCAAATTTGCTAAAACAGTTTCAATGTGTTGCGTCATTGTATCCTTCGAAAATCGATTTGCTGCAGGTTCTCGAAACAAGAGACATTCACCTTGTCCTTTATAACTGATCCAATGTGTTCACAGACGTTCAGGTCAGGAGAAATTCCTGGACATTCTTCATTTCCAAAGAAATCGATCTCATGGTTCCGCAACAACTGTTGAGTGGCTAATGCCTTAAAGCAGGGGGCCTTATCGTGCAGAAGTGTGACCTGATCGACATCCATAACATTGTTTCTGTTTCTTAGAAAAGGAATGACATGCTGGGATAAAATAATATCACGAAAATACTGTCCATCCCAACTCTGACCATTTGGCTTCAGCACCCACATGAGCTTCTTTGCAGTGAACAAAACAAACACACCAACACAGTCTGGACTTTTTAATAATTCGCGATAATGTTCATTGTCATCGATTTCATCTGGTGTTGTGGCCAACACTCGATCATTTTGGTAGTTAGGCCGACGTGTTACATAAACAAAAAATTCATCGGAGACAGCTAAATGCATGAAATCATCCACATCCCAATTTTCAAGATAATGGGCAAACCACATTCTGTCATCGATGTTAAGTTGAGTTTTTCTTGGCTTTGGAAGTTCATGCCAAGGCTTTAAACCTTGCCTATGACGGTACAGTCGAATGACCTCACCACTAACGATCTTTCCTTTCAACACTTCGATCTCTCTAGAAAGTTTAGCACAGCTGTTTTTCCGCTTAGCGTACCGCTTTCAATGATGTCCTTTGTTTCCTGAGAGAGTGGCAAATTTGGTCGCTCAGATTTGGTTGTATCCATTTCACATTCATCCAAAGTTTTATTCCAATTTCTTTTGACGAAGTCCTCACTTCACAACTTTTTGGCAATCCATGAACGTGTTATAAAGGTGGCTTCAGCATCACGAGCTTCCTGAAGTGTTATTGCTCGTATGCGATCTATCACACGTTGCCTCTCCGAATCACCAATTAATTGAGAAGCCATTATATTATCACTTTATCAGCTAGAGTAATTTTAATACCTGCAATAAATAAAGAATTTTATATATTTTTATAATCACTAAAAACTATTTCGATATAAGTAAACATGTAAGCTGCAAATGAGGGGGCTAAGGTTTTTTGGAACCCCCTTATATATATATATATATATATATATATATAAATATATATATATATATATATTATATATATATATATTATATATATATATATATATATATATATATATATATATATATATATATATATATATATATACAGCTTGTCCCAAAGAAATGTATACCCACTTTGTTCGATAATACCAGCTATGAGGATAATAAATATATTACTTTTATATGTTTTTTAATAAAGAATTTTCTCCTGAATCTAAATATGTAATTATTTTTATTAAAAATTGAAGAACAAAAAGGTTACAGATGTTTAAATTATAATTATTATTTTCGAGACTTCATGTGCGATATTTTCTAATATTTTAACCGACTGTTTTGAGATACTTATGTTTAGTGTTGATATTGAAGCATAAATGTTGTAATTATTAGTTAATTCAAAAAATTTACAAATTCCATGGTTAAATGACACTTTATCTAAGATGTTCTACGTCTTCCAGAACGTTGTTTTTGTAAGTTTTGCACAGTGCCGTCGGTTTCAAACTTATCTCGTATACGTGCAAAAATATTAGAAAATAACGCACATGAAGTCTCGAAAATAATAATTATAATTTAAACATCTGTAACGTTTTTGTTTTTCAATTTTTAATACAAATAATTACATATTTAGATTCAGGAGAAAATTCTTTCTTAAAAAACATATAAAAAGTAATATATTTATTATCCTCATAGCTGGTATTATCGAACAAAGTGGGTATACATTTCTTTGGGAAACGCTGTATATATATACACGACGGGCCTCACTCAATCAAATGCCGTAATTCCTCTACATACGCGCAGAAACCAATGCCCCAAGGGGGCACCTCCTGCATGCCGTACATTATATACATTTAAACTGCAAACACGCAGTATAATTAACGTAAAGAACGACGCTTGTATAGGAGAATATTCTCCTATACAAGCGTCGTTCTTTACGTTAATTATACTGCATGTTTGCAGTTTAAGTGTATATAATGTACGGCATGCGGGAGGTGCCCCCTTGGGGCATTGGTTTCTGCGCGTATGTAGAGGAATTACGGCATTTGATTGAGTGAGGCCTGTGGTGTAATGGTTATCATATCTGACCGGCAATCGGAAGATCCCTGGTTCGATTCCCGGGTGGTTACCTCATTTTTTTCATTTGTTTCGTTCTCTCGCTCTCATCTTGCGCGGAATATTCTCCTATACAAGCGTCGTTCTTTACGTTAAGTATACTGCGTGTTTGCAGTTTAAATGTATATAAAGTACGGCATGCGGGAGGTGCCCCCTTGGGGCATTGGTTTCTGCGCGTATGTAGAGGAATTACGGCATTTGATTGAGTGAGGCCCGTGGTGTAATGGTTATCATATCTGACCGGCAATCGGAAGATCCCGGGTTCGATTCCCGGGTGGTTACTTCATTTTTTCATTTGTTTCGTTCTCTCGCTCTCATCTTGCGCGGAATATTCTCCTATACAAGCGTCGTTCTTTACGTTAATTATACTGCGTGTTTGCAGTTTAAATGTATATAATGTACGGCATGCGGGAGGTGCCCCCTTGGGGCATTGGTTTCTGGCATATGTAGAGGAATTACAGCATTTGATTGAGTGAGGCCCGTGGTGTAATGGCTATGATATCTGACGGCAATCAGAAGATCCCGGGTTCGATTCCCGGGTGGTTACCTCATTTTTTCATTTGTTTCGTTCTCTCGCTCGCTCTCTAATCTTGCGCGGCATATTCTCCTATACAAGCGTCGTTCTTTACGTTAATTATACTGCGTGTTTGCAGTTTAAATGTATATATATATATATATATATATATATATATATATATATATATATATATGTGATGAATTTCACAATTAAACACGTGAAATGAGTGAATGCTGCAAACCCACAAGGAAAAGAAAACGATTTCAAGGCTTTTCGTGTATTCCGAGGTACACCTCGTCAGTTCCTGACGAGGTGTAGCTCTGAATACACGAAATGCCTTGGAATCGTTTTTCTTTTTCCTTGTGGGTTTGCAGCATATATATATATATATGGGCAATATCCCAATATCACCCCTCTATCCAACACCACCCACCGATAATACATCCACAGTGGTATCAAGTGCCGCAAGCCCAATTCTCCCAAATGCAACGGCCAAACCAATAATACCAAACAGGAACCGACATCGACCTGGAAATGACCACTATATAGGAAAATTGAACACAGAAATTAGAAACCCAATAAATGTTTTATACACAAATATTCAAGGCCTCTACACGGACCATGCAGGCTGCAAATTACAATACTTACAGAATTTAGCTACTGAATCCAGCATAGATATTATATGCCTAATGGAAACACACTTGCATCAATGCGAAAAAGACTGTGAAAACTGTATCGAGAATACTGAATTAGCATTGCTGGATTATCACATACACAGAGCACATAGAGTGGCTAGATGAGGGGGTGGGTGCTGCATCTACGTGAAAAACACATACACATGTGAAGTGAAGGTAAACAAATCAAACAGCACAGTTGAAGTTATTATATTAGAAGTAAAAGAACTGAACCTAACCATTATTAACATCTACAGACCACCAAACACCACAAAAAGTTAATTCCTATTTGCTACAAATGAAACAGAAAACATGTTGAAATTGCTTGAAACTCGAGCAACAAATATTGTAATTTTCAAAGATTTTAATTTCCCATTCATATCATGGAGAAAATTGACGAAGTTATATATGTCGAGAAGTCATGGAAACATTACTAAAGATGATAGAACCCAAGCAACAATGCTATTAGATATTATGGAACATTACGCCCTTATTCAGGAAATCTGTAAGGCCACGAGAAAGGAAAACGTTTTGGATTTAATCTGGACAAATAACAACGAGATAATAATAAATAAAAAAGTAACGCACGCAAAGTTCTCCGACCATAACCTCATCGATATACAATTGAAGCTAGCACCCAGAGGTCTGAAAACGCATCCTAGAGAGGCAGATGAAATATTTGAAGGCTTAAACATAAATCCAAAGAAAGTAAATTGGGTAAACGTAAATAAATATTTAAAGGAGGTAAAATGGGAATTGCTACTTCACGAGAAGACTCCACAATAGATAGATACTATGTATAATAGAAACTGAAACCAAACCTATAATACTGAAACATATTCCAGAGAGACAGGAAAGAAAACGTAGCAAACTTGAGAAGAAAATCAGGACACTATTCAGGCAACGAAGACAAACCGTAAAATATCTCCACAGATGCAGAACTGATGCAAAGAAACTCAAACTAGAGAGGAAACTCGGTGAAATAGAAATGGACCTAAAGCAAACATTCATACATAAGACAAACGAGGAAGAAAACAAGGTAGCATAAAACAAAAAATAACCCAAAATACTTCTACACGTTTGCGAAAAGGAAAATGCAGGGAGAGTGCAGGGAGTGCAGGGAGAGTATTGGTCCGTTGATAGACAGGGAGGCCGAATACACAAATGACACGATAGAATTAAGTGAACTGCTTAGGGAACAATTTAACTCTGTGTTTAGCACCCCTAAGTCCGAGATGGAAGTGGAAAACCCAGACATATTTTTCGACATAGATACTGATCAACCAAGAACAAATTCCAGCACAAACCTATTAATGGACTTCCAGTTCACGGAAGGAGATGTAATTACGGCCTTATCACAGATGCGAGACAATTCAGCGCCAGGGTCAGACACATTGAGAGTCATGTTTCTGAAGAAATGAAAAGAGAATATTGCCAAACCGCTATACTTACTATGGAGGAAATCACTCGACACAGGACAAATTCCACTCCCCTTAAAGAACGGGAACATTGCCCCCCTTTTTAAAGGTGGTAACTGAGCAATGCCCAAGAATTATCGGCCAGTGGCTCTCACCTCACACCGTTTATAAAGTGTTTTGAACGTATAATTAGAGGCAAAACTACCTACTACCTACAAGAAAAAGACTTATATAACCCAATCAACATGGCTTCAGGGCGGGAAGATCATGCCTATCACAGCTACTAGACCACCAAGAGAAAATATTATAAACATTGTGTCGAGGACAAAACATAGATGTAATATATACGGACTTTGCAAAAGCCTTCGATAAATGTGACCATGGAATCATAGCACACAAACTTAAGAATGCAGGAATTACTGGAAAGCTAGGAAGGTCGATATTTAATTTCTTGACGCAAAGAACACAAACAGTGATGGTAAACAGAGTTAAATCGGAAGTCTCGTAATTCGTGAGCTGTCCCACCTGGGACAGTGTTAGCTCCCTTGCTGTTCATAATGATGATTGCAGATATTGATGCAGATATTAAGGACAGTATTGTATCATACTTCGCAGATGACACAAAGATATGTAAGGAAATATTGAACGGACGTGACATACGAAAATTATAAAACGACATTGAAACATTATTCCAGTGGCAGAAGACTACAATATAAAGTTCAACGAAGAAAAATTCCAACTTCTAAGATATGGTAATAACAAGGAGCTACAGAAAAAAGGGTACAAAACTATGCAAGCCAAACAGATAACACCAAATCCACAAGTCACGGATCTTGGAATAATAATGTCGTCGGATGCAGAATTCAGAGAGCACTATAACATCAAAATTACAACTGCTAGAAAAATAATGGGAATCATCCGGAGGAGCTTCCGCAGCAGAAAAGCAAACATCTTGCTCAAATTATGGAAGAGTCTAGTCCTACCATAATTGAGTATTGCTCAGTACTCACAAGCCCATACAGAAAACGAACATTGCGAAAAATGAAGCTAAACAAAGGACATTTACGTCTAAGATAGAGGAAACGGAAGGTGAAGACTACTGGTCTCGACTACAATCCCTGGAACTCTACTCTCTCGAAAGAAGGCGCGAGCGGTACACAGTAATACACATATGGAAAATACTTGAGGGCCTTGTCTCTAACCTTAAAAATGAAATAGAAACAAATTGGAATGAGAGAAGAGGCAGATTTTGTATGGTCCCAGCTGCGGTGGGACAAGGGACCATGAAAACGAGGATGGAAAATACCCTCAGAATACGAGGCCCAAAGCTTTTCAATGTCCTACCAAAAGAAGTGAGGAATCTCCAGCACACTGACCTGAATAACTTCAAGAACCAGCTGGACAGATTCCTGTGCAAAGTCACTGACCAGCCATGCGTGGCTGACCACAAGGGCAGGAGGAGATCAGAGTGCAATTCCCATCTTCACCAAATCCCGCAAATGAGGCGGGATGCTGCAGAGGGGCCGACCGCAGGTCGATCCTGAACCGTCGTTCAAACTCGCCTAAAGTATACCTAAAGTATATATATATATATATATATATATATATATATATATATATATATATGTTAACCCTTCCGTCTATGGCCTTGGTCGGTTCGAAGTTGACGTGGGTTCTGGTTAGGTGGCAGGAACGGATTTGTTACTCTGGAGTCGCTGGTACCGTTTAGGAATCGCAGTAGTTTCTCTTATACTGCTCTCCGATTTCTTCTTGTAGTGGATCGGAGGATTCTGTGGCACTTACTAAATTCTTTGAAGGTTCCGCGATTCTTCTTGTAACGTATTGGGATATTATTTTTCTCTATTTTAGACGAAGTTCTTTGAAGAGAGCAAGACTCGAAGGAGAAGACAAAAGATATTCTCTTACTCTAGTTTACTACTAAAATGTTACAGGTAATACTCAGCCTCTAACTTAGATCAGACAATCAGAATGAATATTTGAAAAATTGTTCGGCTTTGTATGCTGAATTTTTGGGGACATCATTATTATTTAATGTTGAATTGTTTGGTTTATTATTCTTAATAGGCTGCATTATTTTGCAAAATATTTGTAGATAAGGTAAATATTTTAGCTGTAGCAATATCTAGAGAGATTAGCAAGATATTTGAAGATGAAGCCATATTTTTATTTTAAACCGCATATTGACAGATCTAATGTTATCATGATCTGCCGAGTTAACTAAAAATGGAAATTGAAATATACATTTTATTATGAATTACAATTAAACATGCATATGAGCAAAAATTAAATGCTTTAGATTTAAAATTAAACGTTAAGCAAGACATGACTTCATCTTTTATAACGAAGAGAGAATGTATACAGAAAATGAATATTGCAGAATTTAACAAGATGATTAAGCTAAATCTAAAAAAATTGTAAAGTAATTTAAAAAGAAATAATTCACCACTTATTTAGCAGAAGTGAAATAGAAAGCGAATCAAGAATTTTATCCGAACTTCGTCAGCGTTATGCGAATTTGGACTCTATACGTAAAAATGAATATAAGAATATAAATATAGAATAATATAAGGATTATATAAATATAAGGATTATATTAATACAAGGATTATATAAATATAAGAATTATACGAATGAATATAAGAATTATACGAATGAATATAAGAATTATATGAATGAATATAAAAATTATATAAATGAGTATAAGAATTATGTAAATGAATATAAGAATTACGTAAGTGAATATAAGAATTATGTGAATGAATATAAGAATTATATGGATGAATATAAGAATTATATGGATGAATATAAGAATTATATCGATGAATCTAAGAATTATATGAATGAATATAAGAATATAGGAATATAGGAATTATTCATTGTTCATTTTTACAGGGCTTTCACATCTAGAATGATATTAATACAATAATATAACATCCTAACTAATTCTAACTAGATGATAACTGATGGTTTTTATAATACAGATTTCTATACACAACATAAGTCGGAGTGGTTAAGTCCAGTTCCGGTAGTATAAGGACGCACTCTTGGCCGTGCATAAATAGTTTGAAATAGTACAATGTTTTTTTTCTTTGCCATTGCGAGAATATTTCACTACAAACATACCGAGGATAATAGCACACACAGTGATAATACTGACGGCAGATGTTGGTAAATAATTGTTACTGGTCACCGTATTTGTAAAAGATTATTCTGGTTATCATCTGAAATTTTTTTTTTTTTAAACGACTCAATTGATCATTCCATTTAGGGATATGAAGTCCGGGTAGGATGGTCACTGGTTTCATGGCAGAATTCAAGATTTTTATAGTAGGTCTGAATTTAGTTTCACACAGAAAGGGGTACGAGTTGTTAATTGTAATCTCAACATTATAAGGGGAACAATTTTATTCATATCTATGTCTTAAATTATACGGAGCTGTTGGTGGTCGTGTAGATGTTTGTGTTTGTGCGCGGAGTGGTCGGCCTCGCTTAGGTGGTAGTGGGGGTCGAACATTAAGCTCGGATTCTGAGTGTGTTCGTTTTTTTTCGTGAAGGTTCTATCTAGTTCACGTGGTTGATGAATTTGCGGCCGGTATGTAGGGTCCGTGCGTCGATCAATCATCAATCGGTGAGGGTGGTGACGGAGAAGATGGTGGAGTTAGAGGAGATGGTGGAGTTCCACTGAGTGATCCTCTAGAAGGGGTTTCTCCAGGGTCTGGTTCCGATGGGACTCTCGGTTCTGGGACCTCTTCTTGTTCAGAGATTGGCTCAAGTACTAGTGGTATTACGAGGTACCAATCTTCTTCACGGGTAGTGGTTTCTGCGGTGATCACTTCGGTTTTGTGGTCCCTGCTGAATTTGTTAATACCTTGATTTTTTGAAGGATAGGCGGCTCGAACGCCTAGCAGTTGTTTTTTGGGAAGGTGTTGTTCGGGAGCTATCTTTAAATTATCAGCGTGAAGGATCTTTAGTTTAGAATGATCTCGGAGGTCAAGTATTTCGTAACGGTTCTTTCCGAGGTTTTTCATAATGCTATATGGGCCATCCCATTTTGGGTATAATTTGCGATGAGCACTTGGCGGTTTCACGCTCTTTATGTAACATCGCATACCGACGATTATAATCCGTTGACGGGGATGACGCCTATGTTGCTCTTGCTCCATCTGTTGGTTTCGTTGGTCTAGGCCCCTAGGGCATATCGGATTATGTCAAGAATTTTGAAAGATCGTTCAACTAGTTGCTGATTTGCTTCTGCCATCTCGAAAGGTGTTAGAACTGCCGGGTCGATTTGGTCAGGCAAATCAAAAGGTAGCCGTTTGTCGTAGTGATATAGGACGAAATTAGGGGTGTTCCCGATGGACACGTTATAGCCGTTGTTGATGGCTGTTTGCATCATGAGGAGGGAATCATCCCACGTACGGGAGGATGCATCGACAACGTGGTGGAGGGCTTCTAAGATCTTCCGAGTGTGCCATTTCCACTAAGCCGCTTGCCTGCGGATGGTATGCCGCAATGTGTGTTTTTAATTTTACACATGTTACAGAGTGACTCGAACAGTTTGGAAGTGAAACTAAGAGGGGCGTTATCCGAAATTAGGATGGAAGTAGTAGTATGGATTTGGATGACGCGTTCCACTAGGGCTCTTGCCACAGTTTCCGAGGTCTGGTTTGAAATGGCAACAACTTCGCTCGCTATAACGCGAGAAGTGGTCCGTAAACACAATGATGTACTGGTTTCCCTTTGATGTTTTGGGGAGTGGTCATAGTATGTCCATTCCAGTTCTTTGCCAGGGCCGTTGGCATACTGGATATTTATGCATGGGAGCTGTGGACGGTACGTTGCCTTTATGTTTTAAACAAGACGGGCATTTAGCGATGTATTCATGTACCTTTTTCTTCATTTCTGGAAAATGGTATCGCTCCAAGACTCTTGATGGAGCGATCCGTCCCCATGTGGCCATACAAATGTGAATCGTTGCAAAGTCCGATGGTTATATCTACGAGATCCTTTGGTATTTCCACGAGGTTGTTTCCATTTTCGTTCCGAAAATGTACGAGCCCATCTTTTAGGTTGTACTGTTCTTTTACCTTCGATGGTTCCTTTTGTTCCAGGCGAGCCCGAAGGTTCTGGGTGTGTTGGTCCTGTTGTTGGGAGTATTACAGACATTCTTGGTCGAACACAGGAGGAAGAGTTTCTATCTTATTCACTTGGGTATCGGGCTTGAGTCTCGACAATCCGTCTGGAATAACTTGAAGTGTTCCTGGTTTGTATACGATTTTTGCCGCAAAGTCCTGAATCAACAGAGCCCATCTACTCAACCGTCCTTCAAGTAGCTTGTCCTTGAAGAGATACTTGAGTGGCTTATGGTCAGTTTTGGTGGTTACATCGTAGCCGTACACGATATTTCGGAATTTTTTCAAAGCCCAATATACCGCTAGGCACACCATCTACGTCCTATAATAGGACGGCTTCTAATCCATAGGAGGAAGTATCTGTGGGTATGACAAAGGGTTTGGTGTAATCGGGATATTGGAGGATGGGAGGACAAGTTAGTTTACCGATTAAAGTCTCAAAAGTATGTTGGTGATCAGATTCCCAATTAAATTTAGCATTTTTCTGGAACAAATTGGTAATAGGTTTAGCAATGTTTGAAAATTGGGGGATAAAATTTCGATAGAGTCCGACAAATCCAATAAATGCACGAGCTTCGACACCTAATAGGTCGGAAAGGACTATATTCATCAACTTAGAGAAATTAGCAGGCCCATTTCGGACTCCGAAAGGTAAAACCTAGAATTCGTAATGCCTCGGTTAGTGGAGAAAGCAGTCAATGCCCGAGATTCGGGACTGACCTCGGTAGAAACGGTAGACTGTGTCGTATTCCCAAATTGAAGGCGAGACAGGGAACATCCTTAACCCTGAAAGAAAAAATAGTTTTGTAGTGAGAGGACCAAAACTGTTTAATCAGTTGCCCAAAGACCTAAGAAACACGAAGGGAGTTGCAGTGGACATCTTCAAAAGAAGACTAGACGCCTGGCTCAGAACAATCCCCGATGAGCCGGGCGTACCTGGCTATGTGAGATGGAGAGCACAAGAAACCAACTCACTACTTCACGAGGCCAACTCGAGAGGAGGGGCGAGAAGCTTGACCTTCGCGAAATGAGGAATCATCGCGCGAAACCTATGTAAGGTTGTAAGGTATATATATAGTATGTATATATATAGTATATATATCTATATCTAATATATATATATATATATATATATACACTGTGTGTAATATATATATATATATATATATATATATATATATATATATATATATACTATATATATCTATATACTATGTATATGTATTTATATATATATATATATATATATATATATATATATATATATATATGTATAATATATATATATATATTATATATATAAAATTTAGGGTGATTCAAAAAATCAAAGTTTTTTTTTTTAATTGTTCAACCTGTATTTTTGTTCCCTATGACAAAAAGTAGTGTATGCCAAATTTGGTGAATTTTAAATAAAATTTACTATGTGCTACCAGGCGTCAAAGTTTCCCTCTTTTTCAATTTGTTTGTTTTTACAACTTATGATTTTATGTTTAATTGTTTATATTTCAGAATTTTTAATTAATGGTTTATATACTAGCTTGCTTTTAATTGTTGCTTGGAACTCGTAATTTTGATACCAATTAATCGATTATGGAAGCTAGGCCTAACTCACCATCACCCAGTTGCTCATTTGGGAGAAGTTCTACAAGAAAAGAAACTGAAGTATGGCTAATTGGCAGCCCTCTGCAGTACTAAAAACATCCGTATTACCATCAGAGAAGGAAATGATGGCCCTCTTCATGCACTACAGAAATATTTAAAAGCAAGACATTGAGAATCATGCTGCTCTACTGCAGATGATGTGCTAGCAGTTTGGAAAAAAGCAGGAATACCAGCAAAACAAAGAATACATGTAGTAGATAAAATTCAAGGAATACTGAAGGAATGGCAGCTGCTTAAGAAAAACAAAGCAAACAAATTGAAAAGATCACAAAATTTAAATAATAAAGAAGAAAAATGGAAAGATAAATTGGAAAACTTATTTGACATTGCTCATGAGAATGCTATGCAGCTTATAAAAATAGAAGATGATAAGAAATTCTTGAAAATGCAACGTGAGAAAGGACGTCATGGAAAAATGGGTACCATTGATAAGGCTGTTGCTAAAAGAGCAAAGAGCAGCAGAAAAGCAACAACGTTATGAAAAGGGAAGCAGAAAAGAGATCAAAGAAAGAAGAGTGAAGAGGCTGTCATACTCCCCAGTACATAATCAGAATCAGAGGAGAGTAAAAGTGATGAATCTGATTTCTGTGCTGCACAACCTTCAACATGGAAAAGCAAGGTTGGCAAACGTAGAAAATTGTTTGATGATAAATTATTAGGAAGTCTTGATGTTGCAAAATTGAGTGACAGAAATGCGTCTCTTTTTAATGCAAACAATCAGACATCGCTTGAATGGGACATCTGCGAACAAATAAAATGCATGTGTTTCAATACAACGGCAGCCAATACTGGTCCTAGAAATGGTGCAGCTATTCTTCTAGAACAAAAATTCGACAACGATTTATTGTGGCTGGCATGTCGACACCATATATTTGAAATTATGCTGGAAGCTGTTGTTTCAGTCTTTATCACCATCTTCTGGCCCAGATATAGTCCTTTTTAAGAAGTTCAGAGAAAAATTGTCAAGCATTAATAAGGAGGACTACGAAACAGCATTATCAGATCCAGATATCTATGAAAATATTCATGACATCAAAGATGACATAATTATATTTGCAACAAATAAACTAGATACATTCCAACCAAGAGACGATTACCTAGAACTATTGCAGTTAACAATTATTTTTTTGGGAGGTGAACCAAAGGGTGAAATCCAATTTAAACATCCAGCGGGACTTCATCGGGCTAGGTGGATGGCCAAAATTACATATTCATTAAAAAATTTTATGTTCAAATCTCAGTTCAAAATTTCAGTAAATGACAAAAAAGGACTGAAAGACATCTGTCTATTTGCTACTCGGTTATATGTAAAGGCATGGTTTACAGCTCCTGTGCCATCTTGCTCTCCTCGTCTTGCTCTGGAATTATTACAGAATCTTGTAGTCTACAAACAAATAGATGACACAATTGCATTTGTTGCTATTAAAAAACTGTTAGGTCACCTCTGGTACCTATCAGAAGAACTGGTAGCCTTGGCCTTTTATGATGATGAAGTGCCTACTGAAACGAAAAGCAAAATTGTAAAGGCCTTGCAAAATACAACAGAAACTCTTCCTGCAAAACGGGCTTTTCTAGATCCTGCACTTATTCCAATGAAGAAATTAGAAGATTTTGTCATCAAATACTCAAAGATTATTTACAATAACAGAATGTAGTTCAAAATTTTTACTCAAAGATGCTAAAGAATGGCATAATGATGAAGAGTATAACTCCGCTAAGAAATCTATCAAACAGTGGAAAGTCGTGAATGATATAGCGGAAAGAGGAGTAAAATTAATGGATGAATATAATAAAATACTAACACATGACGAAGATCAAAAACAATTCTTGCTACAAGTAGTGAAAAACTACAGGGCTTTTTACCCTGATAGAAAAAAGAAACACTTTCATGAAGTAAGGACAGCTAATGTCTCAAATATCATGCTAGTTTAATTATGCATGCTTGTGGTTATGGTAGGACCTACGGGGGAGCTTTGCACATTAAAAAAAAGCAATGCGCCTTGTACTGTACCCCCTGGGTGGTGTGGAAAAATTTGACAATTTGAGTCGTTCTGTCAATTTTTAATTGCTGGTAGCAACCCCTAAAAATTAAAAATTTGCTAAAATATTTTGGGATAGTTGTTTTTATGCTGAAATGAACCATTTAAAGGGTTGAACACATTAAAATATAAAAAAATTTTTTTTACCCCCATATTTGAATCACCCTAATTATTATTATTATATATATATATATATATATATATATATACAAACTCAGAATGGGCCCCTGAGAAACTTATATGTTAAATACAGACCGTGCATGGAACAAGGAACTCTTCTGGGAAATTACATCCACTAAAGTTCGAATAAGTAATGACAAATACTATAGTTTTTTCTTTTTCATGTTGGAAAGCCCAAAGTGGGCACCGGGTTACTCGCAAAGAGGCCCCAAAATATAGCTCTCCTCACCAGCTATCTGCTTTGCAGATAGCTGGTGAGGAAGCTATATTTTGAGGCCTCTTTGCGAGTAACCCGGTGCCCACTTTGGGCTTTTCATCATGAAAAAGAAAAACTATAGTATTTGTCATTTATCATTACTTATTCGAACTATAGTGGATGTAATTTCCCAGAAGAGTTCCTTGTTCCATGCTTGGTCTGTGTTTAACATATATATATATATATATATATATATATACACTATATGATCAAAAGTATTCGGACACCCCGGAAAATCCGCATTTCTGCAAATATCACCTTCGCCGAAAGGTATGCTGGGAAAAAGCGTGGCGAAACTATAATGCTGAGGTGTTCTGTTAAGTTATCAGTAACTGTTGTGAAGCCATGCCGCGCGGACGTGAACTCTCCGAGTTCCAACGTGGACTCGTCATCGGATGTTATTTAAGTAACGTTTCTATACGAAACATTGCAGCCAAAGAGGATATACCAAAGTCGACTGTAGCGAATGTTATCATGAGATGGAAGCACGACGGTGCAACTAACTCTGGTACGACATGTCAAGAAGTCCCGCACGTCCTCTGCCGCCTCCATCGCTGAGGAGGTAGGAAGAGCATCCGGTACCGCCGTTAGTACTGTAACTATCCGCAGAGAGATGCACAGACTCGGTTATTATGGTAGAGCAGCTGTACACAAGTCACTGATTACAAAAGTTAATGCCACGCGTCGTTTGGCCTGGTGTGTCTCCCGTCGTTCCTGTGGAGAACTGGAAAACTGTTCTTTGGAGCGATGAGTCGCGGTATTCACTCTTCCAGTCTGATGGGCGTGTTTGGGTGTGGCGACAGCCCGGAGAACGGCTTCTTCCTGACTGTGTACGTCCAACGGTGAAGTTCGGTGGAGGGTCCATCATGGTATGGGGTTGTTTTTCCTGGCTAGGGCTCGGCCCGTTGGTTGTTATACCCACTACCATGAACGCTGACGTTTATCTCGACGTTCTGGACAATTCGGCCCTCCCTACATTGTGGCAATACTACGGAGATGGCCATTGTTTGTTTCAACAGGATCGAGCTCCCTGCCATACTGCAAGGCGTGTGCAGGACTGGTTTCGTGAAAATAAGGTGGATTTGTTAGACTGGCCTGCTCAGAGCCCCGATCTCAACCCAATCGAGCACATGTGGGACGAACTGGAGCGACGGATACGAAACCACACACCACGACCGGCTTCACTTGCATCTCTTGCATCAGCTCTGCAAGAGGAATGGCGAGCCATTCCTGCACAGACTTACCGAAAACTGGTGGAAAGTATGCCTCGACGTGTTGACGCTGTAATAAAAGCAAAGGGTGGACCTACTGGTTAATAAATGCCATAATAAAACCATTTTTCCCAAAACCATGCGGTGTCCGAATACTTTTGATCATATAGTGTATATATATATATATATATATATATATGTGTGTGTGTGTGTATGTGTGTGTAAATATGAACAATGAATAACTCCTACATCCATATAATTCTTATATTCATTCATATAATTCTTATGTTCATTCGTATACTTCCTATATTTATATAATCCTTATATTCTTATTCATATATTCATTTTTACATATCAAGCCCGAAATCGTATCAAGCTGACACGAGTTTGGATAAAACTTTGATTTTCTTTCTATTTTATAATTGGTGAATTATTTTTTTTGTAAACTACGTAATCAGTTTGTATAAAACCCAAAATCGCATAACGCTGAGACACGTTTGGATACATTTTTGATTTGCTTTCTATTTTATAATTGGTTAACTATTTCTGTTTAAACAACTTAATTTTCGTAGGCTTAGCTTAATAATATAATCTTCTTCATTTTTTGTATACATTCTCTCTTCGTTGTTAAAGATGAAGTCATGTCCTGTTTAACGTTTAATTTTTAATCTTAAGCCTTTAATTTTCGCCATGTGCATATTTGTTTGTAATTCGTGACGGGAAGGCATATTTCAATTCCATTTTTAGTTAACTCGGCAGATCATGATAACATGAGATCTGTCAATATGCGATTTAAATAAAGTATGGCTTCCACTTGCTTAGCAAGTGGTTTGCAAAGTAAATCAGTCTGTTGAGAATAAAAACAAAAAACAACAACAAAAAACAGATCAGCAAATTAATTCATTATAGAAGCCCATAAAATTTCTCCAATGTTCATTCTGACAAGACTGATCTAACTTAGAGGCTGAGCATTTCCTGTAACATTTTAGCAGTAAATTACCGTAAGAAAAAGTCTTTATCTTCTCCTACGAGCCTTCCTCTCTTCAGCGAACTTAGTCTTAAATAAAGAAAAATAATTTCCCGATACGTTATAATAAGAATCGGGAAACCTTCAGAGAATTTAGTAAGCCTCACTGAATCCTCCGATCCACCACAAGAAGAAATCGGAGAGTAGTATAAGAGAAACTTCTGAGATTTCCTAGACGGTACCAGAGTAACAAATCCGTTGCTGTCACCTAACCAAAATCTCCGTCAACTTCGACCCAACCAAGGCCATAGACGGAGGGTTAATATATACATATATAGTATGTATATATATATATATATATATATATATATATATATAGTGTATATATATATATATAATACATATATATATATATATATATATATAGTACATATATATATACTATATATATAGTGTGTGTGTGTGTATATATACAGTATATCAGGCGCGTGCGGTGAAGCTAGCGATGCTGCCAATAATATATATATATATATATTATATATATATATATATTTTCAAGAAATAACGATGATATAAACTATAATAAATTATGACCTTGGTACGGTATAACGGTATTTACCAAATCTGGATGATGGGGTGGACACTGGATACGGTATATATTTAGCTATTTATATGCGACAGCGCGATTTTTATCGATATTTCAGATCGACCCTACGATTCTTAGCGGAATATTCATCTATTACTGAATCATAGATGATTGGTCAGATTTCATTTGGACTAATAACCCATGTTCGATGCTCATGAGGGCTAAGTATGACACCCTTTCTTCGCCCATTGTACTTCTTAGGTACGTTTTAATTCTCCTCAAAGCCGAAAATGATCTTTCTACTGATGAAGTTGTAGAGGGAATGGTTAGTACTAGCTGTACGAGTTTTTGAAGTTTAGGCATGCTTTCACTCGAGTTGTTCAGGCTCAAGAATTTTGCAATATGGCAGGGATATTTTCCTTGAAATTCTTCAGATGAGTATGGGACACTTAGTTCATTTTTCAGTCTTATAAAATCAAAAGAGCCACTGTGTAACTCCCCGAAGGTTTTAAGAATTTCATTAGGGAATGCTTGGCTAAATTTTAGAAAATTTTCGGGATTCATAAGTTCCAAAAATTTCAACTGTGACAGATTTCCAAATCGAGTTGTTAGTTGCATGCAAACCGGATCTATGACTTCTAAATAAAGTCTTTTCATTTCCAAATCTGGCTGATCAGTCTGTGCTAGCCTTATTCGTTTTGGTTCTGCATCAGCAGTCAATGGCATGCGATATTTCGCCTTTGGCACACAATCATCAGAGCCACTTCGCATTTTCTGAAACTACGTTGAAACACTCCAGTGTATCCCAGGACATTTTTCGGCCAATAGTAAGGCAGTATTTGTTAAGCACTGCCCAGGACTTAAGGATCATATTCCTATGCAAGTACATTCTATGCTCAGAGTGTACCTTGTAAGAAAGCACATGAAAAAACAAGGAAGTTTCATTTAATTTTACTTTGGATTGCTTAAGTATACTGAATAAATTATAAAATTTATTTGTATTTATAATAGCATTTTACCAATATTTAAAAAAGTTTAAATTTTTAAATTTAATAAAAAAAATTGGAGACGCATTGCGTACCTTGCGTACTCAGTGTGCACGCCTATGATATATATATATTATATATATATATATATATATATATATATATATATATTATGCAAACCCACAAAGAAAAAGAAAAACGATTCTAAGGCCTTTCGTGTATTCAGAGCTACACCTCGTCAGGGAATGAAGAAAGAAGGCAAGGTGCCCATAAATATATATAACGTAGCGGAAACCAAAACAATTAGCAAATACTTAACAAGAGTTAATGAGAGGCAAAAGGAATTTTAACAAGATATTGTTAATCGAATTATCCTTTGAGGTTTGAAAAAGTCCTAAAAACACTTAAAAATAACGATTCATTACATATTACTAAAGCGAACAAATTTAATTCGATCGTCATCATGGACAAAAACGGTTATGCTGAAAAGATGAATACGTTATTGAGTGATCGTGACACGTACAAACCTCTAAATAGAGACCCACTGGAGGATGTGAATAAAATGTTTAACAGAAAATTAAGAAAATATTAAAAAATAACTATAATAGGCTTTCACAACAGTTTCTTAGTATCAATCCGTCACTACCATATCTGTACGGCTTAGTAAAAACACACACAGTTAATAATCCCATGAGGCCTATTGTTAGCTCAGTGGGCTCCGTAACCTATAAGCTATCTGAATGGTTTGTTAGTTTATTAACGCCGTTAGTTGGCTCTATGGATAATATGAGTATCGTCACGTTCAGAATATCAAAAGCAAATATAATTATATACTATTAAAGCATAATTTTCTCATCATTTTGATATAAGTCACTATGTTCGCAGATGCGTCCTTACCAAATTAAGTAGATTTGAATATTATGACATTTTTGCAGCATTTTTTCCCGCCCTTCCAATATTTGCCTGGTGACGTCATGAAAACATGATATATGAGCTAGGCTTTTTAGGTTACTACTTCCACTTATGTTAGTTTTTCATAGATGTTGGTCGCGATGACATGTGAAGGGTGCGAATATTATTTTGAGGATTTAATATACGAAGTGCATTCTAATGACTGCCGAGCAATAGAAATATTTACAAAACACAATATTTTACCGTCGACCCGTAAGTGCGAATTGTGCGGAAACGAGTGCTCATTAATAGAATCATGTATAATTTAGGTCTCGGGGGTACGTGGGCGGCCAAACTACTTTATCCTTTTTTTAAATTTTTAACTAGCATAATTTGGATAATATGAGTAGCGTCACGTTCTAATTAATACCAAAATACATTTTTCTAGTAATATTTGGTGTGTTTTGCTAAGATTTTGACCTCCATTTCCCTTGGAAATGAGCCAAACTTCAAAGTACTATAACTTTGTTGGATCTCATTTCCGAGGGAAATGGAGATCAGATTTGAACAAATCACATCAAATTCTACTAGAAAAATGTATTTTGGTGTGTAAAATGACTGAACGTGTCTATATACATAATTACCAGTTTTGATGTATGCTCGTTATTCACAAAAGTCCCTGTTGATGACCTACTTGATTTTTTAAAAGATAAGATCTCTGAATATTCTTTTCCAGTTCAACATAACACTCTTATTGAGTTAATTAAGCTTTGTGCGAAAGATTGCAAATTTCAGTTTGAAAATAAGTTTTATGCTATGTCATTTGGATTGGCGATGGGAACTCCCCTTTCACCTGTACTAGCTAACTTATATATGGAATTTTTTGAAAGTAGAATTTTGCCTACGACTGTTACTTTTAACCTGGTTTGGTACAGGTATATAGATGATATTTTATGTCTTTGGCCTAATAATTTGGATGTTGACTTATTTCTTGGTAGGCTCAACAATTTAGTCCCATCTATTAAGTTCACAGTTGAAAAAGAAAATGATGGAAGCTTATCTTTTCTGGATCTAAAAATTTGGAGATGCTCTAATCAGTTCAAATGTGAAGTCTATCGCAAGCCTACTAATAATAACTCTTATGTGCATTTTTATTCTGACCATCATCCCTCGATTAAATCCTCTATTTTCCCTGCTATGTTTCTTAGAGTATTGAGAGTTGTCAGTCCTGAATTTTTAGATTCCGAGTTATGCAATATCATGAATATTGGTACTAAATTATGTTATCCTATTTCATTTTTAGATAACTGTCTTGAGAAAGCCAAGAATAGGTATTATAATAGTGTAACTGTAAAGGAATTTCAGCGTAAAAATATCCTTAGCCTACCTTATCATGTTAATTTTCAATATCTTCCGACTTTACTTAAAGCAATTGGCATCAATTTAGTCTTTAAGTATAATAATACTGTTAAATTACGCCTAATAAAGAATAGCCCTGACAATGTTGTTGGTTGTGTGTATTCGATCTGATGTACACAATGTAACTCATGTACACAATGTAACTCATATGTTTCTCTCAAATAGTGCGCCGGAGTGTGAATAAAATGTTTAGTTCGTGGAAATGAACGAAAATGTCAGGTGCGCATTTTGAGAAGTGATAAAACATTAAAACCGGTATTGCTTCATATATCGGAAAATTTCTCGAAACACCTACCCACTATAATGGGTTACAAATATTCATGTTGGAATAACGCAGTACACGATTCATCAGATTATGGTGTGACTCACTCCTCCTGTCGAGCCGATCCGCTCGCCTGTGGCTCATAGTCATCTCAGAGCTTGAAACGAGTGGACGTGCACTCCTCGAATACGATGGAACTTCCTTTAAGCAGAATTCTAAATGCCGTGTACGATGTGTCCATGACGTAGTCATTGCGCGTGTTCAGGCGTAAAACCGGTGCCATTAACTATGTACTGGAAACGACTTGTAAACAAACAAACTCTGGTAAACGGAATCTTGTTTATTTAAGTGTTGAGGGGATGAGTAGAATCTTCGTGATAGTTGAGAAGTGGAGTGAGGATCATTATAAAATACCTGTAGGTGTAGGCACAAGAAGAGAACAGATTAGTGATAGCCCATCATATGCCATTGTTTGTACGTTGTTTATAAATAACAATCAGCCATGCATTGATATACGACTGATGTGGAAGAATGCATCTGATAATAACGTTCTTGCTCCTACGCGAAACCGTTTCATCCTCGACAGAATGTTTGATCGTCGGTTTCCGCAAGCTGAAGCCTATATTAGACGCGCGTGTTACGGATGTGCTTTATTTTGATACGGTCCTTGAATACGCCTACACCGCTCTGCTCGATGGGTTTACCGAGTGTAGAACTGAACAAGGCGAGAATGGTCTAGAGCTGGATGCTTATTTAAAAGGGTTAGACTCTTTGAAATGTCATAAACTTTGGTACAAAGCACTTGAGCGGTACAGGGCTGAGCTCACCTACACCGTTCACCCTGAAGAACTATTTCTTTATATAATGAGCAGCTGTCGTTACGACTTAGATTATTTCAACTGCCGCTATGCAATGTGAAGAAGAGTTCACGATTGAAAAGCTCGGGTCGGTAAGAATAAATCATTGATTGGAAAGGAGTGTTTATAAACCTGAATTTAATAATGATGTTGTGGCTATCAAGGACCTCTTTCTGCGTGCTTTTGAATGTATTTTAGCCGTGTTTAAAGATAACTTGCCAACCGAATGTAAAGTAGGCACAAAAATAGTATTTAACGATATAACGGACATTTACATCGAGTATAGGTATCCCTATAACTTGAGCTGTGAAATAATATTAAATCGTATTTACTGCGTAGTGTAAAGCAATGATGATGTGATTGTAGACTCGATTACATGCGATTTTAGTGTTTTAGTTAAGCGCAGTAAAACATAAAGTGTATGTATTTTGATGTATTTCAAAATATTTCAATATATTTAATTATTCAATATAAATGTGTGTATATGTATATATATATATATATAATATATATATATATATTATATATATATAATATTTCTCCTGTACTAATATATTGATGGTTATACTCCATCGTTTGGTATTTATATTATTATTTTATTTTTATTATATATATTGCTCGTTCGTATTTCTTATACTATTATTATTTTTTATTTTATTTTTTTATCATATTTATTCCATCGTTTGTATAGGATTGTGTATTTATTTTCTCTATATTTCATGAAATTTATTCCAATAATTCGTCTAAATAAACAGAATGATGTAATGGTGTTTCATTTAATTCTCTTGGTTGTATATATAAACGATATTATTATTTAATTATATGTAAACCAGATGGCCGGTTACGCCTTCTAAACCGACTGACGGATTTCTAAGCCAACTGTCAAGAATATCTGAATAGCGCAATCTAGCAGCTGAAAAGTTAATTAATATATACACATACACCTGCCTTCTAGTTCTTCTAAGTCAACTGGCGGATTAAGCCACCTGGCGGATTATGCCAACTGGCGGATTTCTAAGCCAACTATCAAGAATATATGCTTCAATTAAATAAATAGCGCAATCTGGCGACTCAACCCTAATGATGTACACCTGAACAAGCTATTTACGCCTTCTAAGCGGACTGGCTGCTTAAGCCAACTGGCTGATTTACACCTTAGAAGACAGCGGGCACTCGGATGAACTCTAATTATGCATCTGGCTGGAGCCAGGCGAATAGCCGTCTCTCCTTCGTAGGTTAAGGCTTAGGTTAGGGTTTCCCTTTAGGGGGTGAGGACATCCCACTTTCTCCCCCAAAGACCCTTCTCCTTCGCCTTTCTCGCCCTCTCTTAGGTCAAGGTTACCCCTTTGGGGTCATCCTCCCTTCTCCCCCCAAAGCTCCCTCCGCCCCTTCATTGCAGCTTAGGGGATAACCCCTCCCCCTTGTTGCATACTAGGGCGGAGCGTTTTTACACTTTTTTCGATTTTTGTTTTGTAGTAGCGCTGAAAAGTGGCTCTTCCACGTCAAAAGTGAGTGTGTAAAATCTCAGAGATCTGCAATAATATCTTCTGCCTCCGCACGCGCGGTGAAAATCCAAAAAATGCGCCAAAATAGTCATTTTTCAATATTTTCTTATAGTTTTAATTTTCATCCTACCTTCTTGTAATTATGAGGAAGAGCATCCTAAAGGTTTATTTTAGACTATTTTTAAATATTTTTGTCCTGCGATAATTTCTTCTGCCTCCGCAAACGTTCCAAACTACGGGAAAATTTACATAAATAGCGTATTTTATAATGACGCTATTATGGTCAACTTCGGCCCTACACCACAGTTTATTCGTTAATTATGTATTAAGTAATGCAATTAACAATTCATTATATCATATTTTAGTAATTTAAGAAGTTTATATATTTGAGCACTTAAATAATTTTGGTCCACCAATGCATTTTACTTTGCATATGCTTGGTTTATTTTTGATGACTTATTATGTAATATGCATGCAGCTCTTCGCTTATTTCGTCAATATTGAATGTACTATATTGACAAAATAACCCAGAACTCACCACCTGGAGGTGGCTGCATTTCGAGTTCCTCCCTGCCCGACCGAACCACCCTACCATTATCGGACTTAGGCTAGTTACACACTGTAGTCACTTTTTGTTTCCATTCTTGGCATTTTCTTTCTGGATTCTAATCTTGCTCTGATAAATCCATCCCTTACCTCTGAACCGCATACTGCAGCTGAAGCCTCTGTTACCAGCTTTATATGCCGTTCAACCGCTTGGGTGTGGCAAGGAAAGCGTGGGATGAAATCAGGTACACCTGATGAGATATAGTTCAGGATGTCGGAGCGTAATAGAACTTTTGTCAAAGGAGGCTCTGACAGCTCACAGTTTGCCAGTTAATCATGTTGTAGTACTCACTGCACTGAAAGTTCAACGTGGGCAATTTAAACACTCTCACTGCGGCTGACTCAGAATATCTTGCTTTAAGGATTCTCCTCCATCCTAATTCTCTGATATGTTTTGCTTCATCGTGAATCATACTAAGGAGAACATTCTCAGGATGAGAAAAATAGGAATTTCTCTGAATAACACGAACAACTATTTCTATACAGCGGGCACTCAACGACCTCGAGCGTTGTATCATTTGATAAAGATGTTTGGCTCCCTGTGTTGCTGAAGAATTTCTCTTGATTTGAAACCACATTGGAATATAAACTTTCATAATATAATCCACGATACACTTAAGGTTATCTGAAGGTTCTTCAGTTGAAACGTAGAGACGAAGTATGCGGTTAGCAGTTGTCACCCATCTGGAGTGTGCCATTTTGCCTGGTTTCCTTTGAGCTAGAGAGGGAGTACATTCACCTTTTGACACAGCATCATAGATTTCTGCCAAATATTTCTGATCTGTGCTCAGATCATCTCTGTCAACTACAATTTCTTCCGCTTCAACTGCTTCAAACTCAACAACAGGTCCCTTTTCACAATCAATTAACTCTTTTCCTATAGGCCCCGTAAAACTCTGAGGACCTGTTGTTTTACCATCAATGTCAGTCACTATGTGCCGCAAGGGAAGTTCATTAGTGTGAAGCAAGCAAATCAGCCACTGGAGTTCTCTCTGAAAGTGCTCTTCAATATTTCTTATCACTCCTCCTTTTGGTCCTGTATTAACTGCTGTCCCGTCATATCCAATGGCTTTAACTTCTGAAGTATCAATCTCACTTGAGCGAAAAAAATCCAAAATTGCAGAAGATATACTCTGTGCTGAGCCAGAAGCGGGAGTTACATGCCCAATATAATGCGAGTTTGGTTCTTGAAGCAAAGTGACATGTTCTTCTGTTATATTTTTTTGATAACCTTTACTGCCAACTTTTTCTTGCACTTCAGTTCTGTCCTTCCTTCCATCGAAATACTGTAGATACTCTCCATAGTTTCTTTTTCGTAATCTCTCTTTTGAATGATAGATCTCACTCTTTTTCTCGCTCTCCTTACTTTGCATCTGTCTATTACTGAACTTAAATAAATCTTTTTCGTTTATAATTCCCACGTCTTCAAGAACAGCCGAAGCAATTATAGCAGCAGACCTGTCTGACACACCAGTTCTGTCACAAGCTATAGCCAATGATGAGATTGTTCCATCGATTTGATTCTATGTGTCGGTTCATAATCAGAATCCGCTCCTTCTGTTTCACTTGATGTTGATGACAGTGTTTCAGTTGCTTGTCCTTTACTAGTAGATTGTTTTGGTTCATACTGTTTCATTCTCTGTTGTCTTCTAGCAATAGTTGCTAGATCTTTACGAGTTTGTGAAACATCAAGGGAGCCTATTGCCAATATTCTTGTTGTTTTCTGATCTTTAAGGAAGTCTTGTTCAATTGCTGGAACCTTGAGATGGTTTTCACATGAACACTTATCAAAATTTTCACATTTGCAAGGACTGATGTCAAATAATTTGTTTTCTGCTTCATTTTGAAATGTTTGTAATTTAATTTTGAATGAGTCACTATCTTGTTTCTTTTTTATTGACTTTAGAAGGTTTTGACATTTTTCGTGGTAATTTTTAATCATTTGAACGACACGGTTATGAGAAACAGTAGGAATAGAAGCTGCTTTCCACAAATCTTCGAGAGTTTTTGAGAGAACACCCGAAATTTCTGCAACTGTAGGCTCTTTCTTCGATGTCTTCAGATTCAACATTATTTGATGAAAATATTTCATGACGTCCTTATAGGTTGGAAAGCACCTCTTGTCTAATCAGCTGGAGCCCCAAATATAGGGCGACTTAAAGAAGTTCTTGTTGCTTGAGTTGGTACTGACATTGTGAAAAACACAGTAATTAATATAAAAATTAAGAAATTATTCCTAAAATGTAAAATATTCTTGCATTTTGCAGAAGTTTTGTATATTACACCAACGTATTATTATGCACTAAAATATGCAGTATATGTCCACATATGCGTGTTGTCGTGTTCCAGAGATGTATTAACAGCAAGAGCAACACAACCCACATCTTACCCGAAACGTACTGTAGCCAGCACAACACTGCGGGGAAGTGAGAGCAAGAAGGCCTGGTAGAGTGTTGTGAGTCATGACTCATCAGTCATCACTCACTGACTCATTGCCGTATATGGCAATGACGAGCAACACACTATACCAGGCTGTGGGGAAGCTTCTAGAACGATGTGGAGTACTACATGACGTACAAAGTAAATTTATTAGCGTATAGGCTGAATATGCAAAATACGTGATTTATGCGAATTTTTCCGTATTTTGGAACGTTTGCGGTGGCAGAAGATATTATTGCAGGGCAAAAATATTTTAAATTAGTCTAAAATAAACCTTTAGGATGCTTTTCCTCGGTATTACAAGAAGGTAGGATGAAAATTAAAACTATAAGAAAATATTGAAAAAATGTGTATTTTGGCGCATTTTTTGGATTTTCAACGTGCGTGCGGAGGCAGAAGATATTATTGCAGATCTCTGAGATTTTACACACTCACTTTTGACGGAGAAGAGCCACTTTTCCGCGCTATTACAAAACGAAAATCGAAAAAGTGTAAAAACGGTCCGCCCTATTGCATACTCCCTCCCCCCTTTGCAGCATTGAATTGTTCCATAACCCCCTTCCCCTTCATTGCAGCTTACGTGATAACCCTCCCCCTTGTTGCATAACCCTCCCCTTTGTTGCATAACATCTTGCACCATTCCCCCTCCCACTTTGCAACACTAAAGAACATTGCTTTGCACCCGACCATTTTGCGCCCATTCTACTGTTATAATACAAGGAGCATCTTCCTCAGAATCAGAGTTCTCAGCTCAGTACAACAAGGAGCAGTATTAGCTCCACTACTCTTCATAATTTAACTGACATAGATGAGGACGTTACCAGAGACAGCACAGTAACATCTTTTGCCGATGAAACAAAGATTATTGGAAAAATAAGATACCCAGAAATATAGGATCTCTACAAAGAGACATGAACAGAATCTACAAGAATAGAATAGAACAGAATAGAATAACCTTTATTAATAATAATAAAATAAATTCATTTTTTCAATTTACAATGACATGAATAATTTTGAAGCTCGACTATTTATTTAATTTAATTTGGCCCTTAAGCTTTAGGCTTTACTGGGCTCTTATTAAAAATAAGCCGCTAGTTGTTATTAATTAATAATAATAAATAAATAAATAAGTAAATAAGTATTATTAATAGTTAAAACATGTATTACAATATTAAACAATATTAATGGACAATCTTAAACAATATTAGTGGACATTAATCCTAGATTTTTGTTAGTATGCCATTTTCAATCGGGATTTCAACTTGGTTTTAAACAAATTTACATTCACAATATTTTTTATTTCGGCATGCAAGTCATTCCATAGTTTCAATCCAATGAAAATGGGTAACTTTTTAGATGAAGACAATCTAAATTGAGGTATAACAAGCTTTGATCTATTTCTGGTCTGATACGAGTGGATTTCTTGATGAGTTACAAAATATCTATTTACCCATTGCAAATTAATGATTTTGTTCTTACACTTGTAAATAAAAATAAAATGTGCGAGTTTGGTTATATCGTTGAGCTTTAGTAGGTTTAGCTCTTTAAATAATGCACTAGAGTGATAAAGGAAATCAGCATCAGATAATAACCTTATTGCTCGTTTTTGGATGACAAAGATACCATTTAATGCGTTATTAGCGGAGTTTCCCCAAACAAGGGTGCAGTATGTTATATAAGGAAGAACAAGAGTATCATAAAGAGTCAATAAAATTTGTTTAGGGACTACATTTCTAAGTTTAAACATTATAGCAACGCTCCTTGAAATCTTTCTCGCGATATAATTTACATGATCACGCCATTGCAAATTCTTATCTAGCATTACACCAAGAAATTTTGTTACAGTACACTCCTTTATGGCAATTTCATTAACATTAAGTTCATCAAGATATACATTTCTTTTATTAGTAAAAATCATGAAATTTGTTTTACTGGTATTTAGGAAGAGTTTATTGGTGGTCAACCATTTCATTACACTGATGAATTCTGAATGAAATATATTTTTAGCTCTATTAACATCTTTGCAAGAAAAAGAGACAGTTGTATCATCTGCAAACATTATGAAGTTCAGTATATCAGATGAACGTGGAAGGTCATTTATATATAATAAAAATAATAGTGGACCCAGAACTGATCCCTGTGGCACACCATGTTTGACAAGCGCTTTAGTTGAACAAACCTTATTTACTGATACAAAATGATATCTATTGGACAAATAACTTTTAAACCAATCACTGATTGCTCCTCTAAAGCCGTAACAATATAATTTATTAAGTAGAGTATTATGGTCTATTACATCAAACGGTGAAAATAAAAACCCACTCTAATAGACAGAGTTTATTTCCACGACAGTTTCGACGCCCACTGGCATCCTCCTCGGGTGGATACAGAAACACGAATGAACCAAAACAAGAGGGAAAAACAGTCCAGGGACCGACCATTAAGAAAATCGCACCTAGGTTAGATCCAATTCTCCCGACACCGGAAGGGCATTTTCATTAAGTACATTCGCGCAAATTTAAAACTATCTTCCTGTTCCAAACATACAGATTCTATTATTTTTTTTAAGTTTTTTACATAATTATTACATTTATTATTAAATTTATTACATTTAATATTGCATAATTATTTATTACAGAAATTATAAATTTATTATTACATGGGTTATTACAGTGTTGTTTATACAGAACTTATAAACCGAAAAACGAATGAAAAAAGCCGATTAGGAAACAATCCAGAGACCATTGAGAAATTCGCACCTAGGTTAGATACCGTTCTCCCGACACCGGAAGGGCATTTTATTACAGGGTCCGCTCATAAGTACATTCCCACAAATTAAAACTATCTTCTTGTTCTATGCATACAGATTCTAATACTTTGACATAATTACTGCATTTATTATTGCATTTACATTTTTTTTTTTTTAACATTATTATTACCGTTACCCTAATTATTAAATTTACAGTAATATTACCTTTATTATTACATCTGTTGCATTTATATTTATTTCCACATTTATTACTTCCATTATTACATTTACTAAAAGCGAGTAAGGAAACAATCCAATCCAGAGACATTTAAATTTAAATATGAATGGGAGAACGACAAACAGTTACCTTTTCTAGATGTTTTTGTCATTAACGAAAGCGGAAAGCCCAATTTCACGGTCTATAGAAAACCTACTCATTGTAATTCGTACATTCATTATTTTTCATATCATGATGAAGGGGTTAAAAGCTCAATTATTTCTTCCGTTTCTAAGAGCACTCAGGATTTGTAGCCCACATTTGCTGGACCCGGAAAATTCAAAGATTTGAAACATTTTTAAGGATTTAAAATATCCCGAGTGGTTTATCAGAAAGGCGTATTTTAAAGCCAGAAAATCTTTTTATGCCCCTCGGGAACCTTCAGTTAACCAAAAACAATATGTGAGTTTGCCTTACATTGCCGGCTTAGAAAGAGTAAAACCGTTGACGAAAGATTTTAAGTTTGCTTTGGCGTTCAAATATTCGTCTACCGTGAAAAGTAAATTGGTTAGGAATAACGTTGCAAAAGAGAAACAAGCCTGTGTCTACAGCATTCCCTGTAAAAGTTGTGATTTAGTATACGTGGGAGAAACTGGAAGAAATATTGAAACCCGTATTAAAGAACACAAATATGCCTTCAGAAGTTGTAATACTAATAATGCCATTTTTTATCACGCCAGCCAAAATATTCATGCTATAGATTGGGAATCAAGTAAGGTACTTTATAAATGTAATAATTATGTCAAAAGAAAAATAATAGAATCTGTGTGTATAGAAAAAGTAGATAATTTTAATCTGTGCGAAGGTACTTATAAGTTAGACCCTTTAATGAGATTCTTGGTCAAAAAATCCCTTACGGAGTCGTGGGAACGTGTTCGAACCTAAGTGTGAATTTCTTAAATGTCTCTGGATTGGATTGTTTCCTTACACGCTTTTAGTAAATGTAATAATGGAAGTAATAAATGTGGAAATAAATCTAAATGCAACAGATGTAATAATAAAGGTAATATTATAAATTTAGTAATTAGGGTAAAGGTAATAATAATAAATGTTAAAAAAAAAAAAAATGTAAATGCAATAATAAATGCAGTAATTATGTCAAAATATTAGAATCTGTATGCATAGAACAAGAAGATAGTTTTAATTTGTGGGAATGTACTTATAAGCGGACCCTGTAATAAAATGCCCTTCCGGTGTCGGGAGAACGGTATCTAACCTAGGTGCGAATTTCTGAATGGTCTCTGGATTGTTTCCTAATCGGCTTTTTTCATTCGTTTTTTCGGTTTATAAGTTCTGTATAAACAACAATGTAATAACCAATGTAATAATAAATTTATAATTTCTGTAATAAATAATTATGCAATGTTAAATGTAATAAATTTAATAATAAATGTAATAATTATGTAAAAAAAAAAAAAAATAATAGAATCTGTATGTTTAGAACAGGAAGATAGTTTTAAATTTGCGCGAATGTACTTAATGAAAATGCCCTTCCGGTGTCGGGAGAATTGGATCTAACCTAGGTGCGAATTTCTTAATGGTCGGTCCCTGGACTGTTTTTCCCTCTTGTTTTGGTTCATTCGTGTTTCTGTATCCACCCGAGGAGGATGCCAGTGGGCGTTGAAACTGTCGTGGAAATAAACTCTGTCCATTAGAGTAGGTTTTTATTTTCATATTTTGACCTTCACGTCGAAAAAAGTGAAGTTTTTTGCATTTATTACATCAAACGCCTTACTGAAATCCATAAATATTGATATCATTATTTCTTTGTTCTCCTTAGCTATATTTACATTTTCCATAAGATTTAAAATAGCCATTTCCGTTGTTTTATTATTACGGAAGCCATATTGATTTGGAGATTGTAGGATTCTAAATTGTAGGATTCTAAATATCGCTGCATTCTACCTTTTAAATTTTTTTTCAAAAACTTTGCTGAACACAGATAATGAACACACCGGCCTGTAATTTGTTTGTTGCTAGTGTAGGATTACCCCCTTTAAAATGGGGTGTTATACAACCAGTTTTTAGCATTAATGGGAATATTCCTTTGGAAATACTTTGATTGATAATTTTAGACAAAGTTACAGATATCTTATCTTTAACAAGTTTCAATATAGGTACAGGAATGTTATGGATGTTATTTTTTGTATTTTTTAATTTACCAATAATATTCTGGACCTCAGTAGAGGTAGCAGGAACAAAAGAAAATGAATTTAGTGGGCTGAGTGGCAGATATTCTAGACGTGAGTGATCATTACTTATTAATTGTGAGCGAAGCTTATCCGCAATTGAAGTAAAATGTGCATTTAAAGAGTCTGCAATAGCAGTATCATCAGTAATTTCTTTATTATCAACATTTAATTTCTCTATTGAATTTGTCTTAATTTGTTTTCCGAGAAGATTGTTTATGGTTGTCCAAGTGTTTTTCATGTCTCCTTTATGTTTGGAAAATTGATTGTTATAATAGTTATATTTTGCAATTTTGATTATTTTAGTTAATTTGTTTCTGTATTGAGTATATTGTATTTTAGGAATTTTGCTCTGTTATTGCAATTTGAATAATTTATCTCTGTTCTTTATTGAAGTGATAATTCCTGGAGTGATCCATGGATTTGCGATACTTTTGGGCGGAACTGTTTTTCTCCTTAAAGGAAAGCAAATATTAAAAATATGGAATAAGATGTCATAGAAGAACTGAAACATATGATCTGGGTCATTTAAAGGTTCGTCACAGTCAAGTCGAGTATTTTCTACAGCCCCAATAAGTTTTCTTTTGTTAACCTCTGAGAATATTCTGTAATCAATAGTTGTTTGGTCCACAACCTGATATAGCGTAAGTAGGGAAATGATCACTGATGTGGTTATAATTCCAGAATTTACGAGGGCATTGCTATTTACAAATATATTATCCATCGTAGATTCTGTTATTCGATTGCCATAGCTGCAGACTCGAATAGGTTTAACACTGAGAAATTTCAGCTGTTACGGTACGGAAAAAAGAGAAGACCTAAAATCCATGGAATATTATACCCTAAATGGACAGGAAATTCAGAGAAATTCTAGAGCAAAAGATTTAGGAGTTGTAATAACTGATGATGCGAAATTTGAAACACAAAATAAGATAGCGGTAAACAGAGCAAAGAGAATAACTGGGCAGATACTGAGAACTTTTAAACGAAGGTATAGGAATATAATGATTCCTCTACTGAAAACACTGATCATAACCAAATTGGAATACTGCTCAGTCCTAACATCCCCGTATAAAAAGGGAGACATTAAACAGCTGAAAGGGATTCAGAGAAACTTCACAGTCAAGATCAAGGGGTACAAAGAACTAAATTACTGGGAAAGGTTACGCGAACTAAACCTATATTCACTGCAAAGGAGAAGAGAGAGATACACCATCATTTACACTTGGAAAATAATGGAGAAACTGGTCCCTAGTCTTACTCTGAACCCTGTAACTCCCCAAACAACAGTGGAAAGTAGAAAAGGAAGACTGTGTCGTGTTCCCAAATTAAAGGCGAGACAGGGAACATCCTTAACCCTGAAAGAAAATAGTTTTGTTGTGAGAGGACCAAAACTGTTTAATCAGCTGCTCAAAGACCTAAGGAACACGAATGGTGTTGCAGTGGACATCTTCGAAAGAAGATTAGACGTCTGGCTCAGAACAACCCCCGATGAGCCGGGCGTACCTGACTATGTGAGGTGGAGAGTACAAAAAACCAACTCACTACTTCACGAGACCAACTCGAGAGAAGGGGCGACAAGCCTGACCTTCGTGAAATGAGGAATCATCACACGGATCCTTTGAAAGGTGTATATATATATATATATATATACACACGGCCTATCAGAGTGGGGGCTAGGAGGGCCATTTGGCCTGGGCCTCAAGCTTAAGGGGGGCCTCAAATTTAGAAACTTTCAGGTTTGAATATAATGTTTTGCATTGAAAGTAATAATTGGATATAGCTATGGGCCTCAAAAACTGGAAGTGGCCCGGACCTCTCTGGACCTCTGAGGGCGCCTATATATATATATATATATGAAAAATTATTTCACGAAAGTGACACGTGAAAAATATTTATGATGAATAAAACCACGAAGGGAAAAGAAACACAAAGGGGTGCTCAAGCGCTTTCGTCTAATGACATCCTCAGGAACACTGAGGCGCTTGAGCACCCCTTTGTGTTTCTTTTCCTTCGTGGTTTTATTCATCATATATATATATATATATATATATTATATATATATATATATATATATATATATATATATATATATATATATATATAAGAGAAGCACTAAGATTGGAGTTTTATTCTATAAAAACATTATTTAAATATAATTTGTAGAAGAGAAAATAATAACAGGATTTAATTAAGCGTCGAAAAATTTGAAGGAACACGCGTCTTCGAATTCCTCGAAACATGAATTGTTTCCAGCATTAAAACTTGCTTCCTGCTGTATAATAATTCCGTCCCCTCAACCGAGTCGTATCTTTTGAAATTTCCTTCGCTCTCCCCCTTCTGTTTGCTTCCTTTTTAATGTTTTACAAGAGATTTATTATCTTTGCTTGCATTACCTTCTCCATTTTTATTTCTACTCATTTCCATGCTGCGCTATGATTTGTGCGCTCCATATTGTGCATATTACGTGCAATCACTGCGTGTACTGGTTAATGGTGTATATGATATACGCTTCCCATAAATTGTACAGGTAGTATATTGTATTATTCGTTTCGTGTCACGCACTTTGTATAGTGATATAACTGCTGTAGGATATCTCTCTATTCATGGAGTCATACAGGAGGGACAGGAGGGTATAAATGTAACGTTGTCGTTCCTGACATTTTAGGGAAAGCTCTTCGTTTTAAAAATTCGAGAGAATTTATGATTTAATATGTAGGACAATAAAAATATAAATTTAAATATGAAGGAAAGGTTGGTGCTTCTGTTTCATATGAAGAGGTGGCCTTTATTTGCCTCGGTAGTGTAGTGGTTAGCATCGCTGACAACGAATCCATCAGCCCCGGGATCGAGACCCGGTGACGGCAGGCAGCACGCAGAAAAACTCAGCTATTCATCCTTCCACACAATAAAAATTGGTTGGTAGATAAATGGAAACCTTGGTAGCCTAGTGGTTAAGACGCTGGGCTGCTGATCAGGAGGTCGTGAGATCGAGTCCGGACGAAAACTGTAATTTCTGACCGCCTGTGGTAGGGCGTGGTTCGGACTCACGTTAAACTGTAGGTTTCAGGTGGAGTGACAAGCTTGACCTTCGACAGAATGAACAATTCGTGAGGAAGCAAAGACAAGGTACCCAAGTTATGTCAAAATAGTCGCTTGAAAATGGTTAGTTTTTAAATTAATCAATAAAGTTTAAATATGCAGAAAAATCGTAAAAATAAGGTTCGGGAAACCTTAAGCATCATTTTGACCGTTATACAGTAAATGTACAAAAGTGTACACTTGGTCACAGAATATTACTGATAGTAAATAGTGTAACTAGTGAAGTTGCTGAAACCTTCGAGTCAAAGTACCTAAATAGGCTTTTTAACTTTAATTCTCCAAGTAATAAACAGTTCCTAACATTGACCATGAAGGTTCCATTTTTGGTAGTTATATATGAGGCCCTCCAAGGAAGAAGTGGCTAAGCGACAAAAGTAAAAAACGCCACAAAACAGTTAAAGTTGTACCAAATTTGAAAACGAAATTACTTTTGAACTTCTGAAGATATTTCGACGAAATATCTTCAAAAGTTCAAAAGTTATTATAGCAATAAATAAACGTCGATACGTTCTATGGTAATAAAAGTGTATAAAAGAGGAAGAGAATGGTATACTTCAAGTAGTTATTGTTTGAAAGTTATAAATCTTATGCGATTCATATTAAAACACAGTTTTACCCTTTATCTGCAGACTAATGCCGATGTGACTCGAATATCATTTGTATCAGGAATGAATGTGTTATTAAATAATAAAAGGTGAAATACTGTTTATAACAAGGCCTGTGACTCTCTCCACTGTCATCTAGTGTTCGGAAGCAGAACTAAATTATCCGCGAATAGTTGCGAATAATCAGTTGCAATTCTCTCTTAATATATAATAATTGGTTTGATGTTAAGTTATGCCAGCATATAACAAGTAAGACCCCTTCGCTTATATGCTTTATTAAAGGTGAATGTAATCTTTTTCAAAGTTTATTTAGTAAATTTTAAATCATCCGAATACGCCCTTGTTACGATGAATAGTTCTCACCGAAGCCACTAGGTAGCGAGTACTGAATATTCATTTGGAGGGATAACGCGCCAAATAATGTAAAATATTGTGAGTTTCGTATTTTGATATAAAGGGTCTTTATTCAGATTTAGATGTAAGTTTTTAAATAAGCTTTCATTGAATAAATGTGGTAGAGAAGTTCTTGCCTCAGTTTGAAAGTTTTTTATACACACACACACACACACACACACATTGAACTTGTTTCAATATTACCAGAGCGCCTATAACTTTAAACTATTTGTCATGAAACTAAAAAAGTCTTTACAAATAACACTTTGGTGTTCGAAGATGTAAAAGTACGTTTTCCATAGTTTATTCATAGGCTACATTCATGTCTCATATTTCTTTGGATCAATAAAGAATGCGCGTTTGAATTTAATCTGTTTTCAATTTCTTCTGTTTCTTAAACTATTTAAATGAGTTTGATTTTCCTTCATTTTAAAGTTTTTCTTTCACCTACGAATATTTTCTATTCTTTAAAACTCTTCTTTCCTTCAGAGTTCAATGAAGGAATACAATTTCATTCATTTGAACACTGTACCAAACTTTTCAAACATTCGATATGTTACATTCTAGCGAACAGGGGTCACCAGTTAATTTTCTCTGCGGTCCGCTTTGGTGTTCCTGTAACTCTTCCAAGGTTCATTACCACGCTTATTTTTTGTTTTCGTAATGTGAGAGACATTATTTTATTTAAATCGATTTACTCATCATTTTTAAACTCTCGAATGAAAAACTCAATTTAAACTTTGCAAAACAAATATAAAAAATCTTTGAATTACTATATTCTAAAGTAAGACGCCTAAAATACGAATGTTAAAAAGGAGAGTAAAATCGCTCGTGCCAGAACAGTGAGTACAAAAAGTGCGGGGCCCTCTGATCTCCGATAATGTTTTTGTCATGTTGAAATAAAATTTTTTTCCTAAAAATAAATAATAAAAGTTGTAATAAAATATTAAGTGAATATTCTCAGTTGCGAGAAATAGAATTAAAGGAAAAAAGACAATAAAAAATGGATTTTATTACTGCACAAGCATTCAACCTTGGTTGGGAAGGTAGGGAAGATGTAATGGTTGTAATTCTGTTTTATAGAATTTCCTATTACTCTTCATTATTCTTACGTTATATTCATTCTTACAGACTGTTTTTTTACTTTATTGATTCTCATATCCCTTTCAGACCCACTACTACGAGACATGTTTTTGAAAAACCGATATCTGAATTTTATTTAGTTTAGTATCCCATGAAATATTTTGACACGTTTGTTTTTACCCAATCAGTATGTACTACAACGCCTTCTGATCTTGCATCTTTTAACACGCATTGTCAACACCATCTATTCTCACAAAAAAAAAGACATAAGTTATCTTTGAGCACGTCAACTCCTTGATGCCCCGCGCTTCGAAATGCTTTCCTTTCACTTGACTGGACAACTTGAACCAAGCTTTCTTTGTTCGTTGTATAATATCTGTTTCCACTCAACAATATCATTAAATTCCATTTATTACAGGGGTGGAAGGGGGTGAACCTACGCGAGTGCTCTGACTGCGGTGGAAAATTTCTTCAGTACTTTTTCATCGATCCCTCTTCCAACCCTTTAGTTTAGTGCTTTCGCAGCAAGGTTCAACTCTCTACAGGATTTTGTTTCTGGGAGTCTGGGCGCGAGTTCTCACACAGAGCGGAGATTGCGCAAAGACTCTACGACGAATCCACATCTAGTCTTCATTCCTGTCTCCACTTCTCCTTCGGGGGATCGACTGTTTGAGGCAGTTCGGAATGGTGCCCGACCTAGTTAGCATAAACCTTGCTTAAGAATAGTTACAACTAATAGATTTTCTGTCTTAGTGCCAGAGCAGAATGACACGCAGGAAATTACACTGATTGGCGATTCCATTATTCGAGGGTAATTACAGTAGTTCTGCAGCAGGAACCCAACTCAGAGGAGGAGGTACTGCTATCCTGGAGCCCGTGTTGACGACATCACGGACTCCATAGACGAGTTTGGTAAAGATGCTGATGAGAGTACAATATTTATGGTGCATATTGGGACTAACGATGTTAAAATTTCCATGTCAGAGTTGCTAACAGAGAAATACAAGCGGCTGATGCGGAATCTAAAAGATAGGACTAATAAATTAAATTTTTCAGGAATTCTCCCAAGAATAACAGGATCAGACAACTTTTTCAGCAGAGCTATCTACATAAATAATATTCTTAAGTCCCTTTGTCAACAGGAAAATGTTTAATTCGTCGATCTGTGGAGTAATTTTTATAATAAAAATTATCTATTTTTGCGGGATGGGCTTTCTTCTAATTGGTGTGGGAGTAGGTCGTCTTGGTAGACTATTGCATGGCTCTGCGATAGCTTTTCAGGCAAAAGACGGAGTAACTCCTATGAAAGCGACCAGCCTAACATAAATTTTTCTTACAGTGAACGATTGCCTCCTCGAAGAACCAGTGGGATTGATTTCTTTGATCGGTCTCAATAGCTAGGAAATTTCCCTGATCTGAACATAGCAGAACACTTTGAAGCGATTTCCAAAAACAAAGTGGAAGATTTGATGTGCAGGAACTTGATCCCAGTCGATATTCTCAAGAGGTCCTTCTTCAATGCATTCAAACTATCCTCTAAGGGCTTGAACATGACAGAGATTTGTTTGAGCCTTTGCTGATATCACCTTCAACGCCTGAGAGATGTGCGTCAGGGTAATTGCAAATATACAAGATAATGACACGTTTTTGTATTCAGTTTGAATAAAGCTGTAAAGTGGTATACTATTTTTTGTCTTATCTTTGTTTACTTTGGTTTATATCCCCAAACGAAAGGCTATACACAACCTTGTCATAAATAAAGTTTCCACTGTGACTTAACCCCTTATAGATAATTAAATATAAAAATGAATACTATACACTAAGATGTAGTAAGACGTGGGGACCTGAACTCGAGTCTGGACCCACAAATTACAGTATTTAATCCGTCCTTGCGTGTACCTAAACACTTTGAGAACATTTTCATAATTGTTTTCAACGGTGGAATAATTGACACTTTATTATTAAATTTCCTTCCTCTGTTGTTTAAAGCTAGAACTCTGGAACAAGACTGCTGTTTCTTACGTAGTAAATGATGCTTTTAGTTCATTTGACACCATCTACACCTTTTAGAAATGTCTGAAATCTACCAAAAACTACCTTTTATCGTTGTAGCAATATAATATATAATATCAAATATAAAAAATAAATTAATATATATATATATATTCCTAAAAGAGTTTCCTAGAAGAGCTATTTTCCTAGAAGAGTTCCTTGTTCCATGCACGGTCTGTGTGTACCATATATATATATATATATATATGGTGATGGGGGAGCGGGGAATAAGGCTGAAGTGGATGGGATAGCCTGATAAGGGAAAAATAAAAATGTGGGCTCAGCTTAGTATAATAAACATTCCTCATTATTATTATTATTATTATTATTATTATTATTATTTATTTTTTTCCTGCTTGGTGTATAGATATGACAAATGCCAAGGTGAATCACCAGAGTTTTCAAGTGTCCTTATTTCTGAGATTGGTTCTTATTTTTGGCCTCAAATCTTATTTATTTATTTTTTTTCTTATTTCTTGATTTTTCAGGTTTTCATTTGGCTAAATTCAAGAAGCGGTCCGGGCAATGTTGTCACTGAGAGGAGGTGGAATTTTTTGTTTGTTTTGACTAGAGAAAAAATTAAATTTTGTTGTTATTGTTATCAGAATAAAATGCTAACGATATATTATGGACATTCTTATTTTCCGGAAAAAATTCTTATTTTTTGGAGTTGAGGTTCTGATTTTCATTTTTTAGACTTGAGAACCGTGTGAATCACTCCAGCGTGTCTCTTATTACTCTCTGGCCCACACCTGAGTAAACATTACGCTTGCTCAGTAAAAGAAAAAATATTAATTTTCAACACATATGTAAATGTGAGATTCGTCATACCCAATTATATGTATGACGTCATGCTATGTACTTTACGAGCTACCATTTTAATAAATACGAACAAACAAATGCAAAACTTTATTTTTTTATGTGGATGTCGAAATGTGACAATAAAACCCACATTAATAGACGGAGTTTATTTCCACAACAGTTTCGATACATCCGAAGAGGATGCCAGTGGGCATGGAAACTGTTGTGGAAATAAACTCCGTCTATTAGTGTGGGTTTTACTGTCACGAACAAAGAAACAACAGTTAAGCCGATATTGGAGAATAAATAAAGATAAATATATGCGTGACGTCATGGTATGAACTATAGGGGCTACCGACAACACGGTAACACAACAATATAAAGAAATGGGGGGGGGGCCATAAATATATATCGGAGGGGACCAAGGGCGAATGCCCGCAAAAAATTCCACAACCAATAGAGGAAGAAGAGAGCCAAAATCAAGGTCCAAAATTTTCGAGATGCCTGGACACTCTGCGCATGAAAGATTGGGGGGGGGGGGGGGATAGACATGGGGAAAGATGGATTGAGGAAGATTGTTTCAGAGTTGACCGGTTGAGTTAATGAAAGATTGAAAATAACGATTAACCTTTGCATTAGAGAGGTGGACAGGAAAGGAATGAGAATGTGTCGAAAGTCTGGTACTGCACGTTCTCCTTAAAGGAGGAGGCATGCAGTTAGAGAGTTCAGAGGAGCAGTGTCCGTTATAATAACGATAGTAAAGAGAGAGTGAAGCAACATCGCGGCGATGAGAGAGGGATTGAAGACAGTAAGAGGCGAGAAAATGATGAGACGAAAAGCATTTGATTCTATCCGGTCGAGTATAGCTGTGTGGGTTGAGCCACCGACAAATGAAAAGCGTATTTCATACAGGGGCGGAAAACACCCCTGTACATGGATAGCAACTGACTAGGGGTGAAGAAACTGCGGAGCCGATACAGCACACCTAACTCTTAGGAGCTGTTTTGGAAAGAGTGTATATGTGATCTTTCCAGGAAAGATCACGAGAAAAGGAAACGCTAAGAATGTTAAGAGAAGAAGAAGGTTTGAGTTGTGTATTGTTGAAAGTAAGGGGGATAGTCGTATGGAAGATTGTTACGAGTAGACAGATGATGGAACTGAGATTTTGAGGCATTGAAAGCTACAAGGTTTTCTTTGCTCCAATCAAAGATAATAGAAAGATCAGAGGTCAGGTGTATGATAGCCGTCACACGCTGCTGACAGGGACGCATTGTGAAGCGGGTGGAGGAGTGAAGAGTGGAATCATCGGCATAGGAGTGGATAGCACAGGAAGTCCGACTTAATAGATCACTGATAAAAGGAAAAAAGTGGGTAACAGGACAGAACCCTGAGGAACACCATTATTATTGGCTTCAGGAGAAGAACAGTGGCCATCTACAACTACAGCTATAGATCGGCAAGAAAGGACATCAGAGATGAAGGCACAGATAGAAGGATGATAGAAACCGAAGGACGGCTGTTTGGAAATTAAGGATTTGTGCCAGACTCTATCAATAACGTTTGATATGTCAATATTGAAGGTTTCGCCGAAATCTCGAAAGGAAGATAACCAAGAGTCAGACAGATATGCAAGATCGCCAGTGGATCCTTCCTTGTGGAACCCATACTAACGATCTGAGAGAAGATTTGTGAGAAGGGAGTTGTTTAAGAATCTTCTTATTAATGATAGATTAAAAAACTTTAGAAAGGCAAGAAATCAAAGCAATTGGACGATAGTTGGAGGAATGAGAGCTGTCACCCTTCTTTGGGACAGGTTGAATGAATAACTAACATTGGTACAGTTAAGCAACTTATTGACCACAAACAGCATACTGGCACTAGAAGGTGCATCATTTATAAATCTAGTTCTTAATAATCCCCTAAAATTTTGTTGTAGGCAACATACAGTTTTCTCATATTACACACCTCAGATGAGAATTACTATAAGTTTAAACTAGAAGTATATATAAATAACTGTTGTCCACAACTTTTTTTCCATTAAGTTTTTATCTTCAGGTGTAATATTCCTCCAAATTAATTAATAAAG
>JAJOZX010000508.1:960000-1117500 GCA_023014485.1 Bathynomus jamesi
AGTTTATTTCGAGATCGTAAACTTTGGGAGTTCATGAACCGCATCCACCACCCATCTCGATTATTTTCTTAAAATTTATTTTACGAGATTGTATCGTGCGCTAGCGCAGGACACCATAAACTTTACAACTACGAGAATTGTTTCGAATTCACGGGTAATTGATTTTGAAATTATCTTCGTTTCTGACGAATTATTTTTCAGAGGAAATAATAAATTTTCCGAACCTATTTTAGATGAGCCAACATAAACCGATTTACAAATTTATCTTCCAACCTCGTTATGCCCCTCATATAATTGGATGTTTATTATATGTTCAAATCTCCCTTCCCCGAACCTTCTCAGCGTCGCCCCAGAATAAGATTTATTTCAAAACAATGCGTTTCTCTCTCCACGGCTCTGGAATGAGAAAGATATATTTGATGCGCCCCAGATTTCACGTGGCAGCCAATCACAACCATGTGGGCGGAGGCACAGGACCTCTGGATGGTGGATGTCATCACTCACGCATTATGTTCAGCCCAAATTTCACCGACGGCCAATAGGAAACTCACGAATCGGGTATTGTGGGATGTTCACAATTACGACCCTTCTATAAAAGGGGGCATTTTCATCACAGGCTTCCAATTCAGTTGTTTTTATCGAACAGGGGTTTTGAAATACCTCGCCATGAGCCAATCGCAGCAGCTCTACCTCTCTCCGGATTTGTTTGAAGACGGGGAAGCCTCATCGCTGTCTACAATTTATCTTTTCAACGCTGTAGACCAGAATGAACTTCTATCCACTTAGACTGTTGCAGAAATTTATGACGGCGAGAACGATTTTCCCGCTAACGACTTCACAGAGATGTAAGTAATTATGTAATAATTTGTGATTATATACAACGTTTCACTCATTGCAAGTACTATAATTTTGAAAATTCGTAATAAAACGATGTGTAAAGCTATCAGCCCATAGGTCGAGGCCCGGTCTCTATTCATATATATATATATATGTTAACCCCTCCGTCTATGGCCCTGAGTCGGTTCGGATTCGACGGGGGGTTCTGGTTAGGAGGCTGCAACGGATATTTCTTCTATAACATTCTAATTCTTTTCGGTCGCCACTCTGTTAAACTCTTGGCTACAGACTCGCCAGACTGTTATGCCGATATCTTCTATGGTGCTTGGGTTGTCTCTTAATTTGGGCAAAGGGTCGCCAATTTTTAATTCTTCTCTTTTTATAATACTCGCCGAGTCTATATTTATGAAGGCGATATCATTTCGTAATAGTACACAAGTACAAATTAAGTACATGACTGAGTACGTATTAATTTTGGTTCATTACAATTACGATTACAATTACCAATTAATTCATATTCACTTGTTGTTTAATTACACTTCCATTTTGAAGTACATTCTTACATGATAAATTAAATCATTACATTTAATTACAGTTTCAATGAAGTACATTACAAGTTATTGTTAATTACAGTTTCATTAAAGTACATTACGTTATATTAAATTAAAGTATTACAGTTAATTACAATTAAACAGTTACTATAACTTTGTTTTGTTTTTACAGTGTTTCTTATTAATAGACAATTAAGATGTTAAATATAATACAACGTACATGGCACTTACGAGATAATTTATGTACGAAATAATATGCTATAATATGTTATGAATTTGAAATCAGAGCGAACGGAGGTATTTTATCTTTGAGGCGCTCGATTCTGTCGTAGTGAGTGGAATTCGATCTTACTAAGCATTTTTTTGAGTTCACCTCGGGAGGTCATATAATTAAAAATTAAAAATGAAAAAAATAATACGAGAACGTTTTTTCGCGTTCTCGAACGAACGCCCAAAGTTTCGCGCGTCACAAATTGACACGAGTAAAAAATGAATATTTAATAAAATTTATATAGGACAATGATCAAGGGAAATCAATGACGGGAGGTGAAATAATAAAAGAAAATAAAACGTAAAAAGAATACATGTACGTAATCATGATCGTCAATAGACAGGTACGACTGCACACAGTACTGTACACATATCATTCGTCACACAATAGGTTGTGTGCGTAATATAGACACGAGTAAACATAGACTGATAAGTTGATAGGGCATAAGTAGACAATAGGTAGATGAATGAATAAGTAATAAAATTAATAAAGGATAGCGGTCAAGAAAGAACATGAATGTAAGAATGAGTATGGTTGAATAATAATGTTTATACTACATAACATATAAATAATGACTTCTATAGTGTTTCGTCCTTAGCATGATGTTAAAGAATTTTCATACATTGGATACTAGATATATGATGAAGGGAAAATGTGACGTCATAGTTATTGAATTTTTACGTATAGTACAAATCATTATTAGGAAGATTTACAAGAACGAATTAGAGACAAAGAGTGGGAAACGTAAAGAGAATAAAGTTATTTTATGACGTCATAGTGTATAAGTCATTATTAGAAAGATGAATTAGAAAAATACAGGAATGAATAAAGACGTACAAATCGAAATTCTATCCAAAACTCGCTTATGCGATTTTGGTTTCTTATGTAAAAATGGACATTCGAACATAAAACTATACGAACATAAGTATTGCATGAAGACAATGAATCCATATAATGATGGTGTAGGAATTGTTCATTGTTCACTTTTTACATATATATATATATATATATATATATATATATGTTCCTCTGCGTGTATTTTGTCGAAAAACAATAGATTCTTAATTAATGTTCATTATGTGTCGCCTTCATGATTATTTCTGTATATATATACACGGTGTGGTTGTAATAACACACTTGTACTCCTCACATTTTATCGTAATTGATAGAAAGTTCTACAGGTAGGAATTTAGAAATATTAAAAACTTTTAAAATTACCGGATGCTTACTTTTGAAGCATGTCAGGATATCTGCTTTGTGATTATAATTTGCCAGGTATCCTAATCATCATTTTCTCTTATTGTAACTCTTTAATTAAACTTTAATTTAATTTAAATTTGGACGTATGTGTCAACAACCCGATGTGTAGTACACTCAGCTAATCTTCTTTTTGAACTGTAAATTAGTGTACTTGTAACGCCTCGCAGCTCTCTCTCTCTTCATACACACACATATATATATAGTTATATATATATATATATATTATATATATATATATATATATATATATATATATATACACAGGGTGTGGTTGTAATAACACACTTCTACTCCTCACATTTTATCGTAAATATTTCATTAGCGGGTATCCTCAATTATAGCCTAGTTTGCATTTTATATATATATATATATGATTTCTGAACACAATTCGATTTATGAAAAATGGACTTTAATTAAAAAGAATCAGTATGAACTAATCATGTTAATTTCTCCTTAAAGGACCGATACGGAGCTCGAACATGTTATAGCAACTTTTCCTGACAGTTTTGATGAAAGGGAAATAAATGAGTTGAAGATTTTACCGCGCAGCCCGCCCATGGGACTGAATACAGGGGTCGAAGTATTGGCTCACATCCGGTCTAACGAGTGCCAGGTCATCGAGGAACTAATGTAAGCTTTCTGGGGTTAAGAACAAAACACATTGTATTTTCATTTAATTTATTAAATGGTAGAAAACATGTACAAAGCGGCTTACAGAACTAGTGTCCATTAAATAAGCCTTAATGGAGCCATTTTACAAATGTATATACACCTTTACACAATATAGATACAATTATATATACACCTTTACAAAACACAATGAGTGCGAACATATGGGAACCGTTTGTTTTATTTGTCTGCATACCGTCTCATCATTCATTTCAGTGTCGCACAAATCGAATAATTTTTAAAAATTTATAAATCCCTTCCCACGTGACATGTGCAGGAGAAATGAAAGCCAATACACGCCACAAGTATTACTAAAATATCCTTGGAGGCGGTAAGGATTCCATACAATTTCAGGGACATGTGTCAGTTCGATAAATTTTACAATAACAGGATCACTCCAGGGTTGAGTACCGAGTGAATCAAAATAGTACATGCTTTCTCTATTTTTAAATTAGATTGCAAACCAATGAACCCCATCAGCCCCCACAATATCGGTATTCACGATAATCCCATATCAATCTCTCGTAGTTGGCAAGTTCAATATTTCATTCTTTGCAAACACGCCGATAAATTTGGAGCGTGTGATTCAGTCACTTTTCATTACTCTCTGAAGTGTATTCGCGTCCATTTTAAAAGTCTGTGACCACGTTCCTGAAACGGTCAACTTCTATTAGAGCCTTTGATTCGAGTTACACGAGTAAGCTAATAGGCGCGTCTATAGGGTTGGCAAATACCAACCTGACTGAGATGTTCCCACTCTGCTGTGGACTAAAGTGTGTGTTTACGCCAGCAGACAAGTCAGGGGTAATATCATATGAATAAAGTTAAATTCTTCCACAAATTCTTGCTGCGTTACGCCAAACCCAAACTCGTCACAGGCACCGGCATTATGAGCCAGACTACTATAAACACTCGCGCAGAGCGGGAAGACAGCGTCTGATGAGTAATCAGGAATCATAGGCCCCCAATGCGACGCCATTTACGCATCGAGTTATATTTTTAAGGCCGAAATTCCCGAATTTAAAGGCGCTTTTTTTATATTTTCCATTCGTCAAAGCGTGATCCTGCATTCCAACTAATATCCTTTTAAGTAGAACTCCCAGGGCCACATTTTCTAGCTGCTTCGAGGCCAACCAGGCGGGCACCGTGTATAGTTTGATCTGTACTCTGTTAATTGGGTATTTTACTGTTGCGTGTATTAAATTTTTTTCAATTTCAACATATTTCGCGAAACTTAATTTCACTCGTCGTACACGTAAATATGTCTCCATGATGTGAATCACAACGGGTTTTGCGACCTTTTCTTGATCAGGTCCCACATTTATGCGGATCTCAGTAGCCAAGCGTCTGTATGGTATTACTACCCAAAAATCATCCACATCCCCGTCATCTGAACCGAATCTGAAGGACAGCCTCGTCCTGACCTCATGACCTTTGCTGTTCTGAAAGGCAAACTCCACAATACACTCAATTACGCGTCGTAGTCCGTGCTCAGCACCCTTGCTATACATGGTTCGCTGGTCGATCGTGACTACGTACCAATTTCTAGTCAGGACTGGGGTGGGGGCAGCGGTGCGCACCAGCTCGAACGTTATACCATCCTCGACAGAGCGAGAAGCTGCTGCTGTGGAGGGTACGTCAGGAATTGAACAGGAATAAGGGGGCACATTTTTATTTGTGGAAGGAACTCATGTGAGGGCTGTGTCGTAAGACGTAGAGGGTTGGGGCTCTATTACTGTGGGTCTAACAACTGGTGCACTCCTGGCACGCTTAATATCTGACGTTGAAGGCGATTCATCATCATGCCTCCGCTTTGAATTGTCTCGTGGGGGCGCTACAGCTGGCGTTGGTAGGGGTTCGCTAGCTGGGGTGGAGCCTGGAGACACAACTACAATGTCATCGGTATCGTCTGTAATATCGATGATGGGGACATGTTGCTATACTTCGTCATCATTCACGGTTCTGAGGAAGAAGAGGAAAAACAAGACTGTAGAATATAAAGAACATCACTTAAAATTTTATTATATTTTGTAAATGTTCCACTTAGGAGTGTGACATGTTAGAGATGGATTCTGTAGAAAAATTCAGGTTCACGAGCCCGTCCACATGTATTATATCTGGCCCTACAGGATGTGGTAAAACTGTGTTTATGCTTAAAATCATTAAAGATAAGGGGGAGATGTTCTCAAAATTTGTGTATAGTCATATGGTGCTATTCGACATACTAGTCAGTATTCAACGAGTACCAAGATGATATTTTGTTCCACAAAGGTGTATATGACGTTAATTCGTTAAAGGGAAATGAGCATAGTCATTGTAATTGACGATCTCATGTTAGAAATGGATAAAACGTTTGCCGATACATCTTAACATAAGCGTATTCTTCATCAACCAGAATCTATTTTTCAAAAATAGATATATGCACAATGTGTAGTTAAATAGATAATATCTAGTCTTATTCGCGCAACGTAGAGATGTTTCACAAATTGGGGGTATTAGCCAATCAAATTTTCCCAAATCAGCGTAAGGAGTTTTTGGAAGTTTATAAAGAAGCTACAAGTCAACGTTACGGTTATTTGCTTTGTGACCTTCACCCGCAAAACACGTTTAGGGTGCTTCCAAGAACGAATATATTCCCAAACGAGCCTGAAACGGTGTATATTCCAGAATGACAAAGAGGCTAAAGAAATACCATGAATTAAAAAAAATCTATCATCGACTGCCCTGGTCAATGCAACGGATGTTTGTTAAAAATATTGACTCTGACTTTTTAAAATGCATCTGTGAAATCTGTATTTACGTTATAAAATGTAATGTACCAATGAAACTCCCTCAGAAGGCTCGCCTAAGCCGTTACAAGAGCATAATACGTACGCTAGCTCGTAAAAGTCAAATTGTGGGAGAATAAAACGAATTATTTTACAAAGAAGGGGTTCATTCCTCCCCATCTTATTTTCAGTTTTGGGACCTTTACTGACTAGATTAATATAATGAAGAAAGTAGTCGTGATTCCACAAGAGGTGTATGCTTCACTGCAAAGCCCAAAGAGTCCAGATACGGTTCTAGAACCCCGTAAAAGCAGGCTTTAAAGAATGGAAAGTGAATTGTCAAACCTATTACACAGTGTAAAACCTGATGAGAAAAGAATCTTATACCAAGAAGCTCTACAGAAATTTCTTCATGAGTATAAAAATTATAAAAATCTGTCAGAGATTCCGTAGTTATTTGGCAAAGCACAGACGACACTGAACATGGAGGCATTAGGACCTGGGTTTGCAGTTAGAGATGGCCAGTCAAAGAATAACGGATCGACCCCACAACATATCGAGCATGTATTAAAAAGCAGTCTCCCACATACATTGAGGAATAAAGGCTTAAGTCTTTATAATCTATTGAGTGAGGACCCCATTATACAGTAGACCGATACAGGTGAGGTCATTGTTGAAACAAAGGTACAGGGCTCGAATATCGTTGACATCGTCCATGACCTGTTGAGAAAGAGAAATAGACCCTCACCATCAGGATGGAAGCATATTAAAGCAAGACAACAACAAATAATGTCCCCAAAACATTGATAGGAAATCTGAACCGGTTAAAAGACTTGGAGCAAGCCCCGCATGTGCCACAACTGAGTACGCCATCACCCTCAATGGTAGCATCTCTGAAGAGGAGAAAGAAGAGACCAAACAACAACGGTCACCCCTCCCCGCGTGCCTCTAAAATATGCAAATGGCTAACATTTTAAGAAAACGTTATTATGACATTTCTAGCCCAACCTCCTACGTCGGCGTTGATAGACTGTACAGAGGTGTTTATGATGAGGGAATAGGGAAAAAAGGTGTTGAGAGGTTTTTGCGGGAGCAGGATGCTTAAACATTTCATAAGCCGGTGAGGAGAAGGGTTAAAACAGCCAATATAACAGCGGCCTCGATTGACTCTATTTGGCAAGCGGATTTAACAGACGTGCAAAGAAACTCACTGTATAATGGTGGCTACCGCTACATCCTATTCATAATAGATGTATTCTCTAGATATCTGTGGTTAATTCCTCTGGAAATGAATCGCCTGAAACAGATGCTAAAGCCACCAAAACGTGATGTTGAAAGAAAACAGGATTCCTGGCTATTTTTGTACGGACATGGGGACAGAATTTATAGGCCGCGCTTTTCAGAACATGTTAACAGAGTTTAATATCAGTTACTATATTAGCAATTCTATAAATAAGGCCTCTTTAGTTGAAAGAGTTTAACGTTACATAAAGGAACGCATGCATCGCTATTTCACACATAAAACAGATATATAGACATTCTGGATTCCCTTGCCTTATCATACAACCATTCACACCACCATGCGACTGGGACAACACCTAAAGAAATTCTAGAAAGAGGTACGCACACGGAGCGTGAGGTGCGAAAAGACACATAGAGCGCCACCACACTACGCGCGTTTCAAAATCGATGATTATGTAAGGTTGTCGCGTTCGGGTAATAAATTCGCGAAGGAATTTAATCAAGGTTGGCCACGTGAGATTTTTAAAGTTAGGGCTATGAGATCTAAAGACGAGATAATGCTGTATTACGTTGAAGATTTGAATGGGGAAGAAGTTGCAGGAGGCTTTTACGGCTAGGAGCTGCAGAAAGTGACATTTAATTTAAGGAAAAACGTGTTTAAAATTGAAAAAATTTTAGGTAGCAAAGGATCAGGAAAGATAAAAATGTACCTGTTGAAATGGTTAGGGTACCCAGAAAGCTTCAACACCTATATAAAAGCTGATGCAATAATGAAGCTTAAATAGTACGCAACATGGCACATAATCACTTCTATGTCACACTCCCGTCCTCTTCTTCTCTGTCTGTACATCCTGGTAACACTCTGGGCAACTTTGTAACAGAACTCCACGGTCCCATCGAGTTGGGTCGTGATTCGTATGAGGTTGGAATATACGAGATTCAAATGGCTACCAAGTTTTTAAGTATTGTAAATAAAAAATCCGTTTTTTACGGTTCTTAGAGATCGTGATGAGTGTGAAAAGTTAGGTGTAACTCGGGACGAGACCATGCGTGCCGCCCTGAATGGGGAGGCACAGTATTACACTACAGTAGTAACACTAGGCCCAGGTCATTATGGTGCGGCCGAGGATGTTGTGAGAGACTTAAACGGTAGTTTGAAAAGTTCAAATCTTACGGATGATTTAGTATACGAAATCGTGAACAAAGATACCCCTCCACATGCTCTGACCCTAAAATCACAGGCTAACAGAAATATTAAAGACAAATTACTGTTCAAAATTATAACCTAGGGCCGATATGGAGCAGCCCTCGAAAGAGATACCTTTCACGAAGCACAACATGATTAATTGAAAGATGGTTATCCTCTCCCAGACATGTGCTATATTTACAGTAATATCGTGGAGTATCAGTTTGTCGGGGATACTCAGGCGCGTCTGTTGCGCATCGTTCATATCCCCAATCATAGAGGAAGGAGTCTGAGCATTACATATGACAAGCCCCATTATGTCAATGTCGCAACTAATCTATTAACCAATATCTCAATATATATAAGAACGATTGAGGGGAAAGGTTTTCCATTCGGTGACGGGAGCTTAACAGTGAAGCTGCACTTTCATCGCACTGTGGTATAATGACTGAAAGGCCTTTCACAGTCTATTGAGGGGTGAGATACCAGCGCGGGACTGGGCTCGGATCCATTTTTTCAACCATACTGCGTACGGCGGTACCCTTGCTGAAGAGGGGTGCCAGATATCTCGGGAGGAAAGCATTACAATCAGGTCTTAACACGGTAGAAGACACAATGGCGAGGACTAAGCTTAAAGAAGCTATATAAAAGCACTTAAAGCGCACACGGGACGAAACCTTCAAAGATGCAACGAGAAAAATGCGTGGTGGTGGGAAGAAAAAGAAGAGGCCAGTCCGGAAGAAGAAGAAGAGGTTACCAGCACATGGTGTTAACCGTAAAAGGACATATAAAAAAAGACGTGTTCTAAGCGACTGAAACATAGAATCCTATGGTTCATCATTTTTTTAACTGATATAAGCTAAGGACATTGCTCTCATAAATCATAGGCTGTTTACTACTTGCCGAGAGAGGTGCCACTATTTCTGACTCGTCATGACCCGTTTCATCCATCCGTGTAGTTCACAATGTTGTAAATCCGAGCTGTCCCTATTTGACATGCCCCCAACTCAAGTTTCAATTGAGCACAGTGACTTTATTACAATTAATCCGTTAAACACCATTAGCTTCCTGAGTGCCCCTATAGAATTCGTGATACCCAGCTCAGGCCCTTACATTTTGAGGCAAGCTGTGTGCACTTGTACGCTAAACTACGTATAGCACATTCAGATGGAACGGATTGCGAAGACAAATACGCTGTATTTTCATAAACAAACATTCTACACTCTATATTCAGTCAGTGTGACGTGTATTTAAACCAGGTCATCATCTCTGCAGGAACGGGTTACTATCACCTAGGAGCCTATCTGGAAAATGTCCTCAACTTTTCAAGAGAAGCGAAGGACACCTTTTTAACTGCCAAGGGCTTTATCAAGCTAAAGACGAAAGCAGTATGAAGGACAAATTTAAAAATTATAGAAAGAAGATATACAAGGGTAAGTCAATAAGTATCCGTACTTTTTGTTTCACAATTTTACTTTCATATCTGATAGATTATAACACATCACTTCTCAACATAGTCTCCCTGTTTCTCAATACACTTAGTCCAGCGCCAGCGATCTACAAGCTTCCTAATGCCATCATTTTTGGCTGTGTGTGTGTAGTCAGTCATGCACCGCCTCCTTCAGGTCATCATCGCCTTGGAATCGCTGACCTCTCAAAGCGTCTTTTAGTGGTCCAAACAGGTAAAAATCCGAAGGTGCCAGGTCTGGACTGTAGGCTGGATGGTCGAGAACTTCAAATTTAAGTTCTTGAAGGCATTTTCTAGTCTCTGCAGCAGTATGAGGGCGCGCATTGTCGTGTAACAGAATAACACCTTCCGACAATCTCCCTCTCCGTTTTGTGCGAATTGCTTGCTTTAACTCATTCCGAAGCATGTCAGAATACGATGCACTTGTTACTGTAGTTCCGCGCTCTACATAATGTTCAAGGATAGGGCCTCGTGTACCCCAAAACAGTGTTAGCATAACATAACTCGGAATGAGTTAAAGCAAGCAATTCGCACAAAACGGAGAGGGAGATTGTCGGAAGGTGTTATTCTGTTATACGACAATGCGCGCCCTCATACCATTGCATAGACTAGAAAATGCCTTCAAGAACTTAAATTTGAAGTTCTCGACCATCCAGCCTACAGTCCAGACCTGGCACCTTCGGATTTTTACCTGTCTGGACCACTAAAAGACGCTTTGAGAAGTCAGCGATTCCAAGGCGATGATGACCTGAAGGAGGCGACGCATGACTGGCTACGCACACAGCCAAAAACATTCTTTTATGATGGCATTAGGAAGCTTGAAGATCGCTGGACTAAGTGTATTGAGAAACAGGGAGACTATGTTGAAAAGTGATGTTTATAATCTATCAGATGTGAAAAAATTTTTTGAAAATAAAAAGTGCGGATACTTATTGAATTACCCTCGTATGAATGCTTCGGACGCCTGCATACAGACTTTTCCAGGAGAAGCTGCTTGTGAATGGGGTCAATATGAAAATAAAGCTCACTCGTACGAGTCCTGAGGTCTGCTTAAATCTGGGGGCTGACCAAAAAGAGAGCGCAAAATTCGTGGTGGTTCATGTTATGGAAACATATCTTCGCATGCGCCGAATGAAATTAAGCTCTGCTAAACAACTCGAAATTGAAAAAAATTTACTGCACGCCACAGTAAAATACCCAATTAATAGAGTACAAATCAAACTATACACGGTGCCAGCAGGGCTGACATTGAAGCAGATAGAAAACGTCGTCCTTGGATCTCTACTAAAAGGTTATTAACTGGAATGGAGGAACACGTTTCTGTGAATGGAAAATATAAAAAGAACGCCTTTAATTTCGAAAATTTCGGCCTTAAAATTATAACCCTATACGTCAATGGAGTCGCCTTAGGGGGTACATTAGAAACGGATTATTCAACAGAAACCGTGTTCCCGCTTTGCTCAAAAGCTTATAGTAATCTTGCATATATTGCCAGTACTTGCAACGAGCTAGGAATTGGGGTAACGCAGAAGGAATTCATCGAGCAACTTAATCTTTACCCGTATGACTTCAGCCCGGACTTATCTGCTAGTGTAAGCATGCACTAAAATCCACAGCGCAGTGGAAACATCTCAGTCAGATTGGAATTCGCCAAGCCACTAGACGCGTCTATTAGTGTACTAGTATACCTCGAATCACAAGCCCTAATAGAGATCGATAGGTTTAGAGATATAGTCAAAGACTTTTAAAATCGATGCGAATACACTCCAGAGAGTAATGAATAGTGACCAAGTCACACGCTCCAAATTTATCGGTGTGTTTGCGAAGAACGAAACGCTGAAACTTCCAGCTACGAGACACTGAGGCGCACTTATTCTAAATATGGATGTTAGCGGAGGTGAAGGGCTTTATTGGATGGCCGTCTATTTTAACCCTTAAGTACTAACATTATTTCCCATGATAAAATAAACAAATGTACTCAGGGTCAGAAATGACCCAATGATAGTAGCTGAGGGATAAAAATAGGGAGCGAATGTACTATTTTAACTCTCTTGTGGTTCATCCTTGGAATGACGTTATTATTGTAAAATTTCTTGAGCAATTGCACATTCCCCAAATTGTGTGGAGTCCTTGCCAATTACAGCGGTACTATAGCAATACTTGCGGGATGTACTGCCTTTCATTTCTGTTGCATATGGCCCGTGGGAACGAATTTACAAATTTTTAAAAATTATTCGATCTGTGTGACTACGCGAAATGACGTCCTGGTATGCAGTCAGATAAAAAATCGGTTCCCGTTTGTACGCACTCGGTGTATTCTGTGAAGTTTTACGCGTGCATATATATATATAAAATGTAACTTGAGTAATTGCAAAAATATTGTATAAAATATAAAATGTCTCCAATAATGTCCGTTTGTGTAGCTTTTAAGGACGAGTCTTATGCTCTTAGCTTATTTAAAATGTAATGGATGCTAATTCTGTAACTATGATTCTGTAACACTGATGCTACCAAAAACATTACAAACACAATCCAAGCAGATAACACGATAGAAATACAGGCAGTTAACATTAAAACACGCGCAAAACACAACACCACACTAATCAACATTTACATCCCACCAGATAGTTAACCTCAGGTGCCAGCCAATTACAATCCACAGTTACACAATCTGGCCTCTCTCACTAATGTTATCTTAGGAGGAGACTTCAACGCCAAAGACACTAGTTGGTACCTGCACAACCAAAACAACACCAGAGGCGCCAACATAGCCACACAACTAAACAGCCTCTTCATTCTTAACAATACAGAAGAACATACACACATACCACATCAAGCAGGATACTCAAACTCCTCCCCAGACATAACGTTCTGTTCCCCCTCACTAGTAAGACATACACAATGGAGAACAGAAAAACAACTGTCATCAGACCACCTGCCCATCATCATTACAACACATTCTACACTCTGCCCCAACAGCCTTAGGCACACTTACAGAAATTACAAGAAAGCTGATTGGGAACAGTTAAAAATACAGACTGAAGAACAATTCACCACATTCAACAGCACACCCATCATAAACATCAATACAACACTCAAGCCATTTAATCAGATCATCAATAATGCAAACAAATATATACCCAAGGGCAACATTAGGAAATACAACCCAAATTACACGAGAGAAATAGCTCACCTCATAAGGCAACGTAACAACCTCAAATATAACACACAAACACCACACACAAAAGCCATAAAACAGCAGATACAACAGCTCAACACAGAAATAAACAACAAACTCAACGAAAAACAAACAGAAACATTCAGGGAATTCATAACAACACTAAACCACTCCATAGATACATCCAGGCTATACAAGACTATAAACAGCATTAACCACTCTAACAGCGGCATTCACACCTCACACGCGGCTATCTGTCGCAGCCAAAATAATATCCCAACATACACACAACAAGCTAACATTCTAGTTAATCACTACGCAAAGATAAGTCACTTAAACAGAGACAACAACCAGAAACACGCAGACAGACAAATAGCCAGACACAAGAAAACCTACAGACTCGACACGACCATTACACCCTTCAATACAGACCAGACCACCAAGATCATCATAAACATTAAGAATTCAAAGGCTATTGGACCAGACAACATAGCTAACAGACACCTTAAACACTTGGGCCCACAAGGAATACTAGCTCTCACAAATATCAGCACATATTCATACCAACACTGTATTATTCCTGACATATGGAAACAAGGTAAAATTATTACACTACTCAAACCGAACAAAAATCCAACGAACCAGCTTCCTATAGACACATTACTTTACTATGCACACCTTCCAAAGTAACAGAAAGACTAATCTTACAAATCACGAACCCACACATACCACTATCGCCTACTCAACATGGATTCAGACCTCGCCACTCAACCACGACATTACTCACTAACCTCACGCAGCACATCATGGATGGCATCAACCCCAGACGACCAGCTCAACGTACACTATTAGCAACAATAGACATTACTAAAGCATTTGATGCTATCCCACGCTTCCCTCTCATAAACAAAATATTCAACACAAACATGCACAATAACACCAAAAGGTGGCTGAGCAACTATCTTTCAGGAAGATACTCACATGTCACATTTAATGGCAAGTCATCCAAAAACAAGCTTTTTCCGAACGGAGTCCCTCAAGGCTGTGTTCTCTCACCAACACTCTTCAACTTATACATGCATGACATTCCAACACCCATAGATAACAAGCTTACCTTATCATCATATGCAGATGACATCACTCTAACATCCACCCACAACAACATCGACACCGCTACAAATAACCTACAAACATACATAAACAGTATACAAGACTGGCTCACGCACAATAAACTCAAAGTAGCGCCCACAAAATCAACCATCACCTTCCTTACAAGCAACACAAAAGAACACCAGGTAATTCCACAGCTTACACTAAACAACATCAACATTCCACACACTCACAGGACCAAAATACTTGGGGTCACATACATCACATCATTATCTTTTGCAAACCACATTCAGGACATTAAAAACAAATGTACGTCAAGACTTAACAAGCTTAGGTTACTAACAGGCACAAACTTTGGACACCAGCAGGAAACAACATTACTCATATACAAACAATATATTCGCGCAGTTATGGACTATGCTAGCCCATGTTGGGCACCCATTATCTCAAACACACACATAAACACCTTACAGACAATACAAAACAACGCACTTCGTATCATTACAGGATGCACTCAAACAACACCAATAGAACACCTGCACACAGAAACAAAAATACTGAAAGTTAGGGAACATTTAGACATGAAGGGAACACAATTCATGGCAGCAACGACAACTAACTTACAACACCCTTGCCACTACATGTACAATCATTCACCAACACCTCGCACCATTAAGGTAACACCAGAGAGACGTTATAACCAAATATCCATTTCATACCACGCCCCACAGACATCACGCAGTACAGAAAACACATACACACACACCTAACCCACAAAGCACTGACACGACTCGGTCCGAATGCGGTCCTAGGTGCGAAGCCGCCACCCATTAACAGGTCAGAGATCAGCCTGAGCAGATCGGATCGAGTTAACTTAGCACGATTCCGATGTGGACATCACCCCAACTTACAGACATATAAACACAGACTAGACAACTCCATAGACGACACCTGCCACCTGTGCCAGGACACACCACAAACAATTGAACACATTATGACAGACTGTACCGCTCTAGCAGAACAACGAACACAACACAACATCACTAGTGCGCTGAACCTCTGGTCCACTCCGGAGAGGGCGATCGGTTACCTGCGTGCCGCCGGCTTGCTCGATCAGGGTGGGGTGATCGGCTAAACAACAACAACTATTGTAAGTTGGATATAAATATATAATGTATAAAAAAATTGATGCCACTGTCACTCCTATATGTGTGAGAAATATTGAAGGATATATTACGTAAAATTGTGTTGTATACAGTAAGCGCTATTATGTACTATTTTATAAAACATTCCTCATGGCTCTATCATTTAATAAATTGTTGAAGATACATGGCTTGTTTTTTCCCCGACACACAAAAAAAAGAAAAAACTCTCATCATTTCTTCGATGATACAGCAATCGCTGGGCTGAGTGTGCAGTAAAACTTGTACCTCCGTGCCCAAATCCTCGTCCACAATTTCAGTTTCTTCAAAATTATCACGAAAAGTTTCTATAACACGATCGAGTTCCGCATTGGTCCTTTAGGGAGAAAGGGCACGGTTGTAGGCAGAAATTTAAAATTATTTTGTTGCTTGTTCATACATTTTTCTGAAGAAAGTCTGCAGGCCTATGGATTATGATATAATTAATACATAAAAGTAGAAATTTTAATCCCTTTTAAGAGAAAATGCCGAATAACTTTGCATTTTGAATGAGACATTGCGGAGCAGTTATTCTAAATACAGTTCACAATTACTTTAATTTACAGAGTTGGAAGTACTTTTATCCAAGCTGGGCATAATATACATCGCCTGCCATCAGCGGGTCTCGAACCCGGGATCACTGGAAATCCCTCTCTTTAAAGTTTTCAGAAGTCATTCTTGGTACGAGTCAAAATATGGATAAATTATGGATTTTTATAAAAATAATTAACACTTGCAAAGGATTCTTGATTAATAAAATGTAGGATAGTATTAATCTCTGAGCTGAATGAAACACGATATATATATATATATATATATATATATATATATAATATATATTATATATATATATACACAGGGTGTCCTGTAAGTTTGGCACCATAGGGAAAAATGATAAAAACGGCAATAAAAACGCCGAAGAGAGTTTTGGAAACTTCGTGAAATGAGCGAGGATGGTAGCGGCTGTGTCATCGTCGTAGATGTCCTCGGAGGTCCACTGCGTGGTTTAACTCCTATGGATCCCGTTTCCATGAACTTTGCTACAAGTTTGCCGACACAGCTGTGTGTTATCGGCGCGCGGTCCGGATGCAATCTGTTAAATTCCTCAGCGACCTCCCTCTGACTCCGATTTCCTACGAGCAGAATTACCTGGATGCGTTCTTCCTTACTCAAAAACATCATGGGCACTTGCATAAACGGAAAAACATGAATTACTTATTTTGCGCTATGGTTCCAGACTTACGGGACACCTTGTATATATATATATATATATATATATATATATAGAGAGAGAGAGAGAGAGAGAGAGAGAGAGAGAGCGGCAATCAGATTAAATCACATTTCACAAATTAGTTTTTAAATTATTATGTAATTATTAATTATTTGTACTTACATCTCAATGGCCTCTCCATCCGCTGGATCATTCTGTTCAGCATCACAAATGTCTGCAATGGCCTGTGCTGAAAATAATTCGTTCTGGTCGGAAGCTGCGAAGATCAGCCTCGTGGCTTCAGCCCTGAAGGAAGGCAGGATAAAAATAACTCTTTCGTGTGTGTATATATATATATACACAGTATATATATATATATATGGGATGAATTTCACAATTAAACACGTGAAATGAATGAATGATGCAAACCCACAAGGAAAAAGAAAAATTATTCCAACGCCTTTCGTGTATTCAGAAGTACACCTCGTCAGGAAATGAAGGGAGAAGGCTAGAAGACAAAAATATACACAACGGGACAGAAAAACAAAAACATTAGCACATGATTGACAAGAGTTGATTAGAGGCAAAACGTATTTTAACAGGATATTGTCAATTTTATACATTCCCGCACTCTTATTGAATTTTTTTTTTAAATGGAGAAATGCACATTCTAAAATATTCCTTTCGATTATATCTTTGTTTTTAACGAGCGCTTTAGAATTATACATATGGTTAAACAATGCATTAGAATTATTTGTTGTTCTACACGCATATTTATTCTGTTTTACCCTAATATCTAACGACGGTTTACCCGTTTGGCCTATATATACTGAATCATATTGTGTACATCCGATCGAATACACACAACCAACAACATTATCAGAGCTATTCTTTATTAGGTGTGATTTAACAGTATTATTATACTTAAAGACTACATTGATACCAATTGCTTTAAGTAAAGTCGGAAGATATTGAAAATTAACATGGTAAGGTAGACTGAGGATATTTTTACGCTCAAATTCATTTACAGTTACACTATTATAATACCTATTCTTGACTTTCCTAAGACAGTTATCTAAAAATGAAATAGGATAACAATTTTGTACCATTATTCATGATATTGCATAACTCGGAATCTAAAAATTCAGGACTGACAACTCTCAATGCTCTAAGAAACATAGCAAAGAAAATAAAAGATTTAATCGAGGGATGATGGTCAGAATAAAAATGCACATAAGAGTTATTATTAGTAGGCTTACGATAAACTTCGAATTTGAACTGATTAAAGCATCTCCGAATTTTTTGACCCAGAAAACATAAACTTCCATCATTTTCTTCAACTGTGAACTTAATAGATGGGACTAAATTGTTGAGCCTACCAAGAAATAAGTCAACATCTAAATTATTAGGCCAAAGGCATAAAATATCATCTATATACTCTTATTGAGTTAATTAAGCTTTGCGTCAAAGATTGTAAATTTCAGTTTGAAAATAAGTTTTATGCTATGTCGTTTGGATTGGCGATGGGAAATCCCCTCTCACTTGTATTAGCTAACTTATACTGTATATGGAATTTTTTTCAAGCTGAATTTTGCGTACTATTGTTAATTTTAACCTTGTTTGGTACAGGTAAAATAGCAACTGGTATGGTGCCGAGCTGAAAATGCCCCATTTTTATATGTGAGGCTGCCCCATTTCGAGTGACGAATAGCTGTACACCAATCATAAGCTGGGTGACTTCCTGATTGAGCAGTGATACCTTTGTGGGCGTTTAGAAATTTTTACGATAGTCGAATCTGCGCGCGCGCAGGAGGGATTTTGAGAGAGAGAGAGAGAGAGAGAGAGAGAGAATGAATGAAATGAAAATGAAAAGGTCCATTGGCAGACTATAGTCCATATGACAAATATTATTAATATAATGACTGTTTACATACTAAGGATAGAAATATATACGATTAGAAATAATAACGAAGCATTTCATAAATCTTTATTGCTGGATAGTATGCCCCAATCTTCTACGTTTTTAAATGTGTTTATGGCAATACACTATATTAGTAATCAAATCCTCAAGGCAGTGTTTAATTAGAGAATTGCACTAAGAAAATTTACTTTATTCTATGAATAGTAAGATTTAATATGATCCAAAAAATCACATTCAAAGTAGTGCCGTAATGTTGAAGAGAGAAATTAATTAGCGTAAATCATATTAATTCCATTTATTGAATTGTGAAATGCACAAAATATCTAAGTTATGTCATAAATTTCATTTTTATAAATATGCATAGAAAATGTCATTTGCTGGGTATGCCCTCCTAAAACTTAAAATCTAGTTTTAATATAAAGTTATATTACTTTTTATATTATAGTTTAAAGATAAATTTATACATTAAGGTGAATATTTTTTATAACTAACTTGCTGAAATTTTGGTTATTATTCGTTTTTTGACCCAGTCACACCCAGCTATAACAGCAATATATATTGAATAACCAATCAAAACTGAATAAGAAAATATATATATTATCTTGTGCAAATTTGTATAAAATGTGTTGTTTTATTAAAATATATTTCCTATTTTTGGTGTTTTTTCAATATATATATATATATATCGAGTATTTGATGAATATTTCTTATTTTTGGTGATTCTGGCTACTTCTGCGTACTTCAATTTGTCCTGTTTTACAAGTAAATCATTTTTAGCAATTTTTCGTCTGTTCAGTTTGGTTTTTTTGTAACTAGAAGTATGACGTGTCAGTTATGCATATTTGATTTTGAAGACGTGATCCGCCATATTGCCCTCGATGAAGACAAGAGTTTGGCCTTTTTTTCAATCACGGAATAATTAAGACATCCGTGACCTGCCCTAAATGCAATAGTGCTTGTATTTTAAGAAAAGACCAGAAGGTCTTTAGGTGCCGTAAAAAAAATCCTAAAAATAACCGTGTGTCATTTCAGTTTAAGGGCAGGCGAAATTTAGCGGACTACCCATGCAAGGTTGGCACATGTTATTACATTATCATTTGTATAATTTAGGTCTCGGGGGTACGGGGGCGGAGCCCCCGTAAAGATCACGCATCACAAATTGATCGGTCCTAATGTTTTGTGGACAGTTCAGTACGTGACACCAGTTAGGTCAACTGTACGCCCTTGATGATTGGTTAGGTTAAGTCATGATATTTTCATTTAAATTCATTAGTTTAAACGAAAATGACGAGTGCAAACTTTTCTGGTTAATTTTGAGGTGTTTTGTACGAAACTGCCATCCGTTTCCTGTGCAAATGTGTAGTTTTCAAGATGACGATATCTCGAAAACTACGCATTTGCACAGGAAACGGATGGCAGATTCGTGCAGAACACCTCAAAATTAACCAGAAAAGTTTGTTCTCATTATAAAAAGAGACTGGGTCAAAAAACGAATAATTACCGAAATTTTAACGATATGCACTGTTTTAAATTATTATTTTGTGATATGTTAAAAGATAAATTTGTATATTAATGCGAAAATTTGTTTTACATAACACGCTGTTTGGATAATTCACTAATTAACGAGAAATGAAATAGTTAGCCATAATTTAATTTTTATTTTGTTTTAAAATTATATTAATTTTTTTTATAGCTTAATGATAAATTTGTATATTAATGCGAAAATTGGTTTTAAATAACACGCTGTTTGGATAATTCACTAATTGACGAGAAATGAAATAGTTAGCCCTAATTTAATTTCTATTTTGATTTAAAATTATTTTAATGTTTTTTATGTTATAGCTCAATGATAAATTTGTATATTAATGCGAAAATTTGTTTTAAATAACACGCTGTTTGGTTAATTCACTAATTGACGAGAAATGAAATAGTTAGCCCTAATTTAATTTCTATCACAGATATGAGTGTTGCATGTGTGAGACTAAAGACAACTAAATATAAGCCTCGGATCAAAACATTAGCAGCTAAAATCCTACAACTTTCTCACTAAAAATAGTAAGTATATAAATTATTGTGACCCAATTTCGTTTTTTTAAATCAAAAGTAACAAAAATGATCCGCCAGCAAAAAACGTTCGCCACCACTGGTCTAGACGATTGGTTGTAGCCCCATCTCGGCCTCGCGCTACTGATGGGTGGGCTCCTAATGTCTATACTGGAGGGCATAAAGTCTATACTTAGACGATTGGTGTAGCCCTCATTTCCACCAGGTGTTGCTGATGGGATGAGCTCCTAAAAGTCTATACTTAGACGAATGGTGTAGCCCTCATCTCGGCCACGTGTTGTTGATGGGATGAGCTCCTAAAAGTCTTTAATTATTCCGTGTTACAGACATCTAAACTGTGGCGACATTCTAAGGCAACTGGTGGATTAAGCCTTCTAATGGCTGCGATGCTGAGGTATACTACGCCAAATGGCTGGTTAAACCTTCTAAGTCAAATGGCTGGTTACGCCTTTTAAGCCAGATTAAGCCAACTGGCAGATTAAGACTTCTAAGCCAACTGTGAGGTTAAGAGCGATCATTATGCGCCTGAATTCCCAGGCGAAAAGATGCTCTCTCTCCTCTCTCCTCTCTCGTTAGGTTTAGATGGCAGCTTGGGGATAAACCATTACCCCCTTTCTTGCATACCCTCTTCTCTGTGGTCATACTACTCACGTCTCGTGGAAAATTTGACCAAAGAATTTTTATCATATGACTCTTGTGGAAAATTTGGGAAAAGAACTTTCATAAAAAACCCCGGAAAATAGGCTGTTAATTTATCATTCATATATAAAAAAATTTAATCTAAATTTATAAAAGATATTTGACTCCAGTATGAAACAGCTGGAATGTCAAGAGCAAAAATGGTATTTATGATAACTTTGAATGCATTATTTACCTGCATACCTGCATACACAAACTTCTATTTGAATTTGGATTATCCCTCACATGTATGGAAGATTGCCCTCAGTGAAAAATGTGTGTGTGTGTGTGTGTTTGTAGGCTGAAGGTCTGGAATTTCTTCGTAGTCTCAAGGGAGAGGGTTGTCGTAACTTTACATGCGTCATAAATTATTTTTTTACTCGCCATATATATATATATTATATATATATATATATGATGAATAAAACCACGAAGGAAAGGAAACACAAAATGGTGCTCAAGCGCTTTCGTCTAATGACATCCTCAGGAACACTGAAGTACATAAAAAGGTTAAGCCTAATATAGGTTACAGAAAGAAAAAAAAGAAAAAATAAATAACATACACACACCACACATATATATATATATATATATATATACATACATATCTATATATACAAATACATACATACATACATACATACATATATATACAATAAACAGAGAAGTAAAAATAATAAAAAATTAAAAATTAAAACCTTAAAGGATTACCAGGAGGCGTACAGATTTGTAAGGAAAAATATCGATTTTTAGCACAAGATCAAATGGATTATAAAAATACAAAATTATACTGAACTCTGCCGGGTTTTAACACAATGCTGCCTATGGTCAGGTTTCGATATATAAAAAAAAAAAAAATAAATAAAATGCAAATTAAAAGTTCATCGATTTTTAGCACAAGATCAAATGGATTATAAAAATACAAATTTATACTGGAACTCTGTCCGGGTTTAACACACTGCTGCCTATGGTCAGGTTTTGATATATATAAAAAAATAAAATGCAAATTAAAGTTATAAAGTAGAAGACAAGTTTACCAAAGATTTAATGTTTTACCCTTCTTATTTAAATCTGTTTTAAAGGAATTCAACATAACAGGATCGAGTTGAAAAAGACCTTTGCTTATGTGAAGTTATTTGAAAGTTGGATAATGGCAGACTCAAGAATATTTCTATTAACAATGTTGCTTGAATGGAATAAAACTGAAGCATTATTCCAATCAATACAGTGGGCTAACTCTGACAAATGGACAAAAAGGGCACTGGACAACTGTCCTGTTCTAACGGAATATTGATGCTGTTTTATACGTGTGTGCAAATCCTTTCCCGTCTGACCTATGTAAAAGGAATCACATTGTTTACAACCAATTTTATAGATAATGCCTGAATTATTGGTAGGGCTATTTTTTACTATGATATTTTTCACAATATTGTTATATGAAAATACTACATTAATATCCAAAAGTTTAAGTACATTAGCAATGCCTCAGACAAATTGACGACCATCCGTTCAACAACTTCAGCAGATTAATTTTAAAGAAACATATTGAAGTCACCAGACAAAATGAGTGGTCCGCCTTCAAAAATTTAAACATCGCCAAACATAATTTTGTAACCGTTATTCCCCAACCGTGGATCCAACCTTTGTTTGATGAAATTTACAACGAGTTGCGTCGGAGAACTACTTCACTTCGTAACATTTTGGATCGAAAAATTAAAAGTCTCATTCGAGATAGTCAGTGGAGTAAAAAAGCAAGCTCAAAGTGTGTTTTGAACCTTTCTTCGAAAAACATTAGTGACGATGCAAAAAGTGCCCTTGGATATGGTATGTCCTTTTTTATTGTTAAAAAACCTTCGGCTTTACAAATTTGTTACAGTCTCGCGTGTTTTGAAAAACAGTGTAATCTCCCTCAGTATTTGTTTAACATAGTTAAAGGCCTCGTTTATAGTGCGGCGAATGGTAATTACGAAGATAACTTTCCTAAATGTTTTCGCAATAGCCTCTCACAATTAAAAAAAGATGGGGGAGCTCCATATTACTAAAGCAGACAAGGCTAACACCGTAGTTATTATGGACAAAGTGGACTACATCGGAAAGATGAACGAGCTTCTCCAGGACCCCGCCACATACACCAAACTTAGGAAGAACCCGCAGGATGACGTCATCAAATCATTTAATAGTGGCTTGAAACGCCTTCTCAAAGATCATAAGAACTTAATTCCGCTTTTCATGTCCACTTCACCTGCTCTGCCCTACCTTTACGGTCTTATTAAAACCCACAAACCTGGTAACCCTATGCGCCCTATTATTAGCTCGGTGGGCTCTATTACTTATAAACTCTCCAAATGGCTTGTCAAAGTCTTGTCCCCCATTCTCGGAACTATCTCTGATTCACATGTAAAAAATTCCATGGATCTTACGGAAAAATTGAATAATGCACGTACTGAAACTAACGATAAATTGATTAGTTTTGATGTTTGTTCATTGTTTACAAAGTGCCGATTGACGATATGCTTGACTTTCTCTCCCAAGAATTACATAAGTATGACCTGCCACTACCTTCACACATTGTTTTGGAACTCATTAAGCTTTGCATCAAAGACTGTAAATTCACTTTCAATAACGAGTATTATCAACAAGTTTTTGGGATGGCTATGGGCAACCCCTTATCGCCCCTCCTCTCCAATATTTATATGGAGTTTTTCGAAATTACCTATATTCCGAGAATCCTGGGGGTTGGCATCCCTTGGTTGCGGTACGTCGACGATATTTTGTGTATCTGGCCATGAATCGTGACCTGGATAGCTTCCTCCTTCAGTTAAATGATCAAGTCCCCTCCATTAAGTTTACTTTAGAAGTTGAGCAAGACAATTCAATCCCATTTTTGGATGTGCGTGTACATAGGGAAAGCCCAGGTTTTAAGTTTAGTATCTATCGGAAAACGACAAACAATTTGTCCTACGTACACTTTTACTCGGGACATGATACCCCCACTAAGAAGGCCATATTTTCATCAATGTTTCTCCGCGCCCTTAGGATCGCCAGTCCGGAATACATCGATGCCGAATTGGAAAAAATCAACGGTATTGGAAGTGATTTGTGTTATCCATCTGCGTTTATGGAATCTTGTCTCAACAAGGCAAAACGAACTTTCTATCGTGTCAATATTAACACTCGTACTTTGTCAAAAAATATTTTAGTACTTCCATTTTTCCCGGGCTTTTTAGGCATTGCTAATGTACTTAAACTTTTGGATATTAATGTAGTATTTTCATATAACAATATTGTGAAAAATATCATAGTAAAAAATAGCCCTACCAATAATTCAGGCATTATCTATAAAATTGGTTGTAAACAATGTGATTCCTTTTACATAGGTCAGACGGGAAAGGATTTGCACACACGTATAAAACAGCATCAATATTCCGTTAGAACAGGACAGTTGTCCAGTGCCCTTTTTGTCCATTTGTCAGAGTTAGCCCACTGTATTGATTGGAATAATGCTTCAGTTTTATTCCATTCAAGCAACATTGTTAATAGAAATATTCTTGAGTCTGCCATTATCCAACTTTCAAATAACTTCAACATAAGCAAAGGTCTTTTTCAACTCGATCCTGTTATGTTGAATTCCTTTAAAACAGATTTAAATAAGAAGGGTAAAACATTAAATCTTTGGTAAACTTGTCTTCTACTTTATTAACTTTTAATTTGCATTTTATTTTTTTATATATATCAAAACCTGACCATAGGCAGCAGTGTGTTAAAACCCGGACAGAGTTCCAGTATAAATTTGTATTTTTATAATCCATTTGATCTTGTGCTAAAAATCGATTAACTTTTAATTTGCATTTTATTATTATTTTTTTTTATATATATCGAAACCTGACCATAGGCAGCATTGTGTTAAAACCCGGCAGAGTTCCAGTATAATTTTGTATTTTTATAATCCATTTGATCTTGTGCTAAAAATCGATATTTTTCCTTACAAATCTGTACGCCTCACTGGTAATCCTTTAAGGTTTTAATTTTTAATTTTTTATTATTTTACTTCTCTGTTTATTGTATATATATGTATGTATGTATGTATGTATGTATTTGTATATATAGATATGTATGTATATATATATATATATATATATGTGTGTGTGTGTGTATGTATGTTATTTATTTTTTATTTTTTTTCTTTCTGTAACCTATATATAGGCTTAACCTTTTTATGTACTTCAGTGTTCCTGAGGATGTCATTAGACGAAAGCGCTTGAGCACCATTTTGTGTTTCCTTTCCTTCGTGGTTTTATTCATCATAAATATTTTTCACGTGTTACCTTCGTGAAATAATTTTCATATATATATATACAGTGTATATATATATATATATATATAAAATATTTTTCATTTTTCTTATCCCCATTACCCCCACTCCCCCTTCCTCTTATCATCCCCCATTCAAAGGGTAGTTGTATGACTCATCTTGGCATGACTCATCATTAGTTATCATATATATACACCTACATATATATTCAGGATCCCCTTATCTTTTAACCCTTTACCTTTATCATTTCTCCCCACCCTAGGGATTATTATATTCTCGCATGTGTCATAAATCTTCTTGGATGAACTAACTTAGCATTGGTCATCATATACAGAGGTGCTCATAAGTATTCTTACAGAGAAGTATTTAAATTGTATTGGTCCTTCTCTTTTGTACCATGCATAGGATAGTTATGAAACGTTTACCATTCGTTTGGAAAAATTTAACAAATAAAAAAATTAACTCCAACATATAATGTAAAACATTAGCAAATTTGAAGAAAATGAAAAAAGTTAAAACGCAAAAATTTTCGTACATTATTTACAAAATTAGTTAATACTTTGCAGTAATTCAAGCAAAAGGTGGACACACAATGATTCGTTTTGGGTATCTTCTACAAGGTTTCGACATCTCTCAGTAGAAGTGTTAGCCCATTCCTCTAAAGAAAATTGTTAAAATTCATTCGGATTCAAAGGGTTTCTCGTGTGGACAGCTTTTTTCAAATCAAACTATAAATGCTCAATTAATTGAGATCTGGCTTTAATTGGGCCACTCGAGAAGTTTGAAATTCTTTTGTTGAAGCCATTTCATGGTGCTCTTATTTTTATGTTTTGGATCATTATCTTGTTAAATACATTTTCTGTTACAATTTCCTGATATTTCTTCGAATTCAAGATTCCATTTTAATGGCAAGCTTTCCCGCACCAGAAGCACTAAAGTATCCCCAAACAAGCAAACTACCACCAACATGTTTAACCGGAGGAAAGATATTTTTTTCGTTGAATGCAATATTTGATTTTTGCGAAACACCGTTGCTCGTTGTTCCCATATAATTCAATTTTGGTCTCGTCTGTTCAGAGAACTTTCTCCCAGAATTCAAATCCATCATTTTGATGGTCCTTGGCGAGCTTCTTTGTCACTTTCCGCAGCAGAGTTTTTTCGTGCAACTGTTCTCGGCACACCATTCTTTCTCAATGTAAAACGTACAGTAGAGGGATGGATATCGGTCTTACAGTCCAATGTTCGGTAAATAACACCTGCAGTCACTCGTGGATTCGCAGCACTGATTCCTTTAATCCATGTAACTGTACGTTCTGAAATCTTCCAAGGTGTTCATTGGTAGAGTTTTGATTGTTCCAAAGCCTTTCCATTTCTTTATAACTGCAGCAACTGAAATAAATAGAATTCGAAAGTCTTCTCCTGTCTTCCTATAACTCTTTCCAGATTCAAGTGCAGCAAAAACAGATCTCTTAATATCTGTATAGAGCTCTTTACTACGACGGACCATTGCTTACTAATGGCTTGTGCAGCCATCCTTTTTCTATGACTATTCAAAGAGAAAATTCTAGAATTCAGAAATGCCAACAATCTCTAATCAATAAACAACCAACTACTGATAAAATTTTTAAATTCTTCAAGCCTAAGGTGGACACACATAGTATTAATTAATTTTGTAAATAAATGTACGAAACCATTGAATTTTAACTTTTTTTATATATTCCTTAGATTCTTTGATGTTTTACATTATATATACTGAAGTTGGACTAATTTTTTATTTGTTAAATTATTTCAAACGAACGGTAAAGTTTACATAACTATCCTTTGTATAGTTCAAAAGATAAGCGAATATAACTGAAATATTTCTCTGTACGAATACTTATGAGCGGCACTATATGTACATACATACATGTGTATAATTGGGCCACGCCCACAATTTGAATTTTCACCTTATCAGGCTCTCCCACCTCATTCACCTTTATCAACTTCCTACACCCCTTTGAGAGAGTAAATTTTTTCCTTTTCTCCTTTTCCCCTCTGCCATATATTTATATTGGTGTCATCATGTTGGTAGCCCCTATAGTTCATACTATGATGTCACGCGTATATTTATTTATTTTCCAGTATAGGCTTAACTGTTGTTGTTTGTTCGTACTTATTAGCCTTCAAATTTTTTGGCATTAAAGTGGTGGCCGGTGAAGTTCATAGTATGACAGCATACATATAACGGGGTATGACGAATCTCTCACATTTACGTATATGGTGAAAATTAATATTTTTTCTTTTACTGAGCAACCGTAATATTTACTCAGGTGTGGGTCAGAGAGAGATAAGAGACACGCTGGTGTGACCTTAGCATTAGTCATCATATATAGACAAAACGGGAAAATAATAACAATGAGGAATGATGATTGGACTAAGCCACACCCGCATTTTTTCCCTTATCAGGCTCCCCCACCCGATTCATCCTTATCATCCCCTGCTGTCCCACCCGCTTCATCCTTATCATTCCCCGCTTCCCCACCCTCTTCACCTTTATCCCCCGCTCCCCCACCACATATATATATATATATATATATATATATATATATATATATAATATATATATATATATATATTAGGGTGTTTCACGGCAGTGTGGTTGATGGATGAAGTGGAAGTAAGTTCAATCCACATTAATGCCCCTGTTCCTTTTGCCGAGGAAACCCGTCTGAACAGGTTTCAACCAGATCAGAATACGTTTAGGGGTCCCGAGATTTGACGCTTCAGACTGCTTAGGTATTTCTAATTTCAGCTGTTCTAGTGTTAGTCGACTGTCTTGCTTCCTGACGGAAGGGTGCACTGCTCTCTGTCCTTCGTGTCAGTTGTCGAGTTTTGTCCTCGTTGTGTCTACCGTTGCGTATTTGTACTCTTTTCTAATTCGTATATTTCCTCATTGCAGATAAACATGGCAACTCGAAGCAAGAAAGAGGTTTGGCTCATCGGACACCCGAATAAGGAGATCCTGGGTAGCCGCCTGCCGACGAAGTTGCAAGTCTTGCAAAAGTGCTTCTTCCATCAAAAACAAGGAAAACCTAGGACGGATAAAATGTCTGAACCTCTGTTTGGATGCTGTGATGGTGTTCTGGAAAAGAGCAACGATCCCTACTATGAGGCGGGACAGCCCCCTTCGGAAAATGGAAGCTCTGCTCCAGCGTTACGACAAGTTGGTGAAAAGCAGGAACAGATCCTAGGAGAGCTGTCGTGTTGCGGAGGACATGTTCAAGGCGGAACTCAAGAACGAAATCCTCGATATTGGTCATTCCAATGCCATTTCTATGATGACAAACGAGAAAGACAAGCTCTTCTACAAGAGTCAGCAGGAGGACCCAACAGAGAGCAGTATGGGATCGGCAGACATGAAGCTAGCCCAAGTGAAGAGTAGGAAAAGCCGTCGAGAGGAACAGCAGGAGGAGAGACGACACCGGGAATTCGAGCGGGCCAAGACGGTTACAGAAGCTGCTACTCTTGAAGACAGCTCCTCGTCCTCGGCGTCGCCATCTGCGGAAGATGATCCCTCCTTGGCAGCCTCCACGTCTGCTTCATGTCCTTCTCCGAGGAAGCGGTCGAGGAACCTCATCACTCAGGATGTGGCTGTCGCGTACGACCGGATGAACATTTCTTATCGTGATGCAGCGATGTCCTACGCCGTCGTCGCGCAATCCTTGGGACACGATTTGAACGAGGTATCCATCTCCTCTTCCACAATGTATCGTGCTCGCCAATCGCCTCGGAAGCAAGCAGCAGAGGCGTATCAAGAGGGAGAATTCTGTCCTGAGGAGCCCTTGGTGTTGCACTGTGACGGGAAAATGCTGCCTGAAATCACAGGTGACGGATCTGTGGACCGGATTGTTGTGCTGGTCACCGGGAACGGCCAGGAGAAGCTGCTTGGAGTTCCGAAAGTTCCAGCTGGCACGGGAGCGGAGACGGCACGCGTCTGCATTGATCTTGTGCGGGAACACGACCTGTCCGAACGAATCAAGGGGTTATCATTCGACACAACGGCATCGAACACTGGGATTCACGTGGGAGCCTGCGTCAAGATTGAGGATGGTCTCGGGAAGCAACTTCTTTACCTAGCATGCAGGCACCATATGTACGAAATCGTCCTGCCCAAGTCTTCCGGTCTTCGATGGGCCCCACCTCTGGGCCCGAGACTGGGATCTTCAAAAGATTCCAAGAGCAGTGGGGTTTCATCGACCGATCTCTTATCACCACTGCTATTGATTCAGATAGCTGCAGCATCGCTGGACCTCTTCAGGGTCTCAAGTACCGAACTGTCCTTGTCGTGAGGGAAGCTCTGGCTTCTGGTCAGCCGCGGGATGACTACCAAGAACTTCTTCAACTGGTTATCCTCTTTCTCGGAGAAGGGACTGTCGCCAATGTGTCACTGCGGAAGCCAGGAGCATACCACCGTGCGCGGTGGATGGCGAAAGCCATTTACGGATTGAAGCTGTACCTCCTTCAGGACCAGTTCAGGATGACCGGGCGGGAGCTGAAAGGAGTCACAGAAATCTGCCTGTTCGTCGCCCTGGCCTACGCAAAGGCTTGGAGTCGTGCGACGAGAGCAGAGCAGGCCCCACGTGTGGATCTGGAGTTCTTGCTGGACCTGGAAATACTGCAGGAAGATGCCGTGATCGTCGACGTCGCCAAGCAAGCGCAAGCGGCCAGAAACGACACCTCTGGTACTTCTCCGAGACGCTGGTCGGCTTGGCATTCTTTGATCAAGGGGTTCCTCAGGAAGAGAAACAAAGGATGCGAGAGAACCTCGCCAAGCCGGCATCGAGGAAAGCGTTGAAGCGTCTGGAGGGGAAGATCGTCCTCGGCTCCTTCAAAGGAAAGAAGATTTCTGATTTCGTTACTTCGAGGACGAAGGATCTCTTCACCGCACTCGGGATCAACGGCGTCTTCGTCGAAAATCCCGCTTCGTCTTGGGAAAGCGACCCACACTACCAATCAGGCCTAGCTAGGGTCCGCGTCCTGGCTCTGGTGAACGACTCGGCTGAACGGGGGATCGCTCTCATCGAGAAATTCAATACTGCCCTAACAACGAAGGAAGAAGACAAACAGTACCTGCTGAAAGCAGGTTTCAAGAACAGGAATGATTTTCCGAAGAAGCAGAAGGGGGAAATGATGAAGAAGTGATGAGTCTGTGCTCTCTGACGTAAGGCGTGATTTCTCGGGACCCCTTATTTTTGTCGAAGGAGTCTCATTTTTGGCCAGGAGTGATAGATATGTAGAACGAACACGGGCATCTATGTGGATTAAAAATATAATCTGGTTCTAAATTATGAAACACCCTAATATATATATTATTTTTTATACTTTGGTGGCAACTAAACTTCATAGTATGGCATCACGCACATATTTATATACAAAACTTTTATATTTATGTTTTGCTTATGATCATCCTCCGTATCAAACCCTTTCTTTACATATCAACCATTGTTTACACAGGTGTGATTATAATTTTATTCTTCTCTCCTTTTTCCTTGTTTTTACCTTCTTCCCCCTTATTCCTCTCTTTTTCCCCATTTCTCACTTCCAGCATTTTCTCCTCTTATCACTGGCACTTCTCTCACTCTCAACCCTCCTACCCCTTCGTTTCTGTGGCAACCATTGCATAAATGCACCCATATTACTAGAAATAGTGATTTTCGTTTTTGTAATAGAAGTAATAGGAGGCACTGGCCGGGTCTGGTTTCAGAGCACTGGGAGTTTTCAGATGATGGGAAGCTGGATGAGATCTCTTGAGAGTTAAAATCTCCGAATGGTCATATTTATCTTCACGGAAGCTACTTAGAGTGCAACTTTTGTTTTAAATATTGTACAGCAAAATTTCACAAGACAAAAATTATGCATGTTATATATTATTATTCCCCATTATGCATGGAGAATTCTTAAATTGTAGGTCTGGCCAGCTGGAGTTGTACTCTGGACCAGTGCTTTTTTATTTTGACAATTCCTATGGCTATGCGAAGGCAATGTAAATCACATGATAAATCGTCGGTACGGTGCCTTTGGCAGGCTAAGGAGAAAAGATGCAATGACGAAATGATGATTTCTTGTACATAATAAATAAATAAAAAATTCAATAAAAAATGCATGGTGTAGATTACATTAGGTAGTTTAGTGTTCATGCTATCCTTTATTTTCCGCTGTCTTCTAATGCGTAACTGAGTACACGAAGTAAATATATGCATGGTGTGAATGAACTATGAAGCTATTCTTTTTGTTATACGTTTTCCTACTTTCCTACTTTCTTAGAAATCTTCTTTCACCAATATTTTCTGTCAGCAGTGGCTGACGAAGGAGGGAGAGAGCTTTATCTGTTCTATACTTTACTATTTTTACTATTCCTGTGTGAAAGGTTTACACGTTTATAAGTGTAAGTATAGTGTAAGTTTTCAGTATTCTTTATTTTCATTTGCTATTTCTATTTTTTCTTCTTTCTTTGGCAAGCCTAGAGTGGGTCTAAGGCTCTTTGTAGCCTATAACTCTCTCTCTCTCTCTCTCTCTCTCTCTCTCTCTCTCATATATATATATATATTGACCAAGTATATTTTGAATCACAATTCCCATCCTCGGTGGACACAATTACAGAAAGAAGGATGTAAGCCAACTACAGTCAAAAGTAAAAAAATGAAGTATCATAAATGCCATCTACAATGAAAAGAAAGAATATTTGAAGGATTTCTTAATATTATAAAATAAATGTAGATAATTTAAAATAACCTAGAAAATAATTTAAAATAATTAAAGAAACCAAAATAAAGTAGGCCCTACCATTACCTTACAATGTTTAATTCAACAGCACCATAATCATTTTAAACAACGTTGATTCAGTAAGTTTTAGATTAGTTTCAAATGATAACTTACACAGGATTGAAAATCTATCGAAATTGTAATGATGATTATAGATTTTATGAATTTATGAATTAGTTGGTTTATTTAACGATAAAAAGGTCCTGCTGTTATCTCCCAAGTGATTGTAAACCCTCGTTTTTAATTGTTGTGAAGTAGAGGTAATATATGTGGCATTACACTTACAGTGAAGTGCATGAGTGTAGGATAAAAGCCCTCTAGGACAAAAGCCCTCTAGGACAAAAGCCCCTTAGGACAAAAGCTCCCTAGGATAAAAGCCCTCTAGGACATTGGCCTCTGAACAGTCCTGCTTCAGGATCTTTTCCGTTTGGGGGCTAACAGCAAATTTTAATGAAAATCGGTAGACTAATGTAGTTTTGGTCACTGATTTAAAAAATAGCTTTCTTTTTTTGGAGAAATGAAAAACAAACATGTTAGAGCACTTTAAATAATTAATGTGTTTTTAACGAAAATATCATGATTTAACCTAACCAATCGTCAAGGGCATTCAAGTGACCTAACCGGGCATTCAAGTGACCTAACTGGACATTCAAACAAAAGCCCCTAGGAAAAATAATAATAAGAATTTTTTTAATCATTATTTTTATTCTTTATTATTACCATAAACATGAACATTATAAAAGGAACATCATACCATATCTAGGGAAAATCAAACGAATAAAGCACAATATTAAAAAGTTCATTAAGTGTTAAGGTTCATTTAAAGTTCATTTTACTTCCACCTAATGCTGTGACCTACACCATTCAGAAATTCCTCCAAGGTCTTCCTCTCATTTACATAATCCAGACATAGATTCTTCAAATGCTGTTGATGCTCCTTTGTTGCACGTTTGACTCGTTTTCTTGGAGGCTCACCACGAGAATCCTTAATCAGGGCTGTTGATACAAGAGCCTGATCCTTTCTAATACTTTCAATGGCCTTCTTCCAGATCCTAGGGGGGCTTTTGTCCTAGGGGGCTTTTGTCCTAGGGGGATTTTGTCCGGACCCGCAAGTGCATAAATGAGTCGAGACACCATGGATTTAGGCAGGCTTTCCTTTTATCTAAAAAATGAACAATGGCAAAAGTATTAACAAATACAAACTTAAAATCAATTTGTGGATAAAGTGAGGTTAACGAGTTCTTTAAATCAATCTGTCTTTTTGGTAATGTATATATAAAAATGGAAGTTAAACGTATTTAATATCTTTAAGAACCGCAGGGGTTGGATATTTATGGTTATACATGTATATTATTTAGGTAAGCTGAAACGTATTTAGGGACCAGATCAACAGGGTAGAGATTATCGTGAAAGTATTTGTTCAACAAGGTGGAGCAAGTGTAGTTTACGTCCTCCTGACGCAAAAGGGGGACACAAACTACACCAGGTCAAAGTTGGGAACGTAAACTACACTAGGATCTATAGGAGACATTTTTTGGATCACCTGAAACAGACGTGTTTTATCGAGTGTCTAGTGTTACCAAGTGAATAAGTGGTTTTCGTTCGTGTCTTTAAAAAGACAAAAAATAGTGTTTGGTGCATTCTTAACTAAACTACTTCGTGTTAATAATCATTCATTAACGAATATATTTCATTTATTGACTTTATTCATTACTATATTACTTGACTAAACCAAGGCTAGTGCCTTGTTTGTTTCCCGAATCTATTACTACACGAGGTTTCATAAGGTTGAAATTTCCTTGGTTGCCTTTTTTGTTTTTCGAATCTATCAGAAACGAGGTTTCTTAAGGTCCATTTTCCCTTCACACTCCACCTGACCTCCCGAAAAGTCACCCACCGTGGGAAAAAAGGAATTAAGTCGGTCGAATAGTGGACAGATAAGTTTCATTTAATACTTTTTCTTTAACAGATCTTTCGTCGATAGCTTAATTATATATTCATTTAGCATAAAATTGAGTTACAAAAACCTGTTTCTGCGTTTCAAGAACATTTTTGCGAGTTTTCGCAGGTGACGGCACAATAAGCACGCGGTAGACCTACGTTGTAATTTATTAATTTCCAAACGCTCGTTTTTTTGGTTTTTGTTTTTTAACTAATTAAAAGCATGGCACCCCCGTCAAGTACTTGCAGTCGCTGTGAAGGGAAATTTGCCGCTTACGCGTTTACAATGGCTAATAATAATGAACAGTTAGTTTCCAGGTGATGCTCAAGCATGGAAGTGCTGAGCAACGAGTTAGAACGTGAGAGGGAGACCAGGGTGAGGCTTGAAGAAAGCGTGATGCTCCTGACGGCAAAATTAGAATCCATTGAGACTCCAGTTACGAACCCTCCTGCCTCAGTTTCTACTAATAATATAAATAGTACTAATAGCCCTCTCTCTTCCCCTAGTTCCCAACCCTTCGTTCGAGTGCGTAATGGAGCCCCATTGAGAAAACCTAAGACTTGTCTACCAGTAATAACAAGCAATAAGTTTTCTGTTTTAGGTTTCGAAGATGCTGATGAACCGGAAATACGACTCGTTGGCGATTCCATTGTTCGAGGGCAGCTCGAGGAATTCTGTGGGAGAAAGTCGTAGGCGCCGTTACTGCTACCCTGGTGCAAGGGTGGAGGATATAACTAATAGTGTTGACCATTTTACAGACGGTACCGCCGAGGACACAACGTATGTTATTCATGTCGGTACTAATAACGTTTTAAATTCTAGATCGGAAGAACTGCTGGCTAGGTACAGGGACTTACTAGAGCGATTAAAGGAAAAACTAATAAGATTGTTTTAACAGGTATACTTCCTCGAATTATCCAACGTAACGATTTCTACAGCAAGGCGACCTATATTAACAATAACCTAAAGTCTCTTTGCCAACAGGAAGGAGTGCATTTTGCGAATTTTTGGAACAGTTTCTACGGCAGGAGGGACTTGTTCCTCGAAGATGGACTTCATCTTAATGACGTTGGAGCTGCGCGTTTAGGAAGACTATTTCATAATACTGTCTCTTCTTTTCAGGCTGCCGTAACTCGAACGGTCCCAGCGTAAATTCCACAAATTTCCCCTGCGCTCGCGAAGGTGTCGCAATTACAAACAATTTGAAGGTTCTATCCTTAAATGCTCGTAGCCTACGAAATAAAATAAACGAATTTTTTTCTTTAATTGCTTGTAAAGACTATGATTAATTGCGATAAATGAATCGTGGCTTAGCACTGAAACACGTGACTTTGTAGGGGAGTATCAAATTAAAGGTTATAGACTTTTTGTTAAAAACAGAATAGGTAGGCGAGGAGGCGGTGTTATGTTGTATATCAAAGATAATATTGCGAACGTTATAGAAGTAAAGCACACAATTCCAGAACCGATAGATTCGACTATAGCAGAACTTAAATTGAACGATTTCAAACTTGTTGTTGCGGTTATATATAGGCCCGTGAACTAAAGAGAATAATCGGTAGTGAGCAGGCTTTAGTTATGGGTGACTTTAATTGCGCCAACGTGAATTACGATACAATGCAGGGAGACGCGGAAGGTAATCGTTTAGTTAATTTTCTCGAGGATAGCTTTCTTATTCAAAAGGTTGGGGAACCTACGAGGTTGGACAGTATTTTAGATTTAGTAATAACTACGGATGATAGGCTAATTACTGATCTTCAAGTAATAGAACCGTTAAGCAATAGCGATCACAATATGGTAGAGTTTGTCCTCTCAGTAAGTCACTCGAAACCAACTAACTCGACTAAAATTCCTAACTTCCAGCACGCAGACTTTTGTAAATTTCGAAATAAATTGTCACACGTCAATTGGGAAAACGTAATGGGGAACTCCAACGCAAAACTAATGTGGGAATCGTTCGAAACAGTATTTAGGACTATAAATGAGGAATGTGTACCGTACAAAATTAAGCGTGCGAAAGTAAACAACAAGCCCTTGTGGTTTACTTCTAGAGTAGGAGACATTATAAAGAGTAGAGATAGGGCTTATAGGCTACATAAGTGCGATAAAGACAATTTGTGGTTACGAAACAACTACATATCTCTAAGGCGTGAAGCGAAAAGTGTAATAAAAAAGTCCAAGCGCGAATTTGAAATCTCCATAGCTCGTGACGGTAAAGAAAACCCCAAGCGATTCTTTCAATACGTCAACAATAGAAATCCAGTAAAAAGTGTCTTGGGGCCGTTGAAAAATGTAAACGGAGATCTAGTTTCTGAAAACAAGGAAATGGCTACCTTGCTAAACGAATTTTTTACGTCAGTTTTTACTATAGAAGATGTAACGAATATCCCTACGGTCATAGACATAATACCTTTTGATAATGGTAATATTTTGGATAATATGTGGTTAGTGAAGGGAGGTAATGCGCTATATTGATAAAATGAAAACGCGTAAATCACCGGGGCCGGATTCCATATATCCCATACAACTAAAAGAATTAAAAGATAGCATTGTTGTGCCGCTAACAAAGATTTTTAATGCGTCTATTTCTGAGGGGTGCGTACCAGATAATTTCAAGTTAGCAAACGTAACACCTATCTTTAAGAAAGGCGATAAAGGTGCGGCGGGAAATTATAGGCCAATCAGTTTAACGTCTGTTGTAGGTAAGCTACTGGAATCAATAATTAGGGATCGTATAGTCGAACACTTAGAATTGCATAAACTAGTTAGAAATACGCAGCACGGTTTTAGGCGAAACAAATCTTGCTTAACTAATCTTTTAGAATTTTTCCAAAGCGTGGTTGACGTTTACGATAGACATCGGGCGGTTGATGTAGTGTATTTAGATTTTCAAAAAGCGTTTGACACCGTGCCGCACAAAAGACTCATTGAAAAAACTAAGGCTCATGGAATCAGGGGTGTAGTAATAAATTGGATAGAAGAGTGGTTGCGAGGTAGGAAACAGAGGGTGGTCGTTGATGGAGCGGAGTCGTGTTGGGCTAATGTAGCGAGTGGCGTTCCTCAGGGTTCTGTATTGGGCCCCTTGCTTTTTCTTATATATATTAACGATTTAGATGTCGGCCTAGTCAGTACAGTTTCAAAGTTTGCGGATGACACGAAGCTGGGTGGTAGGGCGATTAATGACGAAGATAGAGGTAAAATCCAGGAAGATCTGAATAAAATCGTTGATTGGTCAGTCACATGGCAAATGAGATTTAACGTGATAAGTGCAAAATTTTGCATATAGGTTCGCGTAACGGTAATTTTGCGTATAGTATGTCAGGGAGTTAACAAGCGTAGAGCAGGAAAAAGATTTAGGAGTTATAGTCACTGGTGATTTAAAAGTAGCGAAACAAAGTACAGCAGCGGTCAATAAGGCGAACAAAGTGTTAGGTTTTATAGCTCGAATTTTGAGTACAAATCGCGCGATATTATAGTTCCTCTTTATAAATCATTAGTTAGACCCCATTTGGAGTACGCGGTCCAATTTTGGAATCCGCATATGCGCAAAGATATAGACAAAATCGAAAGAGTTCAAAGACGAGCAACTAAGATGATTCCGTCGCTTAGGTCAAAGTCGTACGAGGATAGGCTTAAGGAGTTAAAATTGACTACACTCGAGACTAGGAGGCTAAGGGGTGATCTAATCCAGGTTTTCAAAATTATGAATGGGTTCGATAACGTAGATAGAGATAGCTTTTTCGAAATATCTCAATATAATAGGACTAGAAATAACGGGTGTAAGTTGACAAGTAGAAGGTTCGAGACAGCAGTTGCCAAAAACTTTTTTACGCATAGAATAGTAAATAGCTGGAATAGTTTGCCGGTAGAAGTAATTAGTAGCACGTCTATAAACATGTTTAAAAATCGATTAGACGCATATGTTGATAGATTGGGTATAGTTTAAGGTAGTAAAATTAAGGCTTTGTGGTGATAGATCCCACAGCTCAACACAAGTGTTGTGGGATATAGGGAGGCAGCATCTTGGGTTAGGGGATACTCTCTGTCCTTACACACCCCATTTAAAGAGATTCCTCTGCCGAGCGGTGCCCCCATAGTACTGTGAGGTATTGAAAAACTCATGATCTTCACTTGCCCACAAACACCTTTAAATGGGAGACCCAAAATGGGTGCACACACATTTCTACATTACTGTACAGTCTTTACAGCCACACCTACACTTTTCCTCCTAAGTATATATGTAATGTATATGGTTGTAAATTTTGACTTGGTCCGCAATTGATATGGACCGTGACTTATTTTTGGTTGGCAAGGTACTGGTAGTGATGGATACCGTGATGAAATTGACTGGATTCTTTGGATCTGATATATTTGCATGTCGTTTATAAATAGATATAGAGTGTAACATATTTGTGAATAGTAGTCTATTATGACTTGATCCCCTGATCGAGAGATTTTTAATTTTTAATTGATAATTAATTAGTTTTAAATTGATAATTACAGGCAGTGTTTACATAGTGGAGCCATCTCGATGGGCCGAAGTGGCCCCTAGTGTGCCCACTAAAAAAATTTCTCATGTTCTTATGTTCTTGTGGTTCGGAACCCACGTAAAATTGTAGGTCCCCTCTGCCACCACGGAGGACATGCGCAATACACAATTACGAACGCAGTTAGGTAGACCAGCCATGAGTGGATCCTAGGGTCTTTGTTGGTCTGAAACATTATAACATTACATTATAACATAAGGCTAACCAACGAAAATATTACGATTTAACCAAACCAATCGACAATATATATATATATATATATATATATACAGAGTGTATATACTGTATACACAGTATGTATATATATATGTAACCACACACAGTGTATATACACAGTGTGTGTGTGTGTGTGCACACACACACACACACACACACACACACACACACACATATCTATATATATATATATATATATATATGGGAATGAACTCAGAATGGTCCCCTGAGTTTTTTATGATACACACAGACCGTGCATGGAACAAGAAACTCTTCTGGGATAATTAAATTCACTATAGTCCGAATAAGTAATGGTAAATGACAAATACCATATTTTTTTTTTTTTCATGATGCTAGCCCGACGTGGGCAACGGGTCACTCGCAAAGAGGTCCCATAAATATTGCTTCCCTCACCAGCTTTGGGACATTGATCTAGGACGCAGGGGTTCCCAAATTGTGTTCCGCGGAACACTTCTCACGGTATACAAGTGTTCCGCGGAACACCAATTTGGGAACCCCTGATCTAGGGTAAAGCAGCCTAGCCCTGCTACATTTAGAACCTCAATATAAGCAAAAGACTCGCTGCCTTCACGTCAGATTGAATACATCAAAGAAAAAGGGGTAACTATTATATTTTTAGCCAAAAACCAAAACTTTAAGTTTTGGTTTTTGGCTAAAAATATAATAGTTACCCTTTTTCTTTGATGTATTCAATCTGACGTGAAGGCAGCGAGTCTTTTGCTTATATTGAGGTTCTAAATGTAGCAGGGATAGGCTGCTTTACTCTAGATCCATGTCCCAAAGCTGGATCCTGTCTGCTTTGCAGATAGCTGGTGAGGGAAGATATATTTATGGGACCTCTTTGCGAGTGACCCGTTGCCCACGTGGGGCTAGCATCATGAAAAAAAACTATGGTATTTGTCATTCACCATTACTTATTCGGACTATAGTGGATATAATTAGCCCAGAAGAGTTTCTTGTTCCATGCACGGTCTGTGTATATATATATATATATATATACACACATATATATATATACGGGTGTATATATATATATATATATATATATATATATAATTGATGATTGGTTAGGTTAAGTCGTAATATTTTCATTAGTTTTAAAGTTTTATTTGATTAGGTGTACGCGGACAAAGTTGGGGAACGCAAACTACATTAGCGTAAACTACACTAGGATAATGTAGGGGAACGTAAACTACACTAGGCACCACAGGGGGACGTAAACTACACTTACTCCAACAAGATTATATTAGAATGGAAATGGTGATAGAAAGAACAAATTTTATAGGCACGATCAGTAAGTGTCTTAACTGGAAGTAGTATGGGCGCAAAATGAATGAGTGCAAGAATGTGGCAATGCAATTGCAAATATTAATCAATTTTGCAAGATGGTGCAAAGGGGTTGTGCAACAAAGGGGAGGGGTTATGCAACAAAAGGGGTGGGGGTTATGCAATGAAGGAGGTTTATGCAATGAAGGGGAGGGGGGTATGCAATGAAGGGGAGGTGGTTATGCAATGAAAGGGAGGGGTTATGCAATAGGGTGTGTCAATTTTGTCAACTTTTTTCAAATCAGTTTTGGTAGTGAAAATATAGTCTTTTCATGTCAAAACTTGAAATTGACCTACCAAAATGAAATAAAATAACCCTTACCTACATCAATTTTACCTTAAAGTTTCAGAAATTGACTCTTTTACTAAATAATAGGATATAAATTGATTAACTATTCATCTGTCACAGAATTATCCCACTGATCGCATATGGAGTGTTTTCAAGGTCATATAGTTGTTGTACAATGTACAAGTCACAACATGAATAGAACTGTCCCTCACTCTCAGTCATCAGTTGCCTCTTAGATGTCATAGACGGTGGTTTGCTGGTATTGCTCTTGTACCTACTTCATAGTTATTCTACTAGACGAATACTACAGTTTAACTGTAAGTATGGATTATTGATTATTACAATTATTTATTATTATCATATTCTTCTGTCTAATTATGTTGTAATCACATGAAATATTTTTGTATTGAATTTTAGAACATCGAATGACTAAACTTTGAAACATCGTAATTGATATAAAATACTTAAATGTTTTTCTTTCTTTTCAGATATTCCTAAGATGCCAAAATTGAAGACAAGAGGTCAGTCGTCATACCACTTGAGCCTGTTAGTCGGTACAGGCAAGGAGCTTCCCGTATCAGAACTACCAACAGTGCGAGACATGCTGAGACTAGGGTTACTCCTTCGTGAACTAAATACAAAGGATACAAGGAACTACACAGAGAAAGAGCTCATAAGGGATATGATTCCCCCTCTTCTGCATCAGTGGAAAAAAGTTAATGTGTTATTCAAACCACCTGTACTCAATCAGTATAGAACTATTGAGCTAAAATTAACAAAGCTGTGGCACAAAGCAGTTGAAACATCAGTTGGTAAAGGAAAACTAGCAAAGAAAAATAAATTTCTGCACACACACTTGATACTCTTCTTAACATTTTTAACTGCCAGTGTCCCATAGAGTTGTATTCTGAAGCCAATTGTTCTCCCTCATGCAGAAGAGAACCTCACCCTCACATTGATTGTCGCTGTCCTCGTGAGAAGAAGATCCCTGTTTTGGAGCTGGCTTTCATAAAGGTGCAGAGAACAAAGGCAGGAGGCCAAGGAAGTATGCAGATTGGTTCGGCAGATTATTCAGGAACCAAAAAACAGATTGTTATTGCTAAGAAAAAAGAGAAAATCCGAGAGAGTTACAAGGAGTTACAAGGAAAAGAAGTACCTCAAAAGGCCTTGCGGCCCATACCGAGGAGGTAGCAATGGCAATGGGTGCCACGGAAAATTTTCTACACACTCAAATAGTGTGCAAGATTTGGTCTAACCTTTTCTTGAACTGATCCACAGAGGAACTGTTCACAACCTCTGAAGGTAACCTGTTCCACGTGTCACAGATCTTGTATGTAAAGTAATTCCCACACACACTAGTCCTAATCCGTTTCAAATCCAACTTCCAACCATTGTTGCGAGTTGGGTTATCATTTAAACTAAACATGCTTCTAAACTCGACATCGTTGAACCCGCGTAAGAGCTTGAAAACCTCGATCAGTTGACCGCGCAGCCTCCGAGTTTCCAGCGAAAACAAGTTCAGGGCGCGTAACCGTCGATTGTAGCCCATATGCCTAACGGAAGGGATTAACTTTGTGGCCCTCGCCTGCACTCGCTCCAGCCTCTCAATATCTTTCCTGACGGTGGGCGACCAGAAATGCACAACATACTCCAGCTGCGGCCGAACCAGGGAATTGTACAGAGAGAGCACAATCTCCTTGTTCCGAAACTGAAATTGCCTCCTGATATAACCCAACAGCTTCTGGGCTTTCTTTTCCACCTCTACGCACTGTTTGGTAAACTTAAGGTCGCTGCTAATTAGCACACCCAAGTCCTTTTCCAAATCAGTCGCCTCGATATTACTCCCCAACATCGAGTAGTTCGACTTGGGATTGGCGTGGCCAATGTGCATCACCTTGCACTTACCAAAGTTAAACGGCATTTGCCACTTTTCGGACCACTCTCCTATCCTACCTAGGTCCGCACGCAGTTGCTCGATCGCCTCCGGCGTCCCAACATTGGCCCCAAGCTTGGTGTCATCAGCGAATTTGGCGATCTGACTGACGATGCCACCGTCTATATCATTTGTGTAAATGATAAACAACAGCGGCCCCAAGACGGAACCCTGAGGAACCCCACTAGTGACCGAGGCCCAACCCGAACTAGCCCCTTTAATTACAACCCTCTGCCGCCTATTCTTCAGCCAGTTTTCAATCCACCTACCTACTTCCCCACCGATACCTAGCGTGCGAACTTTCGCCATTAGCCGGCGGTGAGGTACCTTATCAAAGGCTTTCTGAAAGTCGAGATAAAGTATATCAATCGCCCTACTCTTATCATACTCACTCAACATGACGTGGAAAAACTCGAGCAAGTTAAGTTGGTGAGACACGACTTATGCCGTCTAAACCCATGTTGGGAGTCCCCAAGCAGTTTGTACGAATGCAAATGGTCAACGATCCTATCCGCTATTATCCCCTCTAATAATTTACCTACAACTGAAGTGAGACTAATGGGACGATAGTTCCCTGGACTTCCGTGATCCCCTTTCTTAAAGATAGGGGTCACGTTGGCTTCCCTCCAGTCACCATGCACCTGGCCCGTCTCCAGCGATTTGTTGAAGATTGTAGCCAGGTCGGGAGCCACCTGATCGCGCACCTCCCGCAACACTCTGGGGAGAAACTGGTCTGGCCCAGGAGCCTTAAACGCTCTCAGTTTGTCTATTCTATCGGCAACGACTGTCGCGGTACATCGAACACTATCCAGGCCAGCACCTTCGTGCCTCACGCCTGGCTCGGGGATGATGCGGGTGTCCTCCCTGGTGAACACTCCCGCAAAGTACTCATTAAGCACATTGGCGATGTCCGCGTCGGAGGTCCGCAGAACGCCGCTTCGGGCCTTTAACGCACGGACCTATCATGCTTCTAATGGGCTTTCTACTATTAACATAACTGAAGAACTCCTTAGGGTTCCCCTTGCAGAGGCTTGCCACCCGTAGTTCTTCGTTACGTTTCGCTAGCCTAACGTTCGCCTTCACTTCCCTACACAGGCGGACATACGCTTCAGTGTTCTCATGGGAACGATTGGCCTTCGCCCTCCTATACGCTACTTTCCTATTTCGGATAGCCGAAGCGATGTCACGATTGTACCACTTAGAAAGGAAGAAAAGGAAAAGTGAAGAAGCCACCCAAAGAGATGAAGAGCTCTATCAAGAGGTTTCTCACTTCTTTGAAAGCTCTTTAAATGAACAGAAAGAAGCAACATCAGATGATAGCTCCAAAATGCCATCTGAACCTTCGCCAAAGAGAATGAAATACAACACTAAAGACATCTCAAACATTGCCCTTGCCAGTATTCGCCACCATACGGGGATACGAGAGACTGCAGAGATTGCCACTGCCGCTTGGATAGATGCAGGCCTCATCAGTCGAGAGGATACATCCTTAGTGATAGATAATAATAAGATAAGAAGAACACAAGAAAAAATAATGAAGGAAATATCTGATCAGCATGATAAAGATTTGAAGGAGGAAAGTCTCTCTTGACTTTTGTTTGATGAAAGAAGATATGACACAAAAGTTCTCCTAGAGGTAGAGGGAATAGACAGAAAGTCTCCCGGTCTCATCAAAGAAGAACACTACTCTGTGTGTTCCGAACCTGGTGGCCGCTATTTGTTTCACTTTGTTCCTGAAGCAGAAGTAAAAGGCAAGAAACATGCAGAGGCAATTGCTGATCAAATAATATGTTGGCTTCAAGAAAGAAGACTTGACAGTTCACTGCAGGCCGTTGGTGGGGACTCAACTGCGGTGAACACTGGATGGCAGGGCGGTGTTATGATGCATTTACAGAAAAAACTTGGAAGAAGGCTTGTTTGGATTGTATGTGATTTGCACACAGGGGAACTACCTTTTCGTCGTCTCATCCAGGAACTTGATGGTCCTACAAAGAGCAACAACAAGTGGTCAGGCCTCCTTGGCAACATGCTAGATGAAGCAACGGAATTAGAAATAAATAAAAAATTTCCAAAGGTCGAAGTAGGCCCTCCCCTTCCAGTGTTGTCTGAAGAAGTTATCAAAGACCTCAGCACGGATCAATCTTACGCTTATCGTATTGTTCAATCAATCAGATCAGGAGAGTTGCCTCAAAATCTGGCTCTCTCGGAGATTGGACCCGTAAGTCACAGTCGTTGGTTAACTACAGCGATTCGTTTCTGCAGGATTTGGGTTTCCAAACATGCACTGAAGGACAAAATGCTACAGAATTTGTTGTTATTGTTGAATTTATTATTGGGTTTTATCTTCCTCACTGGTTCAATGTAAAACTTAACCCAATGTGGATGGAGGGGCCCAACCACATCTTGTTTCAATTACAGCTACTGAGAACCCAAAGGAAAGTAGTGGTGGACATCGTGTTACCTGTGGTGAGAAGGTCCGCTTGGTATGCTAGGCCAGAGGCAGTTTTGCAAGCAATACTCTGCAGCCAATGTACCAAAGAGCGAACTGAGGCTGTGGAAATCATTCTAAAGCTTAGAGGAACATCACTAGATGATGACCAGCTGGGAGACTGCTCTGTTCAGACAAGGAAGGTACCTCCGATAAACGTCAATGCCACGAAATTGTCAGAATTAGTTAACTTGAGTTCGGAAGTTTTGGAGCCACCACTGACAACATGTATAACAAACAAAGATTTAACACAACTTAAAGAGGCCCCAATGCAAGTGCCAAAGTGGCCTTCTCACACTCAGAGTGTGGAGAGATGTGTGAAAATGGTCACAGAAGCAGCTAGTCAAGTTTACAGTCACGAGAGGCGAGAAGGCGACATCAACGCGCAGGTTGCAAGCCGAATGCTGATGTCAAGGAACCGCAGCAAAAAGGACATGACTGCATTGGTTACTTTCAAATAAAGACTCTGAATGATATCTTATTGCCACTTTAAATGTTGATAGGATGTTTTCGCACATTTGTTATTTTGTTACGAATTTACGGAAAAATGGAATTTTTGAATTAAAATTGATGTAGGTAGGAGTTATTTTTTATTGTTTTTGAAGCAAGGATATTATTTTGTATGCCAAATGATTACATTAAATTGCTACCAAATCACATGATTTTCAATTTAGTCATTTCACCCCCAAAATTGACACACCCTATTATGCAATGAAGGGGGAGGGGGTTATGCAATGAAGGGGGAGGGGGAATGTTGCAAGAGCAAAAAGGGGTTATGCAACTTGGAGGCGGAGTTATCCCCCAAGAGAAAGAGAGGAGGAGAGAGAGGAAGAGAGGTGTTCGCGTGGCAGGAGCCAAGCGCATATTAAGACCTCATCTGAGCTCCCTCTGTCTTATTAGGTGTTAATCCGCCAGTTTGCTTAGAAGGCGTAAATGGCTTGTACAGGTTGAGTTGCCAGATTGCGTTATTTATTTAAGTAAAGCATATATTATTGACAGGTGGCTTAAAAGGCGTGAATGGCTTGTTCAGGTTGAGTTGCCAGATAGCGCTATTTAGCGCTATTTATTTAATTAATTCTTGACGGTTGGCTTAGAAATCCGTCAGGTCAGTCGGTTTAGAAGGCGTAACCAGCCATTTGGTATAATTAAATAATAATAATAATAATAATATCGTTTACAACCAAAAGAATTAAATAAAACACCACTTCATCATTCTGTTTATTTAGACGAAATATTGGAACCAGAAATATATAGAAAATAAATATACATTGGAATATATATGATCAAAAATAAAATAAAAAATAATAATAGTATAAGAAATATGAACGAGGAATATGTATTAAATAAAAAATAAAAAATATAACCATCAATATAACAGTACAGGAGAAACACACACACACACACACAATTATATTAAATAATTCAATATATTGAAAATAAATGCATACATACATTTTATCTTCTACTGCACAAAATCGAAAAAATAAAAAATAAGAAATATAACCATCAATATAGCAGTTCTGAAGAAATATATATACACAGTTGTGTTAAATAATTACATATATTGGAAATAAATACATTCACTTTGTTCTACTGCGCAAAACACTAAACTCACACGTAATCGAGTCTCCAATCACATCATTATTGCTTGCACTACGCAGTAAACGCGGCTTAATATTATTTCACCGCTCGTAAATGGCCTTCATATCGTTCAGTACTATTTTTGTGCCCACTTTACAATCGGTTGGCAAGTTACCGTTAAATACGGCTAGAATACAATAAAAAACACGCACAAAGAGGTCATCGTTAGCCACAACATTAAATACAAGTTCATAAGCACTCCTTTCCAGTCGAGGGTTTATTTCTACCGACCCGAGATTTTCAATCGTGAACTCTTCTTCATACTGCATAGCGGCAGTTGAAATAATCTTCTAAGTCGTTACGACAGCTGCTCATTATATAAAGAAATAGTTCTTCAGGGTGAACGGTGTAGGTGAGCTCAGCCCTATACCGCTCAAGTGCTTTGTACGAAAGTTCATGATATTTCAGAGTCTAAACTTTGTAAATAAGCATCCAGCTCTAGACCATTCTCACCTTGTTCAGCCCTACACTCGGTAAACCCATCGAGCAGAGCGGTGTATGCCTATTCAAGAACCGTATCAAAATAAAGCATATCCGTAACACGCGCGTCTAATATAGGCTTCAGCTTGCGGAATCCGACGATTTCAAACATTCTGTCGAGGATGAAACGGTTTCGCGTAGGGACAAGAGCGTTATTATCAGAAGCATTCTTCCACATTAGCCGTATATCAATGCATGGCCGATCGTTATTTATACACAACGTACAAACAACGGCATATGAGGGGGTGTCACTAATCTGCTCTTCTTGTACCTGCACCTACAGGAATTTTATAACGATCCTCATTCCACTTCTCAACTATCACGAAGATTCTATTCATCTCCTCAACACTTACATAAACAACATTGCGTTTGTTTGTTTGTCTACAAGTCGTTTCCAGTACATAGTTAATGGCACCGGATTTACGCCTGAACACGCGGAACGACTTCGTCACGAGCACATCGTACACGGCGTTGAGAATGCTGCTCAAAGGAAGTTCCATCGTATTCGATGAGCGCACGTCCCGTCGGTTCAAGCTCTGAGATGACTATGAGCCACATGTATCAGATCGGCTCAACGGGAGGAGGAGTGAGTCACACGATAAGCTAATGAAACGTGTACGGCGCTGTTCCAACATGAATAATTGTATCCTATTATATTGGGTAGGTGTTTTGAGAAATTTTCCGATACATAAAGTAATAGCGGTTTTAATGTTTTATCACTCCCACTCCCCAGAATACGCACGAGACATTTTTGCATATGGGGATTTTTACGAACTAAACACATTTTATTCACACTCCGGCGCACTATTTGAGGGAAACATATGACCATATTTTCCTTTTTGTTTAACAATCGATACTCGTCTCTAAAGTCTGTTAAAAACTCACACAGGCCATTAGCCACAACCTCACTACAAACCTCGTCATGATATATATTAATATAGTGGTAAAAATACTTAAGATTCTCCATGATGACAAGATTTACATTCTCAGTCGCAAGGTACGAGTACTCGGTATGATGCAACATGACATAATATCGCTTGTCACACCACTCATCAACAAGACTCACTATCCATATCCGTTGCTTCTCTTCTGCACGTGTTGTTTCTTCTACTTCACGGTATATGTAAGCTTTTAAAAAGTTTAGTACTACAACATAGTTAAATACATCACTTGTACCACGAAATCCTACAATGCTCTCGACAGAATAGCCGTAGAGTATTTGTACCTGTTGCTCCTTCGCACGATTCAATGTAGCCTTAAAAGTATCAAAGGAGGTGGAATAGGGAGTTTTTCAGTATCCACCACATCTTGGCACTTTGCCGAATACCACTTCATAAACGTCGAACACGCAATATTAAAGGTAGCCATTACTATTTTCTGTCTACGGGAGAATACACGTCTGAGATCCAGGGCTTACTGCGATCAACTGAGCACGCAGGGAAGAGATATGCCCAGGTAGTAGCAGGAGTCACGTGATCAATCATACAGGTGGGCGGAGCTTAGAACTTTCTCCTGTACACACGCTGGGCGGGTACCTCATCGTCATTCACGGTTCTGTGGGAGAAGAGAAAAGCAAGACTGTAGAATATAAGGGTCATCACTTAAATATTTATTATATTTTGTAAATGACCCACTTAGGAGTGTGACGTGTTAGAAATGGATTCTGTAGAAAAATTCAGGTTCACGAGCCCATCCACATGTATATATCTGGCCTACAGGATGTGGTAAAACTGTGTTTATGCTTAAAATCATTAAAGAAAAGGGAGAGATGTTCTCAAAATTTGTGCATAAAGTTATATGGTGCTATTCGACGTATCAATCAGTGTTCAACGAGTACCAAGATGATATTTTGTTCCACAAAGGTGTATATGACGTTAATTCGTTAAAGGGAAATGAACATACAGTCATTGTAATTGACGATCTCATGTTGGAGATGGATAAAACGTTTTGCCGACATTTACAGTATTCTCCCACCATCTTAACATAAGCGTGTTCTTCATCAATCAGAATCTATTTTTCAAAAATAGATACATGCGCGATGTGTCGTTAAATACACAATATCTAGTCTTATTCGCGCAACGTAGAGATGTATCACAAATTGGGGTATTAGCCAATCAAATTTCCCGAATCAGCGTAAGGAGTTTTTGGAAGTTTATAAAGAAGCTACAAGCCGCGTTACGGATATTTGCTTTGCGACCTTCATCCGCGAAACACGTTTAGGGTGCTTCTAAGAACGAATATATTTCCAAACGAGCCTGAAACGGTGTATATTCCAGAATGACAAAGAGGCTAAAGAAATACCATGAATTAATAAAAATCTATCATCGACTGCCCCGGGCAATGCAGCAGATGTTTGCTAAAAATATCGACTCCGACTTTTTAAAATGCATCTGTGAAATCTGTCTTAACGTTATAAATTGCAATGTATCAATGAAACCACCTCAGAAGGCTCGCCTACGCCGTTACAAGAACATAATACGTGCACTCGCTCGTAAAAGTCAAACTGTAGGGAAGAAAAAACGAATTATTGTACAAAGAGGAGGGTCATTCCTCCCCATCTTATTTTCAGTTTTGGGTCCTTTACTGACTAGATTAATATAATGAAGAAAGTGGTAGTGATTCCACACGAGTGTATGCTTCACTGCAAAGTTCAAAGAATCCAGACACGGATCTAGATCCCCGTAAAAGCAGGCTTAAAAGAATGGAAAGCGAATTGCTAACCCTATTAAACAGTGAAAAAACACCTGATGAGAAAAGAATCTATACAAGAAGCTCTGCAGAAATTTCTTCACGAGTACGAAAATTATAAGAACCCGACAGAGATTCCCGTGGTTATTAGGCACAGCACGGGGAACGATGGACATGGTGACATAGGACCTGTGTCCGACGATAGAGCTGACCAACCAAAGATTAATGGGTCGGCCACACAACATATCGAGCATGTATTAAAAGCACCCTCCCACATACATTGAGGAATAAAGGTTTAAGTCTTTATAATCTATTGAATGAGGACCCCCATACAATGGACCGATACAGGTGAGATCATTGTGGAAGGAGCAAAGGTACAGGGATCGAATATCGTAGACATCGTCCATGATCTGGTGAGAAAGTGGGATAGGCCCTCACCATCAGGATGGAAGCATATTAAAGCAAGACTACAACAAATAAATGTCCCAAAACAATGATAGGAAATCTGAACAGGTTAAAAGACTTGGAACATGCGTCGCACGTGACACAATTGAAGACGCCATCACCCCGGGTAACCTCTGAAGAGGAGAAAGAAGAGGTTAAACAAGGTCAACCTTACTCACGTGCCTCTAAAATACGCAAATGGCCAACATAGTAAGAAGACGTTATTATGACATTTCTAACCCAGCCTCCTACGGAGGCGTAGATAGACGGAGTAGGGAAAAAAGATGTTCAGAGATTTTTGCGGGACCAGGACGCTTATACACTTCATAAGCCTGTGAGAAAAAGGTTTAAAACAGCCAAGACCACAGCTACTTCGATTGACTCTATTTGGCAAGCAGATTTAACAGACATGCAAAGATATTCAGTGTATAACGATGGTTACCGCTACATTCTATTCATAATAAATGTATTCTCTAGATATCTGTGGCTAATTCCTCTGAAAAATAAATCACCTGAAACAGTTGCTCAAGCCACCAAAACGCTGATGTTGAAAGAAAACAGGGTTTCTGGCTATTTTTGTACGGATATGGGGAAGGAATTTATAGGCCGTGCTTTTCAGAACATGTTGACAGAGTTTAATATCAGCTACTACACTACAATTCTATACATAAGGCTTCTTTAGCTGAAAGAGTTCAACGTACCATAAAGGAACGCATGCACCGCTATTTTACACATAAAAACATATACAGATTTCTAGACATTCTGGGATAATTGGCCTCATCCTACAACCGCTCATACCATTGCACGATTGGGACAACACCCAACGAAGTTTTAGAAAGAAGTACGCGCCCAGAGGTGAGAAGAGATGGAACACCACCACCACCACACTCTGCGCGTTTCAAAATCAATGATTATGTAAGGTTGTCGCGTTCGGGAAATAAATTCGCTAAGGGATTTGAGCAAGGATGGACAGGTGAGATTTTTAAATTTAGGGCTATGAGACCTAAAGGTGAGATAATGATGTATTGCGTTGAAGATTTGAATGGGGAAGAAATCGCAGGAGGCTTTTACCGCGAGGAGTTGCAGAAAGTGGCATTTAATTTAGGAAAAAATGTGTTTAAAATTGAGAAAATTTTAGGAAGCAAAGGTTCAGGAAAGAGAAAAATGTACCTGGTGAAATGGCTCGGATACCCAGAAAGCTTCACACTTATATAAAAGCTGCTGCAATAATGAAGCTTAAATAGAATGCAACATGGTGCCTAACCATTTCTACGTCACACTCCCGCCCTCCTCGTCCCTCTCTGTACACCCTAACAACACACTAGCTAACTTTGTAACAGAACTCCATGGACCCATTGAATTGGGTCGTGATACGTATGTGGGTATATGCGAAATTCAGTTGAATACCCTTTTTTTAAGTATTAATTATAAAGAACCCGTTTTTACAATTCTTAGAGACTGTAATGAATGTGAAAAAGCCGGGGTAACTCGGGATGAAACCATGCGTACCGCCCAGACTGGGGATGCACGGTATTACAGTACAGAAGTAACACTAGGGCCGGGTCGCTATGGTGAGGCCGAGGATGTTGTGAGAGACTTAAATGTAAGTTTAAAAAGCTCAAATCTTACTGGCGATTTAGTATACGAAATCGTAAACAATGATCCCCATGCATGCACTGTGGCCCTAAAATCGCAGGCTAACCGAAATATCAAAGACCAAAGAGTGTTCAAAATTATGACCGATGGACGATATCGATCAGTCATCCAAAGAGATACATTTCACGAGGCACAACACGACTTGTCCAGCCTAATGTATCAGTTGAAATTGGAGAAAATGGTTGACGGCTATAAACCCCCAGACATGTGCTATATTTACAGCAATATAGTGGAGCACCAGTTTGTTGGGGATACCCAGGCACGCCTGCTGCGCATTGCTCACATTCCCAACCATAGAGGAAGGAGTTTGAGTATTACATATGACAGACCCCATTATGTGAATGTCGCAACTAATCTAATAACCAATATCTCAATATATATAAGAACGATTGAGGGAAAAAATTTCCCATTCGGTAACGGGAGCTTAACAGTGAAGCTGCACTTTCGACGCACTGAGTTATAATGGACAGAAAGCCTTTCACAGTCTATCGAGGTATGAGATACCAGCGTGGTAGTGGACTTGGATCCATTTTTTCAACCATACTACGTACGGCTGTCCTTTGCTGAAGAGGGGTGCCAGATACCTCGGAAGGAAAGCGCTACAATCAGGTCTTAACACTGCAGAAGACATATTGGCTGGGGCTAAACCTAAAGAAGCTCTAAAAAACACTTAAAGCGTACACGGGACGAAATCGTCAAAGATGCAAAGAGAAAAATGCGTGGTGGTGGGAAGAAGAAGAGGCTGGGAAGAAGGGATTACCACCACGTGGCATTAAACGTAAAATGATATAAAAAAAGAAGTGTTCTAAGCGAATGAAACCTATGGTTGACCATTTTTTTGACTGATATAAGTTAAGGACATTGATGTCATGAATCATAGTTTGTTTACTACTTGTCGAGAGAGGAGGCACTATTTCTAACTCGTCATGGTACACTTCATCCATCCGTGTAGTTCACAATGTTGTAAATCGGAGCTGTACCGCTTTGACATGCCCCCAACTCAAGTTTCTATTGAACACAGTGACTTTATTACAATTAACCCTTTAAACACAATTTGTTCCCCGAGTGCCCCTATAGAATTCGCGATACCCAGCTCAGGCCCTTACTTTTTTGACACAAGCTGTGTGCACATGTACGCTAAACTACGTATAGTCCATTCTGATGGAACGGACTGTGATGACAAATATGCTGTATACCCTGAAACAAACTTTCTGCACTCCTTATTCAACCAGTGTGACGTATATTTAAATCAGTTCAACATATCGGCAGGAACGGGGTACTATCACCTACGAGCCTATCTGGAAAATGTCCTCAACTTTTCCAAAGAAGCGAAGGATACCTTTTTAAGTGCCGAGGGCACGCAAATACTATAAAGGACAAATTTAAAAATTCTAAAAACAAGATATACGAGTGTTTTGGACGCCTGCATACAGACTTCACATTCCAGGAGAAGTTGCTTGTGAACGGGGTGGATATGATAATAAAGCTCACCCGCACGAATCCTGAGATCTGTTTAAATCTGGATGCTGATCAAGAAGAGGGAGCAAAACCCGTTGTGGTTCACATTATGGAAACATACCTCCGCGTGCGGCGAGTTAAATTAAAACCAAAACAAATAGAAATTGAGAAAAATTTACTAACGCCACAGTAAAATACCCAATTAACAGAGTACAAGATCAAACTATACACGGTGCCAGCAGGGTTGGCATCGAAACAGATAGAAAACAGCCCTGGGAAATCTACCTAAAAGGATATTAATTGGAATGCAGGAACCATTCGGTGAATGGAAAATATAAAAAGATGCCTTTAAATTCGAGAATTTCGGCCTTAAAAATATAACTCTATACGTTAATGGCATTGCGTTGGGGGAACATTGGATACGGACTATTCATCAGACGCTGTGTTACCGCTTTGCGCGAGAGCATATAGTAATCTGGCCCATATTGCAGGTGATTGTGATGAGCTCGGGAATGGGTAACGCAGAAAGAATTCATGATCAATTTAACCTTTATCCGTTTGACATCACACCTGACTTATCTGCTAGTGTAAATACACACTTAAGTCCACAACAGAGTGGAAACATCTCAGTCAGATTGGAATTCGCCAAGCCTATAGACGCCTATTAGTGTACTAGTATACCTCGAGTCACAAGCCCTAATAGAAGTAGACAGATTTAGGGCGTTATCACTGACTTTTAAAATGGATGCGAATACACTTCAGAGAGTAATGAATAGTGAACGAATCACACGTTCCAAATTTATCGGTGTGTTTGCGAAGAATGAAACATTGAATTGAACTACGAGATTGCGGTAGTCTTATTGTGAACACAGATGTATTGGTATGAAGGGATTCATTGGTTTGCAATCTATTTTAAAAATAGGGACCGCATGTACTATTTTGATTCACTCGGACCCTGGAGTGACCCTGTTATTGTAAAATTTCTCGATCAGTTGCATATCCCCGAAGTTGTATGGAATCCCTTCCGGCTACAAGGATATTTTAGTAATACGTGTGGATGTACTGCCTTTCATTTCTCATGCATATGTCACGTGGTAAAGAATTTATAAATTTTTAAAAATTATTCGACCCGTGTCACACTCAACGAAACGACGAAATGGTATGCAGACAGATAAAAAGCCGTTTTCCGATTGTGCGTACTCGTTGTATAGTATGATGTTTTGTTCGTGTGATATATATATATATATATATATATATATATATGTGTGTGTATATATTTATATAAGGGGTGTTTCAGAAGGAAAGGTCAATACTTCGGGAGGTGATAGTATCGGTCATTGTGAGAAAAAGTTCATATGAACATGTGTCTAATTCTAATTCTGGAAGGTTACGGAGATAGAGCTGTTTGAATCTACAAATACAAAAGCATTGTTAATGGTAATCAAGAAAGAGAAACCAATTACTGTTTCTAACATTTAATGTTTAAACATTGGCATTTTGAATGGTATCAGATACAGAAATGACAAATTTGTTACAGTTTACAATACGTTTTCGAAAATCCCACCGTCAACCTCAATGCACTTTGCAACTCGTGTGCGAAGATCGCGTGCTGTTCGTCTGAGTTGATCTTGACGTTCCTTTATGCGGGCAGTAGCGTCCAAAATGCGCGCGAGCGATTCGTCTCGTGTATCCACCTTTCTTTTGTAAACTTGACTTTTCATCCACCCCCACAAACAATAATCTGACGGAGAGAGGTCTGGAGACCTTGGTGGCCATTGAATGGGACCACCGCGGCCGATCCATCGACCAGGGAAAGTTTGATTTAGGTATTGTATCACCAGACGGATAGAATGTGGAGGAGCTCCGTCATGCTGAAAGTACATACCAGCGCGGGTAGCCAAAGGAACATCATCCAATTGTCCTGGCAATTCATTTTGCAGAAATTCTAGGTAACTTTGTCCTGTAAGACGATTCTCTAAAGTAACAGGGCCAATCAGCTGATCATCGATGATACTGCACCACGCATTGGCAGAGAAGCGATGTAGAAAGTTTGTTTCCAGTGGCATTTGGATTTTCGTCTGACCACCGATGAGAGTTACGAGTGTTGTTGATACCGTCACGGGTGAAAGTAGTTTCATCGATGAACAGTATTAATCGAAGCAATCGGCGATTAGCATTTACCCAATGACAAAATTCCAGTCGCATGGCAGCGTCTCCTGGTTGAAGGTGTTGTACACGCTGTACATGATATGATGCAAGCCTTCCTCACGTAATGTTCGCCATGCTCTTGTGTGTGGTACACCGAGACGTGTAGAAATTCTTCGTGAGCTAGTAGTAGGACTACGCTCTACCAACTGAAGAATGTTTTCCACTTCATCCACATCTTGTTGACCTTCACGTTCAGATGAAACATGAGCGGTGGGAAGTGTACCAACCTCACGCAATGTGTTGAAAACCCTAGTAAACACTGTTCGATCCGGAATTCTGCGGTTCGGAAACCATCGTCGGTATTCTGCAATAGCAGCTGTTGCACTTCCATCGCAAAAACCGTAGACATACACCATATCTGCATATTCGGCATGTGTGGTGTGTGGCATTCTTAACACTGCTTCAAACACCAAACAATGTCACTAACAACAGTCAGCTGTCGATGGCTTATTAATGTTTACATTACAGCTTACATGGTTCAAGGTTATAGGGGAGGAAAGGGGGAGGAAGAGCTGCGCGCGCATCAGATTCAAACAGCTCTATCTCCGTAACCATTCAGAATTAGACACATGTTCATATGAACTTTTTTTCTCACAATTACCGATACTATCACCTCCCGAAGTATTGACCTTTCCCCTGAAACACCCTGTGTGTGTATAATATATATATATATATATAATATATATATATATATATATAATATATATATGTATATATATATATATGTATATAATATATATATATATATATATACAGTGCCGCGAAAGTATCCGATCACCCTTGAAATTTGTATTTTTTACATAAAAAACAATGTTTAAATGTATACTAACCTTATATTAGTATTTTGTCATCTGTCCTTTGGTTTGGATGACTTGTTCTAGACGTTTTGGCATGGATTTAATCAAGTTTTGACAAACTTCCACTGATATTTCCTTGTACCATACCTTTTTGATGGCCTCTTGTAATTTTTCGACTGAGCCAGTGTCGTGGCATTCAACCTTATTTTTATTATTAGCCACAGATTTTTCTATCGGATTGAGATCTGGACTATTACCAGGCCAATCCAAAATATCAAATTTATTGTCAGTAATCCATTTTGTCACTATTTGGCCCTGTGACATGGTGCACCATCATGCATGTATGTTTTTGTCCTTTGGATTGCCATTGCCATTGGAAGTTTATCCTGTAGCATTGCTAAATACCGTGCACCATTCATAGTTGTGTTCTTCGGAAGAAAATATAAGTTTCCACGCCCATAGTAACCGAAACAACCCCAAACCATCACACTTGGAGGGTGTTTCATTGTCTTTAGGGTGTATTTAGGGTCCATCCTATTTGAGCCAATAGGCCGGCGAACCTTTTTTGGACAACTTCTGAATGTCAAAAATGTCGACTCATCGCTAAATAAAACCTTCTTCCAGTCATCAACAGTCCATGAATGTATTTTTTACAAAATGCGACACGTTTTTTACGCATTTTTTCATTAATGAACGGTTTCTTAGCAGCATGGCGAGATGGTAATCCGAGTTCTTTTTGGAGCCGCTCCTGGATAGTTCGTTCAGAAAACACCAGATAACAAATTATTCATATTAAATTTTATTTCTTTCGCAGTTATTGTTGGGTTTTTCAATACTAAACGTTTCATAAGTTTGTCTGTTCGCGAATTTGTTTTTCTCGGTCTGCCAGATCGTTTTTAAGGACTGGCGTGGTTAGGCCACCATTGTTCTTAGCCCGTGAAACCCATAAATTAACGGTACTTTGGGATATGTTTTAATTCCTTAGCTATCTGTCTCTGTGATTTCCCACATGCATGCAAAGCAACAATAGCACCTCGACAATCACTCTTAAGTTGTTTTTTAGCACACATTATATATAAATTTTATTTACACCACTTTCTGTAAAAAAAAAAAAAAATATCAAGAATTTACACAAACAGTGAAATCTGACAAATTTGAGACACAGCCACCCGCAACGAAGGCTACCAGAACACTAATTTGAGAATGCGTTGGATAGCTCTCATATCAGCGAGCAACCTCAAAGTTACCAGATGTCGCTAGAACAAATAGAAAGTGAATTACGTGTCTCTGAATATCAAGGGAAAATATTGTATTTTCTTGAGTGATCGGATACTTTTCGCGGGCACTGTATATATATATATATATATATATTTGTAACCAATAATGTTAGTTTGTATATTCTGTAGTTTAAGATGGTTATTGTACTAAAAACATGATTTCTTCCATTTAATAAATTGATGAAAATACATTGTGTCTTCTTCCCACCCAAAAAAGATCGAAACAAAAAACACTTACATTATTTCGTTAATGATGTGACAATCGTTGGGTTGACTGCTCGGTAAATCTTCTACCTCCGTATTCAGGTCCATGACATGGGTTTCTTCAAAACGAAAAGATTGTATAACACGTGTCAAATCCTCATAGGACTTTACAGGAGAAAGAATAATTCATTAGTTCATACTGAATCTTTTTTAATAAAAATCCAAAACATATGCAGAGTATACACTATACATATAGTAAGAGTATTACAATGTGAAGATATCTTTGAACCGCTCAGAGAAGTTCCTTTAAGAGATAATTCCGAATAACATTTGAATTTATAAAATTATTTAAAACATGCAAAAGATTGCTATAAAAAAAATCAATGAATCAAAACAGGATTTTAGCATAATTGCAAACTAATCTATAATTGAGGATACCAAAATGAAGCATTTTTAATGTGATGAGATGAATTACTACAACCCTCCATATATATGATGATATAATCCAGAACAGTGGTCTTTCTGACAGGCACATTAAATAAGTTTGCAAATAATTGGCTCCAAAAAATAAAATTACAGGCACTTGCATTTTTACGGCAGTCCCTTGCGTCGGATTGTAAGAAGCGTCATTGCAACTATCAACAACGGTTTGCGTTGGAAATAATCCATCCCAATCAGCTGCGTTAAAAAGATTAATTGTGGACAACGCTACAATTTCACCATTATTAATATAAACACCCAGGAATGTCTGTCAGTCGGTCACGCTCGAAAAGAGAAGAAGATTCTTTATACTGTACGCCATTGACGATTGGTTAGGTTAAGTCGTGATATTTTCGTTAGCTTTAACCAAAATATCACGACTTAACCTAACCAATCGTCAAGGGCGGACAATTAACCTAACCGGGCATTCAATTAACGTAACTACTAAGTCTTCGAAAATATTCGACCGTCGGCTGGGATATTTTTGCTACCCGCACGAAGGGCGGGTTTTCGGCTAGTCTTGATATAAATCCGGTAAACTGTAAAATTCTTGATTCATGGCGTAGGGAATGTTTATTCACTGGTGAAAATAACTACTGTGCCTCCCAGCTAAAAATATTTCCTTTTATATGCATGATCCCCAAGCACCACCCAAAAGACTAAGAGGCGGTTCGTAAGTTTAATAATTGGTTGTCAATGTAACTAGGCGGGGCTATGATAAAACTGCGTACCAATCGTAATACTTATATTATGGATCCATGCTTTGGACGTCCTGATTGGTCGATTAATGGTGCCTTTATATTCTCTCCGTAGATTTAATGCTCACATCGTGTATTATCCCTTGCAGTCTCTACCACGACAATATTTGCGTTTGCGCCCATACTTTTCTCGATTTTCCCATTTTAGAATCCACCCCTTTATGCAATATCCCTTGCAACATTGATCAACCATCTCTATCACGACAATATTTTACATTATTATTTTTTGAGGTCATACTATTTGATCCTCAATTTTTCCAAGTTCGGGTAGGGAGATGGACAACTTGATCGGTTGCAAGTCGTTATAGGAATATCTTCATCAGAGCCGCTCAGCTCAGTACCACAGGAAACAAAACTAGCGCCGCTATTCTTCATAATCCTGACATAGATCATTACCAGAGACAGCACAGTAACATCCGATGAAACAAAGATCATTAGAAAATAAGAAATCTAGATCTCTACAAGCAGAATGTTTTTGTGCATTATTATTTTTTGCGGTCATACTATTCACAGCTTTCCCAAGATTCCTGACTTGTGGATTTGGTTTTATATATATATATATATTGTGTGTGTGTGTGTGTGTGTGTGTGTGTTAATTGCCACGATGGTTTCAAATATTTGCAAAATAAATGTTTGCGGTCATACTATTCGATCATCAACTTTGATTAATGTATTCGGCTTGACTTTCTACTTGCTAATTCTCCCATAGGAGTGTGAATAAATTGTGTTTAGCTCATGAAAATTAATGTCTGCTTGGTTGGTAGATAAATGGGTGCCCTAGGTATCCTATTGGTTAAAACGCTGGGTGCTGGTTGAGAGATCGAATCCGGGCGATGACATTGTAATTTCACCCTGCCAGTGCTGCAGCTTAGTTCGGATTCCACGTTAAAGTGAAGGTCTAAGGCGGAGTGAAAAGCTTGACCCTCGTCAAAATGAACAATTCGGTGAGAAGGAAAACCGAGTTAGCTATTATTATTACTACTGTAATTTGCACCACGGTTAGGTACCAGTTACAAAGAGAATCTATGGTCTGAATTTATTGCATATATTCCTCGTATGTATATTTTTTTCTTCTCTCTCTAAAAGGTCTTTTGAAAATCTGTGTATTAAATATATTCTCCATTATCTTCCAGAGAATCTATGTTCTGAAACATAGGTTAGGTTAGGTTCAGGTGCCAGCATGCTGGAGCGAACCAGAGGCTCACAGCCAAAATCTGCACAAGGAATCAATTATGTTTTACAGTTTAATAAAATGAATTGTTGATTCTTTTTTTTTCAAATTTCCCCTTTACGATCTTATCAAGAGGATTTTATGATAAAGAAATTATAAATATTTTTGTTTTTCTTTTCATTCCTTTATTCATATTTTTAAAAAATTTTGCTGTGACTACTTACGGCCATCATAAACTCGGTAAATGAGTTCCAATATAGTTCTGAAAAATTAAAGCTGTGAATATTATATCCATATAGAATAAACAAAACTTTCTTTCTGTGTGTGTGTGTGTGTGTGTGTGTGTGTGTGTGTGTGTGTGTGAGTTAATTTTGAAAAAAATGTATAATAATAATATACTAAACCTTTCCATTTTTTTCATTCATTCATTTCATTTCAATAACAAAGACAATAACTATGAAGATGATACCATGCAAATTACACGCAAAGAAAAATAAGACATATAAACAACGAAGTTGATAAAATAGAAAAACATATCTATACAAGGAAAACAATTGCATGGAGAGAGAAGGGAGACGGAAGCGAATCTTTGAGTGAAAGTTTGTCTACCACGTTCCATTTTGGACCTTGTTATCAGCTTGCGGCCTTCAAAAAAGCTTCGGGCTAAACGTGGGTGAACCTTGTCCGTTCCTGCCTCCATTATAGGTAAAATGAAAATTATTCTTATATAATATTTCTCATTTAATTCTTTTATCAATTACTTTGGTTTCGCGGATTTTGTGTTTATGAAAAATATAGAAGGTGTATAGAAAGGATTGCCAAAAGTAAATAGACACTACACTTTCTAAGGTTTTAGAATAAATGAAAGCGAATTATAGGTAAATTGAATGTTATTCTTAGAGAATATGTTATTGTAATAATGTACAATATAAAGAGTCCTGTGTGTTTCTTTTATTATTAATATTATTAAGATGAATGATTTCTTCTGCTACGCCATGGATTAATTGTCTTGAGGGGTTATGTTTGAATGTAATCTACGTTTTTCACTCCACCTTAGGACTACAGTATACACAATAGAAACACGGGGGCTTATGTTTGAATGTAATCTAATATTTAACAGTGATTTCGAAATAAAGTCAATAATGTGTGTGTGTGTGTGTGTGTGTGTGTGTGTGTGTGTGTGTGTGTGCCGTCTTCAGTTTTTTCGAGCATTAACTCTCTCTCTCTCTCTCTCTCTATATATATATAAATAGAAATTAGATTCAGTTAAATATATAGAAAGGATTGTCAAAAGTAAATAGACACAATATACATTCTAAGGTGTTAGAATAAATGAAAGCGAATTATAGGTAAATTGAATATTATTCTTAGAGAATATGTTACTGGAATGATTTCTTTTGCTAAACCAATTGTCTAGTGTATTTCTTTTATTATTAATATTAAGTTGAACAACGTTTAAATAATTAGTTCTCTTGCTCAACAACTTTAAGGAGAAAGTCAATCTTGCCTTTAATAAATAAGTAGTTAAATTAAATGGCGGTATCTGGTAACCCCTCCATATATAAATAAAAACATTATTTGGCAACTCAACTTAATAAGGTATACCTGAACAATTAAAAACACTATTTAGCAACTCATGTAAATAAAATTAAATAGTGGTATCTAGCAACTCACACTAATAAGGTATACCTGAACAATTAAAATAAATGGTGGTGTCTGGTAACCCCCTCCATATATAAATAAGTGATATCTGCTTGGCCCCTGGACGCTTATAACGCGTCGGACTCCGGTGGAATAAAGAACTCTCTCTCTCCGTCTTAGGTTAAGGCTTAGGTTAGGTTTCCCTTTGGGGGGTGAGGACATCCCACCTTCTCCCCCAAAGACCTCCTCCGTCTCTTTCTCTTCCTCTCTTAGGATAAGGCTACCCCTTTGGGGGGAGGTCATCCTCCCTTCTCCCCCCGAAGTTCCCTCCCCTCTCCCCCTTGGCTGCATTGAGTTGTTGCATAACCCTACCCCCCCCTTTGCAGCATTGATGTTCCATAACTCCTCCCCTTCATTGCATAACCCCCTCCCTCTTCATTGCATAACCCCCATCCCCCTTCATTGCATAACCCCACCCCCTTTGTTGCATAACCTCTCCGCCTTTGTTGCATACCACCCCTTGTTACATAGCCCCTTTGCAACACCTTGCAACATTGATTAATATTTGCGATTGCATTGCAACATTCTTGCACTCGTCCATTTTGCGCCCATGCTACTACTGAATTAAACTTTAAATTATCACTCATCACTCCCTATCGCTCAGATAGTTCTTAAACCATTAAAAGTTGTTTTTTTAATCATAGGATTAGTAAAGCTAGTATTTAGTCTTGAGATTTTAACATCGAGAAACATTAGTTGGGAGTTGAGATCTTCTTCATAAGTGAATTTAATAGAGGGTGTTTAAAATTTACGTAACGAAGAAATTGTGATACATACAAACGGTATCTGAATGGGAAGGTATCATCAACGTATCTTGGATAAAAAACTGGTCTGAAATACAAAGGACAGTCATCAAGCCAGTGTTAATCATAAAAACCCAGAAATACATCATCGAAAGTGGGTGGAAAGGGGGACTCCATTGCCATGCCATCTACCTGTTTATAGAGTATTACAAACAAGAAAGCTGTCTTTAACAAAGTGATGAAATCCATCCGATTAAAATTTAAAACTTGAGAATCACTATGGGAAAATAGGGTAATGACACAAATCAATAGTCTCTTGTACGGGACCATCAGTAAAAAAGGTGCTTGATGTTGAAGCTAGCCGTAAATAAATTATTGGTATTCGAAAGAGAGGTTGTTTCTCCAGAATTTTTTTATGCAGGAAGGAGAGGCCAAGTGCGAATACCCGCAAAAATGCCCCAACCAATAGAGGAAGAAGAGAGCCAAAATCAAGGTCCAAAGTTTTTGAGATGCCTGGACACTGCATTTGAAAGATTGGAGGTCAGAGACATGGGGAAAGATGCATTGAGGAAGATTGTTCCAGAGTTGACCGGTTGAGTAAATGGAAGATTGAAAATAACGATTAACCTTTGCATTAGAGAGTTGGACAGGAAAGGAATGAGAATGTGTCGAAAGTTTGGTATTACAAGCTTTCCTTAAAGGAGCAGGCATGCAGTTAGAGAGTTCAGAGGAGCAGTGTCCGTTATAATGGCGATAGTAAAGAGAGAATGAAACAACATTGCGGCGAAGAGAGAGGGACTGAAGATAGTCAGTAAGAGGCGGGAAAATGATGAGACGGAAAGCCTTTGATTCCATCCGGTCAAGTGGGGCTGTGTGGGTTGAGCCAACTGACACATGAGAAGCGTATTGCATACAGGGGCGGACAAGACCCCTGTAGAGGGACAGCAACTGAGTGGAGATGAAGAAACTGCAGAACCGTTACAGCACACCTAACGTCTTGGAAGCTGCTGCTTTAGAAAGAGCGTATATGGGATATTTCCAGGAAAGATAACGAGAAGAGGAAATGCCAAGAATGTTAAGAGAAGAAGAAGGATTGAGTTGTGTATTGTTGAAGATATGAGGATAGTCGCGTGGAAGATTATGACGAGTAGACAGATGAAGAAACTGAGTTTTTGTGTCATTGAAAGCATCAAGCTTTTTCTGCCGCAATCAGAGATAGTAGAAAGATCAGAGGTGAGGTGTACCATAGCCATCCTACGCGAATCATGGGGTGACTGTTGAGAGGGACGTTATGGAGGCGGGCGCAGAAGTGAAGAGTGGAATCATCGGCATAGCAGTGGATAGGACAGGAAGTGTGACTTAATAGATTATTCATAAATAGAAGGAAAAGAGTGGGTGACAGGACAGAACCCTGAAGAACACCGCTATTAATAGCTTTAGGAGAAGGACGGCGGCCATCTACAACCGCAGCTATAGATGGGCCAGAAATTAAATTAGAGATGAAGGCACAGATATTATAATAGCATAGAAGCCAAAGGAGCGCAGTTTCGAAATTAAAGATTCGTGCAAGACTCTATCAAAAGCTTTTGATATGTCTAGCGTAATAGCAAAGGTTTCACGAAATCCCGATAGTAGGGTGACCAAGAGTCAGAGATATGCAAGAAGATCGCCAGTAGAGCGTTCTTTGCAGAACCCATAATAACGATTTGAAATAAGATTTTGAGAAGAGAGTGTCAAAGTGCCAAAGGCGCCTCCACTTGAGAGGATCCAAAGGCTGAACTGGAGCGATAGGACAGGAAAGAGATTGTGGTCGAAGGAACCCAACGGAGAAAAAGTTTGACAGAGTGAGAAGGAGGATGAGTGGTGAGAAATAAATCCTGAATGTTTGGCCTATCTCTAAGGGAACCGAGGAAACGAATAGGGTGCTGTACAATCTGCTGTAGGTCATTCAGGATGAGAAGTTGCAAGCTAGTTTACCAGGGGTGTCAGTGAAATGGGAGGAAAGGTGGTGGTGAACATTGAAATTTCCTAAAATGGAGATTTCAGCAAAAGGATGGTGGGATAGAATGTATTCCACTTTGGAAGTGAGGTAGTCAAAGAATTTTGGATAATCAGTAAAATTAGGAGGAAGGTAGATAGTGCAGCTGTATTTAGTTTGAGATTGACAATTAAGCCGTAGCCAGAGGGTGTAGAATTCGGAGGATTCGAGTTCGGGAATAGGAAAACAAGTTAGATCGTCCTTTGGAATGAAAGTGATTATTGAGAAAATAGGAGGGTACAGAAAAGGAATTGCTGTCAATCATCCCAGACACTTAGTTTCAGTGAGGAAGAGAAGGTGAGGTTTAGAGGAGGAGAGATGGTGTAAAACAGATTGAAAATTTGAGGAAAGGCCACGAATGTTGCAGAAGTTAATGATAATCGAATCAGGCAGAGACTCAGAACATCTCGAATGGGCAGTAGCAGAACCCGGGTCTGCGTTCCCATTATCGATAGCGGGGGAGGCTACCCCGACTTATGAGCGCCGACAAATGAGCGCCGACAATTGAGCACCAAGACAATTAAGCACGAGACAAATGAGCGCAAGACAATAGAGCGGAAAACAATAACCTAAACTAACCTAACTACATTATTTTTAACATCCTTAATAAATATTTGTTCAAGCTTATTTTGTTTCTTTTATCCAGTTTTTATTTGCTTGTTCTCGCTCAATTGTTTTGCGCTCGTTTGTTTTTGCGCAAAACAATAACCTAACCTAACCTCACCTACCCTAACCTTTTATCCGGTTTTTATTTGCTTGCTGCCGCTCAATTGTTTTGCGCTCTTTTGTCTTGCGCTTAAGTGTCTTGGCGCTCAATTGTCAGCGCTCATTTGTCGGCGCCCATTTTTCCTGCGCCGAATTGTCGTGTCACGAGCGGGGGAGCCAGAAATTGGGACATTTATGGTCCCCTCCTGACGGGAGGCTCTTGAAGTTGATGCCATTTTTTCAAAATTTTGAAAAGATTATGTAGCATGTAAGATACATGTATGTGTCGTGAACAATAGGGAGAGAAGTGTGTGTTTGAGAGCATGCTGCACTGCTCACAGTGTAGATGGGACACAGTAAAAGATCAGCTAAGGAGGACATTGACAGAAGAACGAGAGTTCCAGCACTCCCTGTCTGCTGCTTAACGTACCTCCCCGGAGTACTTCCTTGGTCGCGCTTGGTGTCTGTAATCTCCTCTTCCTATATATATATATATATATATATATATATATATATATTGTGTGCGTGCGTGTGTGTGTGTGTGTGTGTGCGCGCGTGTGCGCGCGCGCGTGTTTTGAATGTAAAGTAACTTTGTTTTCAAACGGCAATAAAATCTGCTCATAAAAATGGAAATTTATTGTCATTCGGAAGGTAATTTCATGTCAATAAATAATTTTTCGGTTTCACAACAGGTTTTCCTAGTTGATTTCTTTGGATTTTGTGGCAGCGTTTCGCACGAATGCAAAATTTTTTGGGAGTTACGGATGTTAATCTTCTTGCACTTCCCGTTATACTGTATCTCTAATTTGAATCGGTTGAAATCAACTTCCTGAGGCAGCTTTTATTTTTTGGGGGGATCAATGATTGAATGTTTTCTTTTTCTCTCCTTCCGCTATAGTTTCTGACCTTCCACCACACACGTCCAAACCTAATGCCAAAGACTACAATAAGATCCACCCACTTTTGCTTCAGTTTTTCTACCATCTAGTGTTTGGTAGGAAAAATTAAATAACTTATGTAAAAATGTCATAAATTTAAATTCTTTTTTAATATTTGTTTAATATCTAGTTAAATATTACTAAAGTATGGTAATTAATTAATTAATAAGTTAGGTCTCTTTGCCCTTGTTTTTAAAGGAATGATAAAAATTAAAAAATTTATTGAACTTGTAAATTATGAAAATATGATCTTGTACAACGTATAATTTTGTCACCAGACGCTAGGTGGCGAATACCAATTTCCATTTGGCGTTTAGTGCGTTATATGACGGTTTAGTGCGTTATATGACGGAATAAAACCTGTCTCGGATTTTGTGGCTTCATATTTGAGCAATTAAGGCGTTCCCATACTAAAGGGGAGCGAGTTTCAGATCGGGCTAACATCAGATCGACCAGACATAAAATTGACAAGTTATTTTGGGTTAGGTTAACATAGCTTAGGTTAATATAGGTTAACATTGAAAAATGCGTCCTATAAAAAGGCAAATCTTTTTTGTGTGCATAAACCTTAAAAAGAACAGCACAAGAATAACACAAAAATTTGGTGTTAAAAATTCAAAGTCAAAAAACAAAAAGTATTTAATAGCAGCTTTTAGGAGAAGATTGTAGGCACAAATCGACCAAAGAAGTACAGGGTGTTTATAAAGGCCCCTATCTATTTCGTTGAATTAACGGTTTTTATTTATTTTTGTTGCAAAACCCTATGAAAATGAATGTACAAGAACGGGTGATGGTGGTGACACTTCGGATTAAAGGAAAGAAATGCAAAGAAATTAGAGAGAGGTTTGAAAGAACATTTCACAAGCCAGGTCCTACAGACGAGACAATTCGTGATTTGCTTAATAAATTTTAAAGAACGGGATCTGTTCATGATGAGTCAAGATCTGGACATCCAACTGTCTCTGAGCATGCTGTAAATGAGGTACGTAATGAACATCCAAGCATGTCAATTCGCACCACATAACGTAGACTCGGATACCAAAATCAACTGTACAAGAACGGGTGATGGTGGTGACACTTCGGATTAAAGGAAAGAAATGCAAAGAAATTAGAGAGAGGTTTGAAAGAACATTTCACAAGCCAGGTCCTACAGACGAGACAATTCGTGATTTGCTTAATAAATGTAAAAGAACGGGATCTGTTCATGATGAGTCAAGATCTGGACATCCAACTGTCTCTGAGCATGCTGTAAATGCGGTACGTACTGAACATCCAAGCATGTCAATTCGCACCACATCACGTAGACTCGGGATACCAAAATCAACTGTCCACAAAATTTTGAAATCGACGTTGAAAAAGAGAAGTTATCACATTCAGGTGCTTCATGACTTACATGAAGACGATTATTCAAAGCGAAGGGCAATGTGTGTCGATCTTGTTGAACACATTCAGACTGAAAATTTAATGGACCACATTCTCTTCGGTGATGAAGCAACTTTCCACACGTGTGGAAACGTTAATCGCCATAACTGCCGCATATGGGCTAATGAAAAGCCAGTCGATTTCTATCAATGGGAACGAGATTCTACTAAAGTTACTGTCTGGTTGGGTATGACCAAATCTAAGATTTATGGGCCCTTTTTCTTTGCTGAAGCTACAGTTACAGGGCTTATTTATCTGGACATGCTTCAGCAATTCCTGGAGCCCCAGCTTCATTCAGATGGTATTTTAAACACCGTCGTCTTTCAAGAAGATGGGGGCACCTTGTCATTATGCAAACATTGTTCGGGAGTACCTAAATGAACGATTTCTAGATTGGTGGATCGGACGTGGAGGCAACAGGCCCTGGGCGGCTCGATCTCCTGACCTAACGCCCTTGGATTTCTTTGCCTGGGGCTTTATCAAATCAAACGTCTATCAAACGACGGTTACAGATCTGCAAGATTTACGTGCTCGTACCGTAACAGCAGTTACAAAAATAACCCCTGTCATGCTCCAAAATATGTTCCACAATACTGCTGAACGATTCGAACTCTGTAGAGATACTGATGGTGCTCATGTAGACTCATATGCTTAAGTATTCATTAAATGTATGTCTTCTATTATATTGTTACTGAATTTTACCCTTGTTGCTACGTTTTCACTGAAATAGATAGGGACTTTATAAACACCCTGTACTTCAGGGGGAACGTTAGGCAGGAGACAGGGAGTGCTGGAACTCCTGTTTCTCTTGTCACTGTCCTCTTTAGCTGATCTTTTTCCGCATCTCATCTACCCTGTGAACAGTCCAGCATGTTCTCAAACACACACTTCTTTATTCCTCACTACACATACATGCATATTACACACCACATAATCTTTTCAAAATTTATATATATATATATACACCTCAATTTTTCATTTGTTTCGTTCTCTCGCTCTCATCTTGCGCGGAATATTCTCCTATACAAGCGTCGTTCTTTACGTTAATTATACTGCGTGTTTGCAGTTTAAATGTATATAATGTACGGCATGCGGTAGGTGCCCCCTTGGGGCATTGGTTTCTGCGCGTATGTAGAGGAATTACGGCATTTGATTGAGTGAGGCCCGTGGTGTAATGGTTATCATATCTGACCTGCAATCGGAAGATCCCGAGTTCGATTCCAGGGTGGTTACCTCATTTTTTCATTTGTTTCGTTCTCTCGCTCTCATCTTGCGCGGAATATTCTCCTATACAAGCGTCGTTCTTTACGTTAATTATACTGCGTGTTTGCATTTTAAATATATATATATATTATATATATATATATATATATATATATATAAATAAAGGCATTGTTGAGTCTCGGAGACCTTGATTTCGGCTCTTTCCTTCAGAATTCTATGGAGGAGCATTTTTATGGGCGCTCACCCATACTCCCTCCTTCCAACATAAGAAAATGTACACTGAGACTAGAATTTTCATCAAGATATGGGAAATTCTTTCAATGAACACGTGCTCTCAGGTGATGACAGTATTTTCATCAAATTTCGATGCATGATGAAATACTTTTCGGGAACTGATTCCTCGAAAATAATTAAATCGAAGTGGATAGAGCGATCCATTGGAGGAAATGACTTAAATACCATTACAGTTTATTTTCATAAACCTAGTATAATTACGTGCATATCAGTTTTATGTTAATCAGGAACAACATACTAACGGCAATTTAGGTTTTAACATTAATTACATTAGAAAAAAAAATTTACTTATCCAGTTAGATTCGAACCAATAACAAAGAAAATCCAAATTTTACCAGCTGCCACGTTACAACTCAGCCATGAAACGTTAAGATGTACTGAGAGAATTTTGTATATATGTTCCTTCGCACTGGTTTCAGTATGTATATTTTAATATATGTACTCTTTTTGTTTATATAAACATATGTGATGCAAACCCACAAGGAAACTACCTCGTCAGTACTTTATTTGTACAGTTTAGTTAAAACAGATAAAGTTAAAAATCCCATGAGGCTTATTGTTAGCTCAGTCAACTTCGTAACCTTATAAGCTATCTAAATGGTTAGTTAGTCTATTAACTCCGTTTGTTGGCTCTATTTCAGAATCACATATTGTAATTAGCATGGATCTTATTAACAAACTGAAGTTTCCTAATGATCTTAATTTCAAACTGGTAAGTTTTGAGGTATGCTCGTTATTCACAAAAGTCCTTGTTGATGACCTACTTGATTTTTTAAAAGATAAAATCTCTGAGTATTTGTTCCTTGTTCAACACAACACTCTTACTGAGTTAATTAAGCTTTGTGTCAAAGATTGTAAATTTCAGCTTGAAAATAAGTTTTGTGCTATGTTGTTTGGATTGGCGATGAGAAATCCCCTCTCACCTGTATTAACTAATTTAGATATGGAATTTTTTGAAAGTAGAATTTTGCCCACTATTGTTAATTTTAACCTTGTCTATACCGATATATAGATGATGTTTTATGCCTTTGGCCTAACAATTTGGATGTTGACGATTTCTTGGTAGGCTCAACAATTTAGTTCCATCTATTAAGTCCACTGGTGAAAAAGAAAATGATGGACGCCTATCTTTTCTGGGTCTAAAAACTCGGAGATGCATGAATCAATTCAAATTTGAAGTTTTCTGCAAGGCTACTAATAATAACTCTTATGTGCATTTTTATTCTGACCATCATCCCTCGATTAAATCCTCTGTTTTCTCTACATGTTTCTTAGAGTATTGAGAGATGTCAGTCCTGAATTTTTAGATTCCGTGTTGTACAATATCATGAATATTGGTACTAAATTATGTTATCGTGTTCCATTTCTAGATAACTGTCTTAGGAAAACTAAGAATAGGTATTATAATAGTGTAACTGTAAATGAATTTGAGCATAAAAATATCACTAGCCTACCTTACCATAAAAATTTTGAATATCTTCCGACCTTACTTAAAACAATTGGTATGAACGTAGTCTTTAAGTATAATATGATTAAATCTCGCCTAATAAAGAATAGCCCTGATAATGTAGTTGGCTGTGTGTATTCGATCGGGTGTACACAATGTAACTCAGTATATACTCGTGTAGGTCAAACGGGAAAACCTTTAGATATCAGGGTAAAACGGTATAAATATGCATGTAGAACAGCAAATAATTCCAATGCACTGTTCAACCATATGTATAGATGTAATCACAGTATCAAGTGGGAGAGTTCTAAAGCGCTAGTTAAAAACACAGATATAATTGAAAGGAATATTCTAGAATGTTCAATCATCCATTTTAAAAATAATTTTAATAACAGTGCGGGAATGTATAAAATTGACAATATCTTGTTAAAATATCTTTTGCCTTTAATCAGCACTTGTTAAACGTGTGCTAATCTCTCTTCATTTCTCTGTTCCGTTGTACACAGGTATATATTTTCGTTTTCTCGCCATTTCCCTTCATTCCCTGACGAGGTGTATTGCTGAATACACGAAAGAACTTCGAATAATTTTTTCTTTTTCTTTGTGGGTTTGTATCATACATTCATTTCACGTGTTAGGTTAGGTCACCTAGGTTAGGTTAGGTCACTGTTCATGATTTTAAATACAAATTATTCATCAGGAGCAGTAGCGGATTCGTGGATTTGCTACCCCAAGGCTATTTACTCTATGCCGTCCCTAGGATGGTGAAAAAAAGTCATATTAAAGGAAACATTTATTTCAATTTAAACACATTTCAAAATCGCATTTTTTAGAGGAACTCAAATACATTCATTTTAGGAACATAAATAAATTCAAATCAGTTTTTTCTTTTCGCTTTTTTTTTATTTCTTATAATTATTTTTTTATGTTTTATTTTTTGCCACCCTCTAGGTCTAGGCCTTTTTGGCCTCTACGTAAATCCGCTAATGATCAGGAGTGTTTTGATGACTGACCATTTTTAATATCGATAAAAATTTTAGTCTCGGTGTGGTGAGACTGTGATAGAGACTGTGGAAACTGGTTCTACAAAACAACATTAAAGCGCATAAAGAGTTTTCTTTACAAGAGCTGCTACTAAATATTTTTTGTTTTTAACTTTGAATGTTTAACGCGAAATGTTTGTGTATTTTTCTTGTCCCGTTCTTTTTAAGTTTTATTATTATGCACACAGAAAAGATTCGCCATTTTGCAGGACCCATTTTCCAGACTTGGCCATGATTTTGGTAGGCAACGTCTTTTTGTTTTAAACACAAATTTTAGCAAAATTAGCACTCATCCTACCTTTTGAACAGAAATTTTTAAGCCAGTGAGAACTTAACATTTATTTTAAGCTCACGAACCACGTATATTTTGATTTAAAGTTAACTGGAAGCTCTCTCCACGATCCAGTGTTAAAATTTTGAATTTACACTCTCTTTACCCGTCAGTTCTATTGTTTTAATTATTTATTCATTTATTTATTTACAAATATATAGAGTTTTCATAGGTGAGTATAATTTCATTATTAAGTACAGATGCTCTATACCAGTGCTCTTCAACCTGGGCGGTACCGCCCACTAGTGGCTCAAGGATCTCATTAATCTAAAGGTAATTACAATTAATTTTATTGTTTTATGCAGGGTATATAACTTTTAGTTTGAGTTTTTGCATTTTTAATTTTGGTGGGCGATACGGAGATTCAAAAGTTACAAAAGTGGGCGGTAAGCATAAAAAGGTTGAAGAGCACTGCTCTATACAGTTGTAAGCTGCCTTCAGCTTGCAAGCTTTACAGGTCGAAATCTACTAATAAGATATACTCATAACTAGTGATGTAGGTCACATCCGCATCCGCATCCGCGGAACATCCGCACATTTTCTCGCATCCGCATCCGCACCCGCATCCGCACTTTGGACTGCGGATGTCGTGCGGATGTGGACCGTTGAGATAAAATGTCATTAATAAGCGGAAATTATCAAATTCTACTATATTAATAGAACTAGTTCATTGTGCGCAAAAGTGATGCAAGCGACAAGACGAGAGGCTGTTCTTGTATGAAGTTACTCTCTTGCAACCTACTTAGATCCACGTTACAAAGCTAAGTTATTTTCACCTAGTACATTAGAACGAGTTAAATCATCACTTGGCAAAGCAGTTGAAGAGCTTCAATCTCTTGAATCTGTCGCTTCGCCACCCACCAAAAGAATAAAAGTTTCAGTGACAGAACCAACACCTTCAACAAGCAAATCTATCACAGAATCTGTCTCTCAGTTTCTTGAGTCAAGCAGCAATGACGAGACCTACGCGATGTCAAAAGATGTAGTAAAAATGATCGAGAGCTATCACCAAGAAAAACGCCTGGCTGCATGTGACAATCCTATTAGTTGGTGGAAAAATACGCAGAATATCTATCCATACTTGAGTAAACTTGCAAGGAAACATTTAGCCTGTCCTCCAACAAACGTACCAAGCGAGAGATTATTTAGCAGTGCTGGATTAATATATGATGAAAAGAGAAACTGCAGCAGAAAAGGCAGAAAAATTAATGTTCCTTAAGCATAACCTTCCTATAATTAAGTTTGAACATTAAACGATGAACATCTTAGTTTACTTTATTTTAATTACTCATTTATAAATATGCCTAATAAAACTTTAAACTTAATATAAATAGTTATCAAGCTAATTAAAGATCTCTTTCTATAAGGGTGGAGGAGGTTGGGGAAAGAGGTCGGTGGGGTGCATTTGAGTTGGGTTCACGTCCCGCATCCTGGTAACACAATTATGGTTTCTAATTGTGGCTGAAACTCAACAAAATATAACGAATTTATTTGCAGACGAATTCACTAATTGATTTCTATATTAGTTAGATGCTTGATATTATTTTATATGTTCAGAGAAAAGTACAGCAATTATTGTACAATTAATCAATTATACTACATTATAGCTACAGCTCTCTCTATATAATAACTTATTATATACGTTAAACACAACAAATCTCGAATATATCCTAAAAAATAACGAAAATGTAGACATCCGCATCCGCATCCGCGGATGTTGAAATCAAACATCCTCACCCGCATCCGCATCCGCGGATGTGAAAAAAATGACATCCGCTACATCACTACTCATAACTATATAATAGCTATGATTACAAGATTTTTATAGATTTCTATGACAGACTTAAAAGATTAAAGGGAACTTACAGACTAGGACATCTTATATTAGGAGCTAAATACAACGAATAATGAAATCAATATAAAACTGTAAGGAGCTTATAGACTAGGACATGTACTTTTATTAGTACAAAGAATAATAAAATGTGAGGTGTGGTGAAAAGTGATAGGAGTTTTTTTTTTTGAAGTATAACAATTTTAGCAAGGAGAAAGAAAGGAGTGCCTTCAGTAACTTTGGAATTTAAATTTTAATTGCTTTATAAAAGATGAGAGAGCATTGATTGTTTTTAATTTATTTGGTAGATTGTTCCATAGTTCCATAGTTCCACTGTTAAATAAGTGTAAGAATTTCTACTACAGTGAAGAGAATAGTTTGCCTTTGAAATATATTCACTCCACATAGACCTTGTTTCATGTTCGTGACATAGCTGATTGTTCATTATATACTCGATTAATATGGTCGGAGCAGATTGTTTTGTAATTGAACATTAGGGAACACATCTGTATTTCAAATATGTCTTTAATTTTAATATACGCAGTTGCGTAAAAATTCCTGATGTATGAGCATAATAATCACTCTTGTTTATTTTTCTAATAATCTTTTTCTGGTTTATGGTTAAAGTGTTGATGATGTAATCACATGCACTCCCATATTAGTCAGGATGCCAGACCCATTAAAATGCCCATGAGTGTGAAAGTGCGTACTAATACAATGTTTCTGCATAAAACGATGGTCAGATACCTACACTTTGAGAATCTGAAAGGTGCCACTTTAGCACCTTTGGGGAATTTTTTTTATTATGTCAAATATCCAAGATGGCCGCTATGAACTCCGTGGTTCTATAAATGAGTCTTTTGTCCTACAGAAATTGGTTCTATTTCTAGCAAATCTATTGTTAGGGATGAATTAGACATTAATTATGATAAATATTTGGTTGACATTATTTTCATGACCATTTTGGCTTAGGGATGGATTAGTGGTGGATTCACCACGGCATGAAAATTGGCAATTATCACATGTGAATTTTCATATTTGCTTACATTATTTCTATGTTTTCTGTGTTAAAAGAATTTGTCTATTTTACTATGTTGTCTATTTGTCTATTTTACTAGCCTATACCACTGTTGATAGTCCTATTTCTCTTTATTTCAGGCGCTGTCTAGAAATTGTTAGAATAGAAGAGGCGAGTCTTTAAAATGGCATCATCAGAAGAATGTTTCTTTCCAGACTGTGATAAAACTGAAAATCTATTAACTGGAGGGGAGAAAAGAATTAACAGTATAATTTCTGCGAGCATTTCAAGGCAGGACATACTACATTTAGAACTGAGAAAGAGACTAGAACAAAATCCAGCTCTCAAAATACAGTTTCATAAATCATGTGTTTCGTCCAGGTCCGGCGCCAGCCTATTTGGCGCCCTTAGCAGGACTGCAGCTGGCGCCCCCACCCGCCTCCCACTTCACGATTGGGTTTGCCCACAAAGTAATCAAGGTACCATATTGAAGAAACTATTTGCCTTACACTGATCTATTTTAATTTGCTAATACATACATTTATTATAAAATTATAAAATCATTTCACAGTTCAAGAAAGTGTCATGACCAATCAAAACAGCGAGTAAAGCGAGGCATATGTAGTAACAAATCAGAACGCTCAAAAGTGCTAAAATATGCGTGCAAAAAGGACATATCTGCTGTTTTTTCCAAGCAAGAAGGGCATATTTCACATAAAAACAGTTATTCGCTTATTGACGACTCCCGGAACTCATATTAAGCCTTAAATAAGCCGAGTCGCTTATTGACGACTCCCGTCTGTGCGCGCAACATTTTTAAATCGCTTATTTACGACTCCCGTCCCTAAAGGTTAAAGGTCTAGTGAAAGTTCTATAATGACCCAATAAGATGAATAAGTTAATTATGTAAATATCAGTCAAGCTAAACTGGTGTACATACGTCGTACAACCTTTCATCATTTGTCTATGCTTCTCATTCCTTCATTATTTTTTTCATGTTGTTCTTACATAATACTATCAGACGTGCACAGGGCGGGAGGCGCTGGCGCCCCCCAGATCTTTGGCGCCCTTAGCATTTACTAACCTCGCCTAATGGAAGCGGCGGCCCTGGTTTCGTCGTATACTTCCCAAACACATAGTCAGAGGGAACTTAAGCGATTGGGATCAAAAGAACAACAAAAAGAAAAGCCAAAAAAAAGGTCTGAATTTGATTCGTTTGAATTCCGTAAACATTGCCATATATGTGGTGCAGCGTGTTTGCCTAAACAGGACAGACATTTGAATTGTTGGAGAAGAGTGGTTCAGTGTCAGACCAAGGAAATGGAAGATGAACTTTTGAAAGTTTGTAAAAAGAGAGGAGATTCTACAGCTCAAGCAGTACGCGTTAGAATCTGTGGCAGTATATCAGACTTACATGCCTCTGATGCACAATACCACTGCCTGTTTCCGCAATTTACAGGACGTCGGAATATCGCTTCTGCCTCTCGTACTACAAAAAAGGTGGAAGAGGAGTGCACGCCTATAGATCTTGCCTTTCAGTACATTGTGGATACATTAAACAATGATGCCTCTAGAATATGGAACTCTATTGAGATCCATGACTTGTACTTTGAACATATACGCTCATCTGATTCTGCCAGCAAAAAGCCATGCGTTTCAAAGTCTGAGGAGATTGTGCACAGCATTGAATGAACTGATCGCAAAGAACGAGCAAAGCTGATGAAATTAATTGAAGAACATTTTGGTACTAGTCTTGTTGTGTTGCATGTAAAAGGATGAGCAATTATGATTTTATTCAGGAAACATTTACCAGAGACACTTAAACTTATACAAGCCAATGATGATGACTTAATGAGAGAGTTGAGCCAAACTATTTCTGAGGAAGTCCAGTCCAAGTCTAGAAAGAAAATACATACATACAAGTTGGATGATTTCACGAAGGAAAAGGCTATTCAGGATTGCAGTGAAACACTTCTCAGTTTAATTTCCAATTTGTGTCTAGAGGTGAATTTACAAAGAAATCCCTGTCATTGACTCAGGCAATACAGCACTGTCATCAAGGAACTTTAATCATACTAAACTTGGCTTGGCACTACAAATTCATCATCGTTCTGGATCAAAAGAAACAATTGACATTCTCTATGATAATGGCTTCACTTCTAACTATGATGAGGTCAGAAGATTCAGAAAATCGGCAGCAGTAATGACAGCTGAAGATGATTTCCAATTTCAGGGTTTTCTGGATGAAGGTGGACTAGTCAGTGCATGGTGTGATAACTTTGATTTGAATATTTTCACGCCAAATAGCATGAGAGAAACCCATTCCATGGCAGTGGATTTTTTTCAACATGAAAATGATGGTTCCAACCGTCCTCCTCTTCCAATAATAGAAATACTAAGGATATCCAAAGCTGAAATGCAATCACACAAGCTGTGTGACAGTGTGTCAGTCAATCGATAAAACTATAGCAAAGGCAGCAACAAGTCCGTGACACCAGTAGTGACACTTAATTATGGACCACCCTATGAAATGGTGTGCAGAACAATGAACAGCCTTCAAAATGCCCTGGAGAGGGACATGGCTTGGCTTGTTTCTCTTTTACAGAACCCGAAAGTCGATGACCCAAAGTCAGAGTGGTCTGGTGCAATGGCTGCCTCTTCCAGGGAGAATGACACAGCCTCTGGGCCTCCCTGTCACCTTGTCTTTGGTCTGACCTGCAGGGATGCATACACTGATGTCCTTCATTGGTTGTATTGGCACACTGGTTAATGGCAGTGGACTTGAAAATCTTCATGCTGCTTTCAAGGGAGTCGGAAACATGCTTAATGGCAAAGCATGGCCTAAGGCAGTTAGAAGTCTGCGGATGGTTGTGTCAGCTTTACTTCAACCACTTGTGTTGTCAAACAAAATTACTGTAGAAACTATCCAAAAAGAACTCGAGAAAGCTCAGTTGTCACGCACGGGTGGCCTTTGGGTTAATAGTTCGATTACACCTATTGTTATCATTCATATCTACCTCCATGCAGAACGCGAAGGAGACTGGTTGCTCCACATATATGCACTGAGAAGAATGGTCCCACACTTCTTTTCTGCATGCCATTGGAACTATGTAATGTACATTCTTTGGAACACCATTTATATGGCATCATCTCTACCACAGGATGTCTTGGCTGCCTTTCTCAGAGGAGAGCATGTTTGTCGCCATCGCAGTGTAGTGTGGAATGCAGTATTCCTTTTCCAGTTTGGAGAGCAAACATACATTCGATACAAAAAACCCAAAGGTGGTCTAGTGAGAAAGTCACTGTCTTCAGAGCAAGTGGTAGAGTGAACATTATCCCATCACCTCTGCAATTCAGTGTCTGTGGCAATGAATCACATGTTTGATGAAGAAGAAGATGATGACTGTGATGTAAAAACAAGATGCCATAAAGAAGAAGGTAAAAAGAGGAGTCATCAATGCAGAAGACAGAAGCAAGATAATGAGTGGACTCCAAAGGTACACAAATTCTCTTCTGACAGTCTGAAGAGCCACTCCATAATATCATCAATGGTCGAGTTGCAGAAGCAAAAGTCAATGTGGACTAATCTATAGTCATAGGAGAAAGGATGGCAGCAGAATTTAAAGCCAAGCTTCCTGGAGGTTCACGAACTACTGAAGAAATCTGTTGTGATAATGGAGGCACTAAAGACGAAGGTGAAAATAGGTGATACAAATATTTTTGACATTCAGAAACTGTATGCTCGCTTGCTTGTAATCTCACAGCAGAAGGATGTGAAGTTGTCTGAACTGTTCAAGTATGAGTTATCTCATACCCCTTCATCTCTCTTTGATGAATACGGAGACATGCGCATGGGAAGCAAAGCCGTGTTGCTGAATAAATTGGCCGTCTTTACAGAGGATTTTCTCTCTCCAGTTGATGTTCAACTGGTGGATGGGAATGAAGCTCCCTACCACATTTTGTGGCCAAAGAACACAACGATGTTCAGCTTCGCCAAGAGGTTTGTTGATGCGTTTACCAGGCCCACGACACATACGAGTACATAGTATTTCATTGCTATGATGAACACTCTATAAAATCACACGAACGACAGAGACAGACAAAAGTTATTGCTCCACATGCCTACACACTCCACTCAAACGTGAAACAGTTCTCCCTGCCAGAGAGCGCATAATGAAAAGTGACCACAACAAGAAAGCATTAACAGAGTTCTTGCGCAACAATGAGCACAGCAATGAACATTTGCACTTGATTGGAAAGGAAAGTCCATTTACACACGAAGAAGCAGACGTGACTATCATGACTATCATGACTATCACCTGCAGCTTCAACAGGAGAAACTGCACATCCAATGACACATCCAAAGGCACATCCAATGATGACACAGACATCTTTGTCCTCTTACTGTACTTTTTCTGGCTGCACAGACCTAAAACGCAGGTGACCATGAAGAAGTTTAATGGACAAATTATTGACATAAATGCAACAGCCTTAAAACTGGGTGACAAATGCTTGTACTTGCTGTCTGCACACAGTTTATGCGGATGTGACTCTGTATCCTACCCATTTGGAAAAGGAAAGATGTCTGTAATTAATGTACTGCTTAAATCATCCGTCTCGATGAAGGCCTTTGCAAACCCAAGTGCCCCAGAACGAGAATGGGTAAAGGAAGAACTCCAGTTTCTGTCCGCTCTGTATGAAAATGTGGAAGCTCCGTCACTTGATGAATTGAGGTTCTTTTTGTTCAGCAGTAAGAAGGAACCACCAAAAATCAAGAGTCTTTCCCCAACAAATGACGCTGCTCTCCAGCACATTAAGAACGCGCATCTCCAGGTTCTCTTGTAGACTGCAGCTGATCAGTTCAGTCCTTCTAAGATTGACATCTCGCAATATGGGTGGAAGATAGAGAACAATCTTCCAACACCCGTTTCTCCTTCTAGTTGCAGTTGTAAATCCAAATCATCATGCTGCAGCCACAGATGCAGTTGTCAAGCAAGTGGACTATCATGCACTACATATTGCAAATGTGGAGCAGATGGCATCTGTGAAAATGAACACACAAAACAATAAGCTGATTTGGAGGATCAGGATGATGATGAGGAGGATAATGTGTCTGTTATAATGTGTAATGCACTTGTATTTACATGTAATGTACTTGTAAAGTAATTTCGATGTACTTGCAATGTATTTGTACCTAGTTATGCAAGTACATTTGGTGGCAGCTTTGTTGTAACTATGTAGTTGTAACTTTGCCTTTAATTGTGGTGTCTACATGTAATTTACAACAGTATGTAATGTCAGTATGAGAAGTCAAAGATGGCTTCCACAAATAAGTTTTTACACGAACAAAATGCCAGTTGTATTTTTTGTACCAACTTTGTTTTTTTAAGCAAAAGCATCGGCTCAGAAAAATTTACGAGCAATTTTCGAAGCACTACAAAGAGAAAAAAGCCGCATAAGGCGTTTCATGGCGGCCATCTTGGATTTGACTTCATAAAATAAATTCCCCGAGAGTGCCAAAGTGTCACCTTTCATATTCTTAAAATAGAGGTACTTGACTATCATAATGTGTTCAATTGTTTGTGGTGTGTCCTGGCAGGTGTCGATCTGCTCAGGCTGGTCTCTGACCTGTTAATGGGTGGCGGCTTCGCACCTAGGACCGCATTCGGACCAAGTCGTGTCAGTGCTTTGTGGGTTAGGTGTGTGTGTATGTGTTTTCTGTACTGTGTGATGTCTGTGGGGCATAGTATGGAATGGAGTATTTGGTTATAATGTCTCTCTGGTGTTACCTTAATAGTGCGAGGTGTCGGTGCATGATTGTACATGTCGTGGCAAGGGTTTTGTGGGTTAGTTGTCGCTGCTGCCATGAATTGTGTTCCCCTCATGTCTAAATGTTCCCTAACTTTCAGTATTTTTGTTCCTTTGTGCAGGTGTTCTATTGGTGTTGTTTGAGTGCATCCTGTAATGATACGAAGTGTGAGTGTGTTGTTTTGTATTGTCTGTAAGGTGTTTATGTGTGTGTTTGAGATAATAGGCGCCCAGCATGGGCTAGCATAGTCCATAACTGAGCGAATATATTGTTTGTATATGAGTGATGTTGTTTCCTGCTGGTGTCCAAAGTTTGTGCCTGTTAGTACCCTAGGCGTGTTGTCTTGAAGTAGATTTGTTTCTAATGTCCTGAATGTGGTGTGCAGAAGATAATGATGTGTTGTATGTGACCCCAAGTATTTTGGTCCTGCAGAGATGGGCACGATCTTGATCTTCAAGATGAGATCGTGATCTTGAAGATCAAGATCGTGATCTGATCTTGATCTTGAAGATCACTTTTATTATGGTGATCTTGATCTTGATCTAAGATCACTTTATTTCTTGTGATCTTGATCTTGAAGATCACTTTAGACTTCAAGATCACTTTTAATTTCAGATTCTTAAATATGCCGCTATGCGAATGTCATTTGTTTTTTGTCCAAGCGACATCTGGTGGCAACTTTGTTCAACACCGAATGTTTATGTTTTCTGTTAGTTGGGTGACTTGCGTCATGCGTGGGCTCATGGAAGGTGTAGTTGCTGTGGAATTTAGGCTCGTAAAAAGTGTAATTTACTGTGCAATTATGTTAAAAGTGTTCTATTAATATATTATTATATATAGGCATAAAATATAGCCTATAGGTCCGTATTCATAATAAATTAATTCTAAACATATTTTATTTACAGATTGAATTTTTTAATAATGAGTGCAATTTTACAACTTCAACAGGCTCCCAAGGGAACCAATATTCTAGGTTGTCACCAGAACAGTATTCAATATATTTAGATAACAATGTTGGTAATAAGGATCAATCTGTGCTATTGAACGGAAAATATTTTCAAATTGTCGAAAAAACTGGAAACAGTATCAAAGTTATTTGTAGGCAGTGTACAAAGAAAACTACAATTCTGTCTGCTGGCCTCGACTCAACAAGCAATCTTCTGAGGCACCTCAGGGTTAGTACTACTTAGTAACTAAGTAGTAAGTAGCAACATTAACATAATGGTTCAAGTCATATTTTAAGTGACTGGTGCCATACAAGACTAATGCTACATTTACATAGACGTCCATTTGAATATATTGTGCACTTCAGATATTAATAGATTATGGACTAGTAACTACATTAAAAACTGCCGATATCCAACTATAATAAAACGCCAGGTGTATCTGTCTTTCTCTCTGTCTGATCCATGTCTGTAATTTCTCCTATTTAGTTACTGAAGGACGAAATTCGGCTTTCAATTTAACATAGGATAAAAATGCACTGATCATGGTGAAAATAATTTTAGTTAAAGATAACAAAATTTTAGAATCTTGTTAAGTATTAATTTCAACTAGAAGTTTGATACTCTGATAAATATTATACAGGGTGTTCAAGAAGTCTCTCCGCATGATAATAATTTATTTTCTTGTGCAGAAACTACATTCGGATCTTTTGGGTGAATATGAATCGGAGAAGAAATCTCGCAAGCGTCCAGCTAAAGAAGAAGATGCCAGCGGCAGCAATGCTGGCCCTGCCAAAATTGCCAAGCAGTCAACACTAAGCATGTTCCACATTTCCAAGCAAAAACCAGGACCACCAATATGCAAGGATATCCTTGAAAAGAAGATTCTCTCGCTTGTGGCTAATGGGCTCCTACCATTGAGCCTAGTTGAACTACATGAATTTAAGGATCTTCTTTCATGTTAGTATCACTCAAATATTTTGCTATTTTTTCCATAGCTAATATCTGATTAAAATAATTAATCATATTATTTGTATGAACATTAGACTATCGCTAGCCTAGCTAAATATTTTGATATTTTTTCCATAGCTAATCTATTGTATTTGTTTTAATTTTTAAATATTTTTTTCAGACGTCAACCCGGCTGTTCAGGTGCCATCTAGACGCACCCTGGCTAGATCTCTTGCAACAACAACCAGTACAATGAAGGAAGACATACAAGCAAAACTGGCAGCAGTTGACCATGTGTGTGTTACATGCGACATATGGTCAACTAATCACCGCAGTTTCATGGGAGTCACTGCGCATTGGGTATGCTATTGATTTAGTGTATTATTTTTATATAATTGATAAATTGACCATTGGTGATAGACTGATAGTCTGATAGACTTATAGTATAATCTTTTCAATTATTCGACATGTGTTCCTCATTCATTAATTTGGTGAGTCTTCATTTTGCTGTGATTCACAGTAATTTCACACTAATTCACTGATTCTGTCATCTGTCATTGTGTCTGATTCACAGCAAAATGTGGAAGAGTCCATATTCACAGGCTGTGAATATGGACTCTTCCACATTTTGCTCTTATGGGATGGGTCACTGATGTGGTGGTATGGTAGGCGACTCATCGCTGAATTGCCTCCTTTATATCACATAGTTCTTCTCTTCAATGTTTGGTGGCGCAGTTTAGCTGGTGCGTGTCTAACCAATATTATTAAATTAAGCTTAAAAAAATGTTCATACAAACATTGATTTTATATTCTTACATTACAGATCAATGATGACTTGTCGCGAGGATCAGCTGCACTGGCATGCCGAAGATTTCGTGGAACACATAGCTTTGATAAAATTGCTGGAATATTGGACAGGATCAACTCGGAGCATGGTTTATCTTATAGAAAAGTTGTATCTACAGTCACCGACAATGCATCGAACATGGTGAAATGCTTTAAAGAGTTCGGTGTTCGTGTTCAGAATCGTACTGACGACATTGATGAAGATGATGCAGATGAAGATGATGATGAAAAGATTCAGATGAAGAGGTTATCATCAGCAACTTTCCTGAACATTCAGGAGAGCATGGAGAGGAGTCAGTGAAACTATCATCCCATATTCGATGTGCCTCCCACACATTGAACTTGGTAGCAACAACTGATGCAGATAAAGGACTGAATTCACCTGGACTAAAGAAGATAAAGCATTCTGCAATGGGAAAATGTTCGGCGCTGTGGAATGCTGCTGGTAAACCCAAGTCAGCAGAAAAAATACAGGAAATAACTGGCGTCCAATTTAGGTACCCATGCGTCACCCGATGGAACTCAATGTACGACTCATTAAGCCAAATATATAAACATAAGAACGACGTGAATGTAGCTCTTGAAGAACTGAATCTACCCATCCTGAAAGACAATGAATTGGAATTTATTTCAGAATATTTGTCTGTTCTAAAACCAATTGCAGCAGCCCTCAACAAATTACAGGCAGAGAAAGAATGCTACTACGGTTGTCTTCTTCCAACAGTCCTAGTGACTCAAGATGCCCTCGCAAGATTGGAGCCTATCCAACCAAACGACCTGCGCTTGAGACACTGCATGCCATTACTGGCAGCAGTCGTCTCTGGCCGTTTTGGCCTCAGTATCTCATCCGTATTTCAAACTTAGATGGATATCATTGTTGCAAGGGCCTAATTTCGGCGATCATGAAGCAATCAAGTCTCAAGTAAAAGACAAGCTGCAAATGGCTGTAAGAAATTGTAATTCTGACAGCAGTGGTAATAGTTCGGTGAACTCAGACTCATCATCTGAAGACGATTTCTTCAGAACTATGGACGGCTCATTCTCTGCTCCTAATAACAAGGAAGACTTGGAAGTCCTCAATTATTTGCAGGACACCAGTAAGGCACTCGACTCTTTAGATAGGTATCCTGCTATAAAGAAGATCTTCAAGAGGTATAACACCACGCTACCTTCCTCTGCACCAGTGGAACGGTTGTTTTCGTTTGCTGGCATGGTTCATAGCCACAAACGAAGTCGTCTCTCGGATGGTAACTTTGAACAATTGGTTTTGCTGAAAGCAAATGTTTACAGCGGTTGAACATTAAATTAACACTCTTAACTTGCGGTTTTTATCCTTATATTGTCAGTAATTGCGTACTGCAGTAAAACTGTAAAATTAAATTCTATGTAAAAAATGTTTACTTATATATGCTGACCATTCATTGATATGGGTTATGGACCTGGTGAAATGAGAATTGAGAAAAATAGAACTAAAAACTATATGTAGGTCATTTAATAGTTTTTTCTTTGCTGATAAGTTATGATAATACTAAGTTTTAAGTTTACCACCTGAAAAACTGAAAGGGGAATCGTCAATCCCCGTGGTTTAGATCAGGTGACATGGGTAGGATGCGATGCTTGTATTGCCTCAGCCCTCAGGGGAGTATTAGGAGTGATACTTTTCAGGAGTGATTAACAAAATAATTTGTTTTTGTTTACTCTACAAGAGTACAACTTTTTTCAATTCATATAAAAGTGATCTTAAAAAGTGATCTTGAAAAGTGATCTTCAAGATCACGATCTTGATCTGGATCTTCAAGATCACATTTTTCTGGTGATCTGATCTTGATCTTCAAGATCACATTTTTCTGGTGATCTGATCTTGATCTTCAAGATCACATTTTTCTGGTGATCTGATCTTGATCTTCAAGATCACCAAAGTTGGTGATCTTGCCCATCTCTGTGGTCCTGTGAGTGTGTGGAATGTTGGTATTGTTTAGTGTAAGCTGTGGAGTTACCTGGTGTTCTTTTGTGTTGCTTGTTAGCAAGGTGATGGTTGATTTTGTGGGCGCTACTTTGAGTCTATTGTGTGTGAGCCAGTCTTGTTTATGTATGTTTGTAGGTTATTTGTAGCGGTGTCGATGTTGTTGTGGGTGGATGTTAGAGTGATGTCATCTGCATATGATGATAAGGTAAGCTTGTTATCTATGGGTGTTGGAATGTAATGCATGTATAAGTTGAACAATGTTAGTGAGAGAACAAAGCCTTGAGGGACCCCGTTCGGAAAAAACTTGTTTTTGGATGACTTGTCATTAAATGTAACATGTGAGTATCTTCCTGAAAGATAGTTGCTCAGCCACCGTTTGGTATTATTGTGCATGTTTGTGTTGAGTATTTTGTTTATGAGAGGGAAGCGTGGGATAGCATCAGATGCTTTACTAATGTCTGTTGTTGCTAATAGTGTACGTTGAGCTGGTCGTCTGGAGTTGATGCCATCCATGATGTGCTGCGAGAGGTTAGTGAGTAATGTCGTGGTTGAGTGGTGAGGTCTGAATCCATGTTGAGTAGGCGATAGTGGTATGTGTGGGTTGGTGATTTGTAAGATTAGTCTTTCTGTTACTTTGGAAGGTGTGCATAGTAAAGTAATGGGTCTATACTGCAACGGTGGCCAAACCCCGGCTCGCGAGCCGCATGCGGCTCTCGAAGTTGTTAACTGCGGCTCGCGAGACAATTTTGGTTTTTATTGTATTTATCATAAAAGACAAAATTCATAATACAAATATAATTTTTTTTCACATAAAAAAATATGAAAAAAAAAAAGGACAAATTTAATTGACAATAAAATGCGTCATGCGTACGACAATTTCTTTTGCGTGACAGGCACTAAGCGGGATAATTACGTAATTAACACCAATCGCCACTCACCAGTGTCCAGTACCCTCGAGCTAACCCTGCGGGCCGCGTGTAGTAACGAGTGAGTGTGTTTTAAAAGTGGCTTCTTAGATCAAATAGTGGCTATTTTTCTCAGCTCTACAAGTGAAAGTTATACAACCCCTTAGTTGATTAAAGTGACTGAGCAGACAAAGTGTAAGAAACGGAAATATGAAGAAGAAAATAGAGTTTTTAAACAAGAGTGGGAGAAGAGCTTTGCCTTTACTGTTAAGGGTGGGAAACCTGTGTGTCTTATCTGCCACGTGGCACTCAATCACTTTAAAGCCAGTAACTTAAAGCGTCATCATGAAACTAACCCTAAAAATTTTATTACGGAATTTCCTCCAAAATCAGAATTGCGGAAGACTAAGTTAACAATATTGAAATCTAGCCTAGTTGCACAACAAACTGTACTTTCATCATTGTGTAAGACAGCTGACTTAACTTCTGAAGCTAGTTTTGTTATGGCATGGAATATTGCTCGTGCTCAACTTCCCTACAGTAGTGGAGAATTTGTGAAGAAGAATATTACCGATGTTACTGCAATTCTCGCTCCAGATAACACAAAGCTTCGAGAACAAAATGAACAACATCAAAGAATTTCAGTAAAATTAAAAACAAATTAAAAGGCAAACGTTTTCGCACATTTATCTACAAAATTATTTGATACTTTGTGTGTCCACCTTAGGCTTGAAGAATTTAAAATTAAGACTAAGATTGATGTCCATCCCTCTACTTTACGTCGTATACTGAACTGCATTGGTCTGCATAGAGGAGCTGCACGACGAAAACCTCTACTACGAAAAGCTACAAAGAAGCTCTTTTAAAGTATGCCAAGGATCACCAAACTGAAGGATTTGCATTTTGAAAGAAAGTTCTCTGGAGAGACGAGACCAAAATGATGTGTTTGGCGAGTCAAATACTGCATTCGAGGTAAAAAAAAATCCTTCTTACGGTTAAACAAGGTAGTGGTAGTTTGCTTCTTTGGGGATACTTTAGTGCTTCTGGTCCAGGAAAGCTTGTTGTCTTCAATGGAATCTTGAATTCGAAGAAATATCAGAAAATTTTAGAAGAAAATGTATTTCCTTCAGTTCGGGAGTTGCGAATGGGTCACAAATGGGTACAGCAACAAGATAATAATCCAAAACATAAAAGTAAGAGCACCATGAAGTTGTTTCAACAAAAGAATTTCAAGCATTTCGAGTGGCTCAATCAAAGTCCAGATCTCAATTTAATCGATAATTTATTGTTTGATTTGAGAAAAGCTGTCCGCAAGAGAAACCCTTCGAATCTGAATGAACTGCAACGATTTTCTTTAGAGGAATGGGCTAAAATTTCTACTAAGAGATGTGGAAACCTTGTAGAAAAATACCTAAAACGAATCATTGAAGACATTCAAGCAAAAAGTGAACATACAAAATATTAAATAATTTTGGAAATAAATGTACGAAGACTTTGTATTTTAACTTTTTTACTATTTTCCTCAAATTCTTTGATGTTTTAAATTATATGCTGGAGTTAAACTAATTGTTTTATTTGTTAATTTTTTCAAAACGAACAGTAAACTTTTCACAACTATCCGATGCATGGTACAAACGATAAGGACGAATATAACAAATATTTTGCTGAACAAATACATAGTTTGATGTATTTCACAGCTACGTATCTTGACATCATTGAAAACTTTCGTAGTGAATGTTCGTGCGATAACTATTTAACTGATTATTGTATTTCTGGTAAAAGTGAAGACTTCATCTTAATTACACTGTTCAACAAAGTTTTTCTCCTTTTCATAAATGTATGTGATTTTTATGTTATTTTTTACGCTGATTACGAATATGAAAACAGATTTTTACTATTACTCATAATTTTTGAGGGATTTGAAATTTAAAACTCTTTGAGATCGAGATAGCATTCCTCAGTTTGCATCATAATAAAAGATTTATTGTTAGTCATTTATTTTGTATAAAATCTTTATATTATGAATATTATTATTTATATTTACATGTTTATATTTAATATGCATATATTTATTAAAGTATACTGCATACATACATCATAACATATATATATATATACATATATATCGTAAAGAAACGACGCTTGTATAGGAGATATTCCGCGCAAGACGAGAGAGAGAGAACGGAACAAATGAAAAAATGAGGTAACCACCTGGGAATCGAACCCGGGATCTTCCGATTGCCGGTCAGACGCGATACCATTACACCATGGACCTCACTCTTCCAAATGCCGTAATTCTTCTACATACTCGCAGAAACCAATGCCCCAAGGGGGCACCTCCCGCATGCCGTAACATTATATACCTTCAACTGCAAAGAACACGCAGTATAAATAACGTAAAGAAACGACGCTTGTATAGGAGATATTCCGCGCAAGACGAGAGAGAGAGAACGGAACAAATGAAAAAATGAGGTAACCACCTGGGAATCGAACCCGGGATCTTCCGATTGCCGGTCAGACGCGATACCATTACACCATGGACCTCACTCTTCCAAATGCCGTAATTCTTCTACATACTCGCAGAAACCAATGCCCCAAGGGGGCACCTCCCGCATGCCGTAACATTATATACCTTCAACTGCAAAGAACACGCAGTATAAATAACGTTCCGTTCTCTCTCTCTCGTCTTGCGCGGAATATCTCCTATACAAGCGTCGTTTCTTTACGTTATTTATACTGCGTGTTCTTTGCAGTTGAAGGTATATAATGTTACGGCATGCGGGAGGTGCCCCCTTGGGGCATTGGTTTCTGCGAGTATGTAGAAGAATTACGGCATTTGGAAGAGTAAGGTCCATGGTGTAATGGTATCGCGTCTGACCGGCAATCGGAAGATCCCGGGTTCGATTCCCAGGTGGTTACCTCATTTTTTCATTTGTTCCGTTCTCTCTCTCTCGTCTTGCGCGGAATATCTCCTATACAAGGTCGTTTCTTTACGTTATTTATACTGCGTGTTCTTTGCAGTTGAAGGTATATAATGTTACGGCATGCGGAGGTGCCCCCTTGGGGCATTGGTTTCTGCGAGTATGTAGAAGAATTACGGCATTTGGAAGAGTGAGGTCCATGGTGTAATGGTATCGCGTTCTGACCGGCAATCGGAAGATCCCGGGTTCGATTCCCAGGTGGTTACCTCATTTTTTCATTTGTTCCGTTCTCTCTCTCTCGTCTTGCGCGGAATATCTCCTATACAAGCGTCGTTTCTTTACGTTATTTATACTGCGTGTTCTTTGCAGTTGAAGGTATATAATGTTACGGCATGCGGGAGGTGCCCCCTTGGGGCATTGGTTTCTGCGAGTATGTAGAAGAATTACGGCATTTGGAAGAGTGAGGTCCATGGTGTAATGGTATCGCGTCTGACCGGCAATCGGAAGATCCCGGGTTCGATTCCCAGGTGGTTACCTCATTTTTTCATTTGTTCCGTTCTCTCTCTCTCGTCTTGCGCGGAATATCTCCTATACAAGCGTCGTTTCTTTACGTTATTTATACTGCGTGTTCTTTGCAGTTAAGGTATATAATGTTACGGCATGCGGGAGGTGCCCCCTTGGGGCATTGGTTTCTGCGAGTATGTAGAAGAATTACGGCATTTGGAAGAGTGAGGTCCATGGTGTAATGGTATCGCGTCTGACCGGCAATCGGAAGATCCCGGGTTCGATTCCCAGGTGGTTACCTCATTTTTTCATTTGTTCCGTTCTCTCTCTCTCGTCTTGCGCGGAATATCTCCTATACAAGCGTCGTTTCTTTACGTTATTTATACTGCGTGTTCTTTGCAGTTGAAGGTATACATATATATATATATATATATATATATATATATATATTAGGGTGTGCCTAACATTGCAACTTCAAAATTTTGTAACGACCAGGCTGTAATTGTTTTGCATTCAGTGCAAAAACATAATGTACAAAATCTTATCAAAATTGAACAGTATTTAGGACTTGCTCAAAGATGTTGAACTTTAAATATATTTACCTTTAATTAACATAAACATTTACTTTCAATTAACATAAAAATTTACCTTTAATTTTATTTACCTTTAATTAACAAACATTTACTTTCAATAAAATTAATACTTAGCTTTAATCAACATTTTTGACAGCCTCATCAAACTTCTTTCGATGATACTCAACCACTTGAAGAAGGAACTGTTTCTGTTCCTCGTTACGAGTAAGGCTTTCATTGAAGGATTGCATGAGAGCAACTCCTCGTTCTGCCAAATCATTTGTTACTCTAAGAGATGACACAATTGCTTGAGCTTCATTGTAGGTTGCATCACTGGACCAGTCTGCGGGGTCTTTACCGAGAAAGGTTTCATCAATTCCCAAAATACTAAAGAAGTTTTTAGTTGATTTTGTCACAAAGTCAGCCAATGAACATGAAGAAAATTTTTTTATAGGGGGAATCCTCTTTGGAGGCTCTTCGGAACCTTGTTGCACTCTCATGTTATAAATCATGTTTCTCTTCTCTTCATGGGATACTTTATTATCAAAAAAACTTAGACCTACTGATATCTCAGATAAATACCACAAATGTCGTGAGAATGCAGTCAAAGCAACAGTTGAAACTTCTTTGTCAGCGTAGTCTTCAAGTGTTTTTAGAAGGATGAGATCGTTTCTTGGAGCATCACAAGATGACGTACATGTAAACCAATATTTAATGTACACAGTTGTGACGAACAGTGACACTCGTAACAAGTGATCTGCTAACATTCTGACATAGGAGAGGCGGGATACCCTAATTGCAGTTTGACGGTGCTGAACAGAATATTGTTCTTGGAAAAGGCACATTTTTATGGCATAAATTGCTCGTGCCATCCATCGAGCTCGGTGTACTGCTCCAGGTTTACGAAAAGTGATGCCTTGGGAGGGAGTACCTCCAAAGAATATAATGGAGAGTTCTAGGAGCTCTTGATAGTCTCCCCGAAGCTGTTTTGACTGCAACTGCTGAAGAGCAAATGCAATTAGACCTTTTCTCCTTTCTTCTTCTACCATGTTACCAGTATTTATATTAAGTAGAGTTTTATACTGCGTTTTATCAATATGAGGCCAAGATTCACGGAAATGAGAAAAAACTTCAATATTAGGTGACCTACCAGCATCATGCAGAGAAAATACTTTCTCTAACATAATTTCAAATATGTGATGGCGGCATGCAAGACTCAGCAGATCTTTCTCTAATTCTGTTTCAATTTTAAGGCAAACCCCACCTTTCAATCCAGTATTAGTTGGTGCAGTGTCAAAACACAATGCAACTATTCTGTTTTCTAGTCCCCATTTTCTTATTTCTGTCAGACAAGCATCAGCAATACCAGAAGCATTCCCAGTATTGAACTTTGGAACAGCAAGTAATTTTGTAATATCTTTACCAGACGCTAAAATTGGTAAACGCTCTACAGTCTTCTGAACAGCTTCAGTATAATCATCCATAATTTTTCCATCCCAGTGGAGAGTAAGGGGTACTTTTGGGTCAAAAGATGCTCGAATTTCTGCTGCTAGAGATTCACGATGTTTGTTTCTGGCTCGATGAATTGTTCTGTGGCTAATCTGTAACTCACTTCTGGGAGATCTGAGCAAATTAGATGAAGCCATTGCTGAGAAAACGTGAACAGCATTTCTGCTACTTATTTTTGTTCGATCTAGTGCTGCAGCAACTTCTTGCGTAACAACTTGAACACGACCTCTGTTAGAACACCTAGACAAAACAGCCTTATGAGCAATCTCTTGATCAAAATCAGCATGATCACTTTTATCAGATGATTCTCCTGATGATTCTAATTCTATCGATTCATTAATTGTTGCTGCTGATGATGTATATGCTTCCTGCAAATATTTCTGTTTCTCTTTTTGCCTTTCATATGCTAGTGATCGCTCAATTCTGCTAGCTTCTTTCTTTGAAAGTTTCATGTCTACTCTATCATTGATCCACGACGGCCTTTTTCTCTTTGACCTTGTAAGAATAAGAGATCTTCCTCAATCTTAATCAAACTCATGGCATCCTGATGTGCAATATCAAATAAATCATCCAGTGACTCGCCAAAAATATCACGTTTCTTGCTTTCAGTAGATGTTGATCTATTTATGTTTTTTTTGAGTGACTGCCATTCTTTATGAAGACGTACAACTCTCTCACGCACATGTAATTCAGTTGTTGTAGGTATACGTGCTCTTTCCCAAATCGGCAAAATTAAACGAACAGTTTTCTTAACACTTTCCTTCAGACTCACTTGTTTATCAGTATGAAAATTAAATAACACTTTTAGTACATCACGCCTTGATGGTAACTTTGCAGCACTAAATTTTTCTTCACATTTACCAACTAACCAAATATCACTGTAGCGTCTTGTTTTCATTGCCATTCTTGGTAGACACTAAAAGCAAAAAAACTGAACAATTACTGTATGTGGCTGAGCAGAAAAACACAGTTTAACCCAACCCACCAGCAGTGCTTGAGAACAACGACTGACGTGTCATGTGTGCCAACTGGTGCATAGCTGCTTTCCTTGTTTGTTTACGTTTAAACCTGTACAGACGTGTAGAGAATGTGTGACTAATACTTGTTCAGTAGCTCTATAACTCCACTTATGTGAAATACTTATATAAGAAAGAATGCTTTACCAAGAAACATAATATGCAGAACTTGACAAATTACTAAAAATAGCTAAATACTGTAACATTAAATGCTGTTGAGCAAGTCCTAAATATTGATGCAGCTCCTTCAATTTTTTTGTGTTGCGTTTCTACATTAAATTGAACAATAAATAATATACCCTGGCCGTTTAAAAAAAAAAAAATTAAAAATTCACTTCTATGTAATTGGCACACCCTAATATATATATATATGTATGATACACACAGGCAGTGCATGGAACAAGGAACTCTGTGGATTTAATTATCCCAGAAGAGTTCCTTGTTTCATGCACTGTCTGTGTGTATCATAAAAAACTCAGGGGATCATCCTGAGTTCATTCCCATATATATATATATATATATATATATATACACACACACACACGTGTGTATATATATATATATGAGGGGTCCCAAAAATTTAGCTTCCCTCACCAGCAATGTTCCCTCTAATTTTTTTTAGTCCGTGTGCGCAAGAAATTTTCGTTGTGCATACATTTAGATTGTGCAAACTTTTCTGAGCGCTATTATCTTCAAAATGAAATATATATAAATATTAAATACTTAATAAATATTATTTCCATAAGGTGATAGCTTGATCATTACGGTACTATTAAATGGATATTAAAAAATCTGTTTACAATATTATATATTCTTAAAAAAGAAAACATTTTATCCATTCTAAAAATCCATTCTAAAAATATGAATAAAATAAAAAAATAGCAAAATAAAATACATGATTTTATCCATTCACAAAATAGGAATAAAATAAAAAATAATTTTATTTTTTATGAATTATGAGATAATTACTACTCGTTTTTATGCCAAAATAAGAAAGAGAAGGCTTATATTCAATGCGTTAATGTATAAAAGAAAAAAATGCAAATACATAGAGTAAAAAAAATCTGTATTGCGTAATTGCGCGGACGTCGGCGAAGTCGGGCGGAAGGGGTTAATACTTAAAAGAGCGACTATAGAGTATGTTGATGCAAATGGTCAGACCTTGTGTGACGGTATATTTTTTAAATTACTTCATTTACTGTCGCGACTCATGATACGCTTGAGCCTGTGCGCATTTTATTTTGCTGTGCGCGCGGGTTTCACAACGCGTGTGCGCGCGCACACGCGCACACCTTAGAGGGAACATTGCTCACCAGCTATCTGCAAAGCTGATAAAACAGCCAGCCCCGGTACATTTAGAACCTCAATATAAGCAAAAGACTCGTTGCATTCACGTCGGATTGAATACATCAAAGAAAAAGGGGTAACTGTTATATTTTTAACCAAAAACCAAAACTTAAACCTCAACTGGCAGAATTGAGCGTCCACTTTTCAAGGCACAAAACATGTCTGTTTCATGATGGGAACCATTTAGCGCTGTAGCGGGGCTAGGCTGCTTTATCTTTATCTACTTTGCAGATAGCTGGTGAGGGAACCTATAAAACCTCAGGGAACCATTCTGAGTTCATTCCCATCATGAAACGGACATGTTATGTGCCTTGAAAAGTGGACGCTCAATTCTGCCAGTTGAGGTTTAAGTTTTAGTTTTTGGCTAAAAATATAACAGTTACCCCTTTTTCATTGATGTATTCAATCCGACTTGAATGCAACGAGTCTTTTGCTTATATTGAGGTTCTAAATGTAAAGGGGCTAGGCTGTTTTATCGGCTTTGCAGATAGCTGGTGAGGGAAGCTATATTTTTGGGACCTCTTTGCGAGTGACCTGTTGCCCACGTCGGGCTAACATCACGAAAAAGAAAAAAAACTATAGTGGATTTAATTTTCCCAGAAGAGTTCCTTGTTCCACGCAAGGTCTGTGTGTATCATATATATATATATATATATATGCGCATCGGTGGTGTAGTGGTTAGCGTCTCTGATTACGAATTCATCGGCACCTGGATCGAGACCCGGTGACGGCAGGCAGCGTGCAGCAAAATCCAGTTGTTATCCTTCCACACAATAAAGAAAGTGGTTGGTAGATAAATGAGTACCCTGGGTGGCCTAGTGGTTAAGACGCTGGGCGGCTGGTAGGGCGTGGTTTGGGTTCCACGTTAAACTGTAGGTCTAAGGTGGAGTGAAAAGCTTGACCTTCGTCAGAATGAACAATTCGGGCGGAAGCTAACCAAAGGTTATAGATATAAAATGTTTATTACTTTTATTCACGAGATGACAGTTTTTGTTTTGTGTGGTGAATTTGCAACACAATCTCAAAAGTAAGGTTTCACTTCTTTAATTGAGAAGGCGTATGAACTTTATTTCGGTTCAAAGTCCAGATCAAGATAAAATCTGGGTTCCTCATGTATGTTGTGTTTCTCGTGCAAGATCTCTGAGAGGGTGGTTAAAAGGTACTCATTCTTCAATGCCTTTTGCGGTCCCAGTGGTATGGAGAGAACAAAGAGACCACTCGACTGATTGCTACTTCTCTTTAACGAAGATAATATAATTAGACATTCCTCAAAATCTAAAACTGCGATTCAATATCCTAATTTACTGTCAGCTATGCGACCTCTTTCACATTGTGACGATTTGCCTGTACCAAAACCACCAAAGACATAGACTTTAGATGATGATGAACCTGATGATGAATCTCGTAATGAACCTTTGGACAGACAAGATGACATGGATACACAATTTCAACCACCTTCATCGGATGAACCTCACTTAATTTCTCAGTCAGAATTAAATGATCTTGTCAGAGTTGAATCTATCAAAAAATCAGCTGATCTCTTAGGTTCTAGATTAAAAAGTTGGAATCTCTTACAAAGGACTGTAAAAATATCATCACTTCACATCGTTTTTCTCTATGGAAAGTGAATTAGTGTATTGTAATTAAGTAAACGCTCTCATGGAGGCACTTGGTCGAGAGCATAATCCTAATGAATGGATGCTTTTTGTCGATTTATCAAAGTTGAGTTTGAAAGCTGTACTATTGTACAACGGTAATGTCTATCCTTCGGTTCCGATTGCACATAAAGTTCATATGAAGGAATCATATAACAATATGCAGTTACTTTTGAAACATACTGACTATGATAAACACTCCTGGTATATCTGTGGTGATCTGAAAGTGGTTGCACTTCTCGGCTTACAGTTAGGATACACAAAGTTCTCTTGTTTCCTCTGTGAGTGGGACAGCCGAGCTGAGGGGTCATTATACACAGAAAGAGTGGCCACTTCGACAAAATTTGGTTCTAGGACAGAAAAATGTTGCTCATCAACCTCTAGTAGATCCAGCAAAAGTTTTCTTATGACCTCTCCATATCAAACTTGGTTTGATGAAAAATTTTTGTAAAAGCCATGAATAAAGACGGACCTGAATTTCTATATCTAAAACAAGTTCCCTAGAATCAGCGAAGCGAAAATCAAAGAAGGCATTTTTGTGGGCCCACAGATCAGAGAAGTGATGAAAGACACTGAATTTGATGAGTCTTTGAATGAGGTTGAAAGAACAGCATGGAAAGCTTTTAAAGAAGTGACTATGAATTTCCTCTGCAACGTCAAATCAGAAAATTGTTTTCCTGGTGAAGCAAATGCTTAGTGTTTACCAAACCATGGGGTGTAATATGTCTTTGAAAATGCATTTCCTACACTCCCACCTGGACTTCTTCCCATCAACCCTGGGTGCTGTCAGCGATGAGCATGTGAAAAGATTTCATCAGGATGTATCAACCATGGAAAAGCGGTACCAAGGAAGATATAGCCCCAGTACGTTGGCCGACTACTGTTGGGCACTTATAAGAGAAGCCCCTACTACTAGTTATAAGCGAAAATAAGCTGCAAAAACATTTTGGGTAAGGTACGCTTCTCTTTTGTACGATTAAATATATCAAAAAACTAAGAAAATCAGTCAATTTTCATTTGCATTTCCTTCAAAATTGGTGGGTGATAAAAATATTCTGTTTTCAAATTTATAATCAACCTAATAAAGTACATTGGAATCACATAAATTCATTCGAAAGAGGAAAGAAAAGTTATATTTGTTGTTCAGTGTTATACTTGTAGCATGTCAAAAGAGGTGTGGCGTTTAAGGAAGTGGATCTGGTGGATTTTGGCATGAAATCTGGTGTATGGCAAAATAGAGTTGGGGCATGACACAAAGTAAACAAAAAATTTCCTTCTTCTACCATGGGATTGAGTGTTGTGTCGCTGAGCTGGAAATGCTGTTTGTGCACATTTTAGGTGAGTTTTAAAATGATTAGAGTGAAAAAAAAATAGATGAGAGTTATCTAGCAGATGACCTTGGTAAAGACAACAAATTTACATATAACGACAGGTGTCAGTTGAGATATATGAGACATATCGAGCTTCACGGAGACCAGCTCCCTGTATCTGTTACCAAGATCATGATTGGCCAGAATTGGTCACGTGTGAACAACTGATCAATGTAAAATTGCCACATAACCTAGGGCAATATATATATATATATAGTTCTTGCGAAACTCCATGTGGAGTAAAGCTTGGTAGCCTAAACGACTATGACTGTGTCAAACTAATTAAATATGTACAGTAGACAATAAATAAATAAATAAAGACTAGGCTCATATAGAAAGGGCAGACAATGTTTGAGAAATTGGGATCGAAGCCAAACAGATTGTGAGTTGAGGTTCAAATTGAAAAATTTGGCAGAGATGACCCGATAGGTATTACTTTTCAAACCAAATTGCTAATTGCAAGCTTGTTGAGTCTCCTTCTGGATAAATGACATGACAAAACGGGGCATGGGTATCACTTATCTCATTTTGCATGAAATTTGGAGTCATTATAATCTATTGAAGTTGGTGTACTATTTCTGCCAAATTTCTCATATTGGCTAAGGCCAAGAGTAGAATGTAAATGAATATATAGGCTAAGATCAGATAAAGTCTCATATTGTTGTAAATCAAAGATATCTCTACTGTGTGTAAGGCAAGATTTGGATGTAATGTAAGAATATGATGGGGTAATCGTTTCAGGGCACAGATATTTATAATACAATTTTATTTAAAGGTAGAATCAGTGGAGGCACTGAACAGCTTGTCGGTTTGCCAGTTACTCCAGCTTGAATGGGTGTAAAGGACAGAAGGGCCCACCCATGGACAAATGAGAAATAGCCAGACAAGTGGAATTCCTGGTGGGTACTGGGAAAGATTGCAAGCTGGCACAAGTACAGAGTCAAGAGCATTGGAGGCTTCTCTGGAGTATCTACAAGTAGAACAATTCGTTTCAATTGTCGGTTGCTCAGTGAAAGAAAACTAATTTATCTGGAGACTAAGCACAAGGGCTTGAGGCGCCAAAATAAGGTTTATTAATTAATTGTGGCATTCAAAAAGAGTTTCTGGTACATAAAGGTTAAGCATAAATGAAATACTTACAACTGGAGTTAACACTGGTATGAGGGCCCAATAGTGTATTTTTAGATCCTGGTGATGGGCACGTGATAATTGTATGGAGTATTGCAGTTCAAGGTGTATGGTTAATTAATTATAGTCCTCAAATCTATTTCATTGGTCTGTGTCAATTTATTAAGAAATTGTATACACATTTAATATGGGTATCATCTCAGGAATAATATTAAGTTAAGTTAGGTATTGAGTTCTAATTGCTAAATTGTAGATGCTAATCATTTTTAAGATTTTCCGCTTTAACAAAATGAGTCATTTTGTGCCAACTAATTGAGTTAAATTTGAATGTGGGAGTAAAATTGAGTCATAAGAAAATTATTCCCAAAGTAAAATTAAAGGATTGACAAGCTCGTGTAATAGTGTCTTGTTAGCATTATTATTAAAGTGTTCTGTGATATAAATTTATTTTTCTATTTGGATATTATTAGCCAGGGGTAGCATTGAGAAGTCACATCAGCAATATGGGATCACAATTCTAGTTGATTGGAACAGCATTGTCACAAATCTGTGACAATACTGAATGCTGATGGAGAAGAGTAAACTTTCCAAGTTTACGGTTGTCCAGATGGTACGCACTCCAGAAGTTGGGTCTGATATTGTTCTACTGCAAAATGATGCTTCAACAGCCCTTCTGTTAGTTTGAGCCAAATATTCCGGTGACAAAAAGACACTGTAGCTTCCCCTCCCATAAAAGGAATCACTGTATAAATGTGTATATACTACGAATTGTTTTGGAATAACACACTAAAATGTACACAACATTTTGTGGTAAATAGAATATTGTAGATACATTATAGAAAAGGTATTTTTACTTCCGAGTTATGACAGAAACTTTGGTCTTGCGGGAAGTATCACTATTCGTAAATTTTTTAACTGAAATTATTGCAAGGAATTATAGATTTTATTTTAATTAATGTGCATTGAGAAAATGACTATTCCTCTTAACTTCTCGGTACGAGTTAAGTGGTGTGAGCTGGTTGGGAATTTGGACTTACATTTTTGTCGAAAATTAATTTTATCAACAGAACCTAGCCTAACCTTGCCAAACCTAGCTTAACCTAACCTCACCTAGCTTAGCCGAACTTAATTTAACCTTAAAGAAATTGGTTAGTAAAAATGTCACGTCAACGTAGTTTTAGTCCGTAGAATTTGTGTTGGGTATTTACTTTAAGAATGGAACCAATGCACCATTCGACACTTCGACTGAAGAACCATTTCCATTGATAAATAACAAAAAAGTTGAAACTTTTAAAATATTTTATATTCCTAACTATTGTCAGTGAATTAGTTTGTACCTCCTCCCTTCAAAATTTGTCAGACGAACCATACAAAATTAAATTTTATATTAACGATTTAATCTTTTTTATAAAATACCCCCAAAAATAAAACGCACAAAATATTTTACAAGAAAAAAACTAAGATTCCATATTTTAGTCTAAATAAATTTTTGCCCAACTCTCAATTTTATGATGGGGAACGGATGGCTCAAAGCTTCGTTTTGAAAAAAACGTCAAAATGTGAAATATTTTAAGGAAAGAACGACAGATATTTTAGTCTAAATGTTTGATTCATATTCAACAATTTACTTTGGGATGTTGTGTAAAACCCAGAATTTAGAAATAGTAGACACGCGAGGTAGGGCCCTATTTTAATAAAGGAGAAACGAGTAAAGAACGAATAAAGGTAGATACAGAAGTATATAGATATATAGATAAAGAGAAAGACAGAAATAGATAGATAGATAGATAAATTATAAGGCGAAGGAAACGAGCAATATTGCGAGTCATAGAAGGAAGATAAACAATAAACAAAAAAGTAGGTAACGATGCCCTCCCCTTAAAAAAATAAAAACAACTTGACTAAAAAAAAGTTGAAAAAGAAGAATGGATGAGTGAAAACCAGAAAATTGAAATAAAGAGAAGAGAGACAAAGTATAGGGAGGAACCTTTTTGAAAACTGAGACAAGCCACTGTGAAATATTTTCTATAAACTTAACTTATGTATGCAATATAAAAGAATACTTTCTGTAACATCCATGTTGTTGGAACACATTTTATTGGAAAACTTATATCAGGTTTTAAAACTTCTTTTTTCTTCTTCTTGAGAATGCGATAAGGCTTCTTTTTATGAAACTACTTTTCAAGGTATATAGGATGATATAGGATGCGAGGAAAGCTTATTTGAATAAAATATGCGTGCAGTGGGTTATGTAAGTAACAGATATTAAAAGATCAAAGTTGGTCCACGATCATATTTGAATCTTTATATATAAACTTTAAAATTTCTGTCTTCCTTTCAACCTCCCTTCTTTGATTTGCTTTAAAATTTTCACTTCTCTTTAAATTTTCCTCCATCTTTTAACCTTCCTTCTTAAACAGACAGCTTCGTAGGGACCAGCCGGTCTGATGCTGTTTGTTGTCGTTTGTATTTCTTTATATATATATATAAAATTTAGAAATAGTATATATATATATATATATATATATATATATATATATATATATATATAACTCAAGGTCTTACAGTTTTAGTTAGAGATTTTTAAGTAATAAGAAAATTATGATTTTAAACTTAATGATTTAATTTCTATAGTTTTGGGTATTCTCTGAATTCTTAAGACGAAGACGCAAATAGGAAGTTTAAATAACTTATAAATAAAGGTTTATAATTATAACATCCTAAAAGTGGATTTGTATTTCAGCCGGGAAAAGGCTTGATTAAGCGGTATTCAAAGATTATGTTGCGTTAGGTTTAGTTTCGCTTTTAGAAATGATTCTATCACGCGGTGAAGATTGTGTATACGAATGTTTATAAAAGGGCTACGATCAAAACACCGCCAATTCAAAAGCGTATTTTCGCCGTAATTTGTTTCATTTATTTATTATTATCTAAATAAGTAGTTCCCAAAATATTTTTGGCTCGAGTCACACTTTCAGAGATTTAAAATTGACGACACATTTTTCGAAATTGAATATAACAATAACTAAATATACGTATTCATTATTTTTCGTTTTATGACAATAACAAATGGAGTTTATTCATAAGTTTTAGGCGCACATTTCTACTCCTGTGAAAACCCTGTGGGTATCAATGATCGAAGACTCAGTGGTGGCGAACCTTTTTTGCTGGCGGGTCATTTCTGTTACTTTTGATTTTAAAAAAATGAAAATGGGTCACAATAATTTATTTACTTACTATTTGTAGTGAGAAACTTGTTGGATTTTAGCTGCTAATGTTTTGATCCGAGGCTTATATTTAGTTGTCTTTAGTCTCACACATGCAGCACTCGTATCTGTGCCAAGGCGATTCCTAGTAGTGGATTTGACGAAATTCATGGATGAAAACAACTGTTCACACAAATAAGATGAACCAAACATTGTTTGCAGAGCTAATGCTATCTTTTTCACTGATGCAAAAGAATTTGGTAAAGAGTTCCATTCTGCAAGAAAAAGATTCTCTACTCTTTCTATTGATTGTTGTTCTCTGGTTACTACCCAAAATTGACAGAAAATATTAAAAGCCAGAAAATATTAAAAATTAAAGTCATATTTTATTTAAATAAGAGCTCGTGGGTCACTAAAAATTGCCCCGTGGGTCAGTACTTGACCCGCGGGTCAGTGGTTCGCCATCACTGAAATATATGAAATATATGAATTTAAAGAAGTCGGTACCTTGAATATCAATAGTCTGAGTTCATATAGAATTATGAATGGAATGCTAACAAAAAACAAAGACCACACCATTTCTAGTTCAATACGTAACTTGGATTATGTATTGAACTAGAAATGGTTTGGTCTTTGTTTTTTATTAGCATTCCATTCATAAATCTATATGAACTCAGACTATTAATCGGAATGTGTGAGCATACACACACACACACACACACACATGTGCGCATCTCCGTATATTCAAGGTACCGACTTTAAATTCATATATATCAAAAACTAATTAACTAAACCTAATTTAATCTAACCTAAGTGCCATCGAAACGAAGAGGGCGTGATAAATGTTTGGGACGCAATTCTGGGCTCGAAGGATGGTTTGTTTTAAATCATTAACTAGCGAGGTACTAACTAATCTAGCTCACCCTAGTGAAACCTAACCTAATCAGGACCAGCATATTTTTTCCGACAATAGCAAAATTTAAACTTTTTATATATATTTTTATAATATTCCGAGATGCCGAAAGTGTTTACCTCATGAAAATAATTACCATGCTACGTCTGTGAATTTTCACACAACCTTACTTATGCCCAGTTTCCTTCGCGCGCCGCACTCACACACACACACACACACACACACACGCGCGCGCGTGTTAGAAATGTTTGAACACTTTATGTTTCCACTTGACGCAGTTGGAAACCTCTTTTTAGCATGTAATGGCCGGCGAGTTGGGCGAAGCGAGAGTCCGTCGGAGGTTGTCTAAACTTCACATCACGAGTTAGAAAACTTCGAGACTATTACGTTCAAAAGTTTCAATTTGATATCCTAATTCATAATAAATGATTGTGCGAAGAGTGAGTGGCACTCAGTGCCTGTGCCAAACAGGGAGAGGTATTTTATGCGAAGAAAACCTGTCGTTTTTATGTGCAAGTTTATGGAGAACAAGGAAAAATTAGAAAATATAAAATAATTTGTATGGACAGTATCCACTCAAAATCCATGATGGTTTTATATATATATATATATATAAATCTTATATTATATATATATATATATATATATATATATGTGGGATGAATTTCACAATTAAACACGTGAAATGAATGAGTACTGCAAACTCACAAGGAAAAGGCAAAACGATTCCAAGGTCTTTCGTGTATTCAGAGCTGCACCTCGTCAGGGAATGAAGAGAGAAGGCAAGATGCCCATAAATATATACAACGTAGCGGAAACCAAATCAATTACCACATACTTAACAAGAGTTAATGAGAGGCAAAAGGAATTTCAACAAGATATTGTCAATTTTATACGTTCCCGTACTGTTACTGAAGTTGTTTTTAAAATGGATAAATGCACATTCTAGAATATTTCTTTCTATTATATCTCTGTTTTCAACAAGCGGTTTAGAACTATCCCACTTGATGCTATGATTACATCTATACATATGGTTAAACAATGCATTGGAATTATTAGCTGTTTTACGCTAAAATTCTTTTAGAATTACATTATTATAATACCTATTCTTGGCTTGTGGGTTTGCAGCATATATATATATATATATATATATATATATATATATATATATATATATATATATGTTACGTAATGACGTGGTTTATTGCTTTATATTTATGTATTTATTGTACTAATTATACCTTTATTTCAGCCTGTTTTCATTTAAACCACATCATACATTTTTAACCCAAGGTTATATATAAGTTTGTAACATATATTCTGCTCGATTTTTTAGTTCATTCAGAACAAAAATTAAATGACTTATAAGGACAAATTTGCTCGAATTTTTAGTTTATTCACAATAAAAATTAAATGACATAATAACAAATTAATCATCAATATAATTCCCTTCTTTTTCTATAACCTCCTCCACACCTGTAGAAAAGTTTTTTTATGCCACATTCGAAGAAATCCCTAGGTTTCGAGTTAAAAAAAGCGATCACTTCGTTTTCGATAGCTTCCCTGGATTGCAACTTTTGTCCATCTAGGTGGTGTTGTAGACTTCTGAATAAATGGTAGTCTGAAGGTGCGATGTCCGGAGAATAAGGTGGATACCTCCAACTGGGCAGTGGTGATTCGAGCAGTGTGAGGGCGCGCGTTATCCTGGTGGAATAGAACATCTCTGCGATTAATTAATGAAGGACGTTTTTCTTGTAATGCCATCTTCAGTCGTTGGAGTTGTTGGCAGTAGACTTCAGCTGTGATTGTTTGGTTATCTGGCAGAAGCTCAAAATGAATAATTCCTTGCATATGCCACCAAACGCATAGCAAAATTTTCCTTGGATGGGGTCCATTTCTTGGCTGAGGCTCAGGCTTTGTTTCACAGCTAAGCCACTGATGTCAACGCTTTATATTGTTATAGAGGACCCATTTTTCATCCCCAGTGACGATCCGATTCAAAAACGGTGCCTGCAGTTGCCGAGAATGCAGTGATCTGCAAATATCGATTCGATGTTGAAGATTCGCTTGTGAGAAATCATGCGGAACCCATTTTCCAACCTTCACTACTTTTCCTAACAGCTTCAAATGACGATGAATGGTCATATGGCTAACGCCGAGTTGCAGGCCAAGTTCTCTTACAGTTACCGTTGGGTTTTCCTCCACTGTTGCTTTCGGCATCTCTTCATCTAACTCATTTGGTCGTCCTGTTCGTTGATAATCTTTCAGACTGAAGTCTCCATTTCTGAACTTCTCAAACCATCTCCTGCACATCCATTCGCTCACAACATCATTTCCATAAACTCTTTGAATGTTCCTTGCGGATTCACTAGTGTTAGATCCTTTATGGAACTCATACGGCATCACATGTCGAATATGCTCTTTCGTGGGCTCAATGTTTTTTCAATTACTGTAATATCGTAGGGGTGGCATTGTAACTATGAAAAACACCAGAGAAAATATTCATTAGCCTAATCCTACATTAGCCTAAGCCTACACTAGCCTAAGTCATTCTGATAAAACATGTGCGAACCTGTCGCCGCGTGTATTTTGCAAAACTTCTAAAACTATTTCACATTATCTTGAGGTTATTCTATTATCCACTGGGCAACACGTATTTTATTGAATGATATCTGACACTTGATTCTAGGTAATTTGGGTGCGCTGAATACGAATTTCAACTCGGTTTGGCTCTATCAGGTCCTGATTCTTGTCGACAGCCTATGTGCCATTTTCCAGATTTTTCAAATTAGGACTAAAAAATTAAGTCATGTGTTAAATTTTTTTTTCAAGTTTCATGAATACAAGCAGTTCAAACTACAGTAAAATTACATTATAACGATAGAAATGACTTAAAATAAAAAAACAAACAGATATGAAGCTTTCACTGTGGCAAAAATTTTCTTTTGTAAGACTTTCTAGCGTATTTGCTTGTTGATGGCAGGTCTCTTTTCAAGCACCAGCAGTAATCAGCCATCATGTGGGAATCCCAGCGGCCTTGGTACCGTTCCTCCATAATTTTGATATCTTGGTGGAATCTCTCCCCTTGTTCGTCACTTACATCACCTAAATTACTTGGAAATTGGTCAAGATGGCTATTCAAAAAATGCATTTTTATGCTCATATTGCAACCTAACTCTTTGTAGTCCCTTAAAAGTTTTTTTACGATTTCTTCGTAGTTATCTGCCCTATAATTGCCTAAAAAGTTTTCTATCAAGTCCACGAATGAGAACCAGCCATTTTTTTCGCGTTCATTCATGACATTAGGAAAATTGCTGTCTTTAATCATTGTTCTTATTTGTGGACCGTCGAAAATTCCCGCCTTGATTTTTTCATAACTTAAACTTGGAAATTTTGAAGTTATGTATTTGAAACACTCGCCGTTCGTATCTAAAGCTTTTACATATTGTTTAATGAGGCCTAGTTTTATATGCAGAGGAGGAAATATGATTTTATCTCTGCTCACTAAAGGTGGATTAATTACGTTTTTTTCTCCGACAGTAAGTGATGTTCGTGCTGGCCAGATTTGTTTGAAATAATGTTCTTCCTTGGCTCTGCTGTCCCATAAGCAAAGGAAGCAGGGATATTTAGTATACCCTCCTTGTTGTCCTAGCAGAAAATTAACCATTTTTAAGTCAACACATATGATCCACTCGTGCTCCCTATATTTGATAAGATTTAAAACCTTTTCTATATGTTCATACTTTTCTTTTAATTTTGTTGAGTGCCCAATCGGTATCGAGCCGTATAGATTGCCATTATGCAACAACACACACTTAAGACTTCTTTTCGAACTGTCTAAAAACAAGCGCCAATCATTTGCATCGTAAGACTCAACCCCCATCTTCTTTAACAAACCAACTATGTCGCAGCAATATACTAAACTATCCTCTGTTCTAAAATATTTAACAAGTTCTTCTTCTCTTTTTCTGTAAAATGAAATGTATGTGTTTGAAGTAAGCAAGTTTTTCTCTTTAAGTCTTGAAGCTAAAATTTCCGCAGCCTTTTTTGGCAAATTTAGATCCCTTACAAGATCATTCAACTCGGCCTGGTTAAACTTTTGCGGATCGTTTTGACTTTCAAATACGCTGGGGTCAAAATCGGTGTCTGACTCCTCAAAGTGCATAACAATATTTTCAGGAACATCTTCAACTAATTCTTGAGTTGGCAGACCCTTAAATTTTGGAATGGGGATCTCATTTGAATGTAGCACAGGTCGTATCGCGGTGTCGAAATTTGGGTACTCGATACAATGTTTATTTTTCTTAGTGAAGCCCGAAGTCTTGACAAAGCAAAGGTAGCAATCGGTCTCGTGGTTAGTAGGCTCTCGCCACACCTGATATGGAAAAAAAATTGTAAAGCGTTAACAAAAGCGACGAGAGACTTGTTTTTATGAATTTTATCAAAAGTTATCACCCAAACATTTAACATTTCTATGTGTTTCAACCTTATGCAATATTTGAGATTCTTATAAACATTTTCTGTAAATTTTTGTTTATGTACCTAAGTTACAATTACATTTAGGTAAGTTACAGTATACTAGTGATTAAATTACGTAGTTTTATGAAATCATAAACTTACCATCGGAACTCCAAAAGGTATTTTTGAATCCGAACCCTTCGTCCAATGTCGCAGTCTTTCAATGCATATAGTGCAGGCTTTATGTGGAGCCCACGATTTATCTTGGTCCCCCAGTTTTATGCCAAAATAAGCTAAGTAAGCTCTTTTTACGAAGTCAGTTATATTTGCTCGTTGATGTGGAAGTGTAAAATTTCCACATATATAACAGAAGGAATCAGGGTTGTTTTTGCATTTGAACTTTCTAGTGCTTGATGACATATTGCTTGATTGTTCTGCCAATTTGTAAAGGTATTTAAAGCCCTTAATTCATATAAATTTAAGAAAATCTGAAATATAAACACAAAAATTAGTTTAAATAGGTACTTATTATGAAATAGGTACTTACAATCTATGAAATTAAACTAGAAACACGGATGAGTAGGTACAATATAAATTACGTCTAATTAAATCAACTATATTAAATCACGATGACAAAATTACTCACTAAATCATATGCCAATTCAAAATTATGTTAATGCCCAAACTTAATTAACTAACTCAACTGACTGACTGACTGACTGACTGATTGAATTGACTGATTAACTCTGGAAACGAGTCGCTTTTATATATTTTAGTTGTCCCTCTAGAATACTCTACAGAGAACAGGAACGCTCGAGAAAATTTTAGAATTCTATGATATTTTTAGCTTAATTTACTAATATTAAAATGGGTTAAAAATGACAAAATTAAAAATATTTTTAGGGTGTTACATATAAAAATATACATAATACAACAATACCATAACAATAGGTACAAATACCTAGATAAAAACCTAGTTGCATAATGTGTAACTGCAAAAAGACAGCGAGTATTGAGAAAAAAACCTTTTTATGAATACGACGAAAGAGGAGGGGTGTTGAGCAAAATCAAGACCTGATAGAGCAAAACCGAGTAAAAATTCGTGCTCAGCGCACCCAAATTACCTAGAACTAACTGTCAAATCTAATTCAATAGACAAAAAGTTGAAATTTGTTCCCCCGTGAATTATCTATCGTGCGTTTTCTAATCGAGCAGAATTTATGTTACAACCTGATAAGTATATCACTGATTATATATATTATTTCTCTGACAATTCGTGTAGGGGGGTAATTATAAACCTTTTACAATATATTCGTCACAGATCTTATTAAACCAATTACAATACGATAATAAAAACCCACTCTAATAGACAGAGTTTATTTCCACAACAATAATTATGTCAAAAGAAAAATAATAGAATCTGTATGTATATAACAAATAGATAATTTTAATTTGTGCGAAGGTACTTATAAGTTGGACCTTTTAATGAGATTCTTGATCAAAAATTCCCTTACAGAGTCGGGTGAACGGGTTCTAACCTAAGTGTGAATTTCTTAAACGTCTCTGGATTGTTTCCTTACTCGCTTTTGGTTCATTCGTTTTATTTTTTTTTTCGGTAAAATGTAAATGGAATAATAAACGTAAATGTAAATGTAATAATGGAAGTAATAAATGTGGAAATAAATATAAATGCAATAAAGTAATAATAAAGGTAATAAAATAAATGTAATAATTAGTGTAAAGGTAATATTAATAAATGTTAAAAAATGTAAATGCAATGATAAATGCAGTAATTATGTCAAAATAATAGAATCTGTATGTATAGAACAAGAAGATAGCTTTAATTTGTGCGAATGTACTTATAAGCGGGACCCTTTAATAAAAATGCCATTCTGGGGTCGGGGGAACGGGATCTAGCCTAGGTGCGAATTTCTTAATGGTCTGGATTGTTTCCTTCTCGCCTTTTTCATTCGTTTTCCGGTTTATAATTTCTGTATAATAAACAACAATGTAATAATGAATGTAATAATAAATTTATAATTTCTGTAATAAATAATAATGCAATATTAAATGTAATAAATTTAATAATAAATGTAATAATTATATAAAAAAAATAATAGAATCTGTATGTATAGAAGAAGAAGATAGTTTTAAATTTGTGCGAATGTACTTATAAGCGGGTCCCTTTAATAAAAATGCCGTTCCAGTGTCGGGAGAACGGGATCTAACAAAGGTGCAAATTTCTTAATGGTCCCTGGACTGTTTTCCCTCTTGTTTTTGGTTCATTCGTTTTACTGTATCCACCCGAAGAGGATGCAAGTGGGCATCGAAACTGTTGTGGAAATAAACTCTCTATTAGAGTGGGTTTTTATTATCATATTTTGACCTTCACGTAGAAAAAAGTGAAGTTTTTTGCATCAATTACAATACAACAAATGAAATTTTGGACAGTAAAGAGATTTTTTTGAAGAATAAAGATTTCATATTGAGACATTTTAATAAAATGCACAAACACTTTCAATTTGAATGATAGACAATTTTAATCTATAAAGTGTTGTTATTTAACTGAATACAGCCGTATTGTAATATGTCAGATCATTTAAAATTAATAAAGCATACATACTACAATTTTGAATTAATTATCTTTAGAGTAACAATTGTTTCTCTACCCGGCCCTTTGACCGTATTAGCTAGGTACATAATACATTTTCATAGAATTATTTGCATCCTATCTGGTTAATTGACCATTTTAACTATGTATAATACCTTAATTACAATGTTTACCGACTTCCTTTTTGGTCATGGTAAATATTCCCTTCTGCGGGGATTAAATCCTTGTAACCCAAAGTTAAGATAACGCATTCATACTGTTTAAAGTTAACATAATATATATATTTTTATATTTTGCGTTTTCTTTTTGTGAACCTTTAAGGACAGACAATTTTTACGTCTTATTTTAATTTAAGCCAACCCGTTTGCTTTTCGGGTAATTTATGCTTACTAAGTCGGGGAACAATGGTATGTTATGCTACACACAATATTTTTCGGTACGAACTTCAGTTAAGTTCAAAAGGAATTTTAATCCAATTTTTTTTCATTTTAGACGCAGGATCTTCACTGGACCCACTTTATGTAAAGCTTCGAGACACACTGATTCCCTCTTCCAAGTTTAAGTTCGTTACACTTATGCCCGGACTTTCTTAAAGAATTTTTTTAATTAAAATTTAAGATCTCTTCTCGGGGATATTTCTCAGGCAAAACCAAAGGGTAAACAAAACACTTTGAGCAATCATTCACCATTTAGGTATCAACAACAAATCGTTTTTCGATAACGCGAGCGTGATTTACACCCTTCTACGATAACCTCTGGTCCACTTCAATCCTAAGAGCAAAAGTAATTTAATCTTAAAATTATTTCATTTTTATTTTTTACTCATACAAATTCGTATCGTTTTTGCATGATCAACTCTGTTGGTTAATTTATAACCAGTAATTAATTAATCTTATTACATTATTCCCATACATAACAATATATATATATATATATATATATATATATATATATATATATATATATATATATATATATATATATATATATATATATATATATACCTTATGAACCTTATGTTGTTTCGTGCGTTGGTCTCTCTTCACACGGAGGTCAAGCTGGTGGCCCCCCTCTAGGTCTGGCCTGGTGGAGGAGCGAGTTGCTTTCTTGCGCTCTCCACCGTACATAGCCAGGCACGCCCGGCTCATCTGGTACTGTCCTGAGCCAGGCATCCAGTCTTTTCTTGAAGACTTCAACTTTGACCCCCGTTACGTTTCTGAGGTCCTTAGGAAGCTGGTTGAAAAGTCTTGGCCCCCTGACAACCAAGCTATTTTCCTTCAGGGTTGAGGAGGTCCTTGTCGTGCCTTTAATTTGGGAACACTACACATTCTGCCTTTCCTATTTTCCAGTGTTGTTTGAATGGTAATTGGGTTTAGTTTTAGGTTTGGTACCAGTTTTTCGATCATTTTCCATATGTAGATTATGATGTACCTCTCTCTTCTCTCCAGTGAGTACAGATTTAGTTTACGTAGTCTTTCCCAGTAGTTGAATTCTTTGCAGCCATCAATCTTGGCTGTGAAATGCCTTTGCGTTTCTTCTAGTTTATTAGTTTCTTCCTTTTTATATGGGGACGTCAAAACTGAGCAGTATTCAAGTTTTGGTATAATCAGTGTTTTTAGCAGGGGAATCATTACTGTCCTGTCCCTTCTCTTGAACGTTCTTAGAACCTGTCCGGCGACTCTTTTTGCTTTATTTATCGCTATCTGATTTTGTGTTTCGAATTTCGCATGATCTGTCATTATTATCCCGTGATCAATCGCTTTCATGCTTCCCTGAATTTCCTGTCTATCTGGAGCATAATATGCAGTCTGTTTAAGTTCTTCTTTTCTACCATATCTCAAGAGCTGAAATTTCTCGTCGTTGAATGACATGTTGTTGTCTTCTGACCATTTGTATATTTTGTTCGTGTCCCTCTGCAAAGCCTCCACGTCATGTACATCGCTGATTTTTCTGGTGATCTTTGTTTCCTCTGCAAAGGATGTTACTATACTATTGCTGTTTACTCCGCTGTCTATGTCTGTTAGCATGATAATGAACAGGAGTGGGGCCAGTACTGTCCCTTGTGGTACTGAGCTGCGTACTTCCGATTCTGATGATGATATACCTTGAATTTTGACGACCTGCAGACGATCACTAAGGAAGTTGTAGATCCATTTTCCCACTTTGCCTGTTATTCCCATGTCTTTAATTTTATGTGCTATTATACCATGGTCACATTTATCGAAAGCTTTAGCAAAATCTGTGTATATAACATCGTAGTTGTCATTGCCTTCCAATGCATCTAGGATATTGTTGTAGTGCTCTATTAGTTGCGATAGGCATGATCTACCTGATCGGAATCTATGCTGATTTTCGTTGAATCTTTCCCGTGTCTCCAGGAAATCATAAATTTTCTCTCTAACTATTCTTTCAAATACTTTGGTGAGGTGGGACGTCAATGACACTGGTCTATAGTTCTTTGCTTGAGATCTGTCCCCTCCTTTATATATAGGGACAATGTTTGCTCTTTTCAAGATGCTCGGTATTTCCCCAGTGTCTAGGGATCTTCTCCATATCCAGTATAAAGGTGTAGCTATTTCATTTTTACAGTTTTTAATCAATAATGCGTTCCAATTGACCGGACCTGCAGCTGAATGTAGTTTCATTTGTCCTATAGCTCTCGCTACATCTTTAATATATATATATATATATATATATATATGAATAGAAACGACATAAGTGTTAAGGAACGTCTCTGCACACGAGGAGGAGAGATAACGAATAATGAAAAATGAGGCGAACCGCCCGTAGCATAATGGTAGAGCATCCAACCGGCAATTGGAAGGCCCTGGGTTCGATTCCCGGGCGGTTCGCCTCATTTTTCATTATTCGTTATCTCTCCTCCTCGTGTGCAGAGACGTTCCTTAACACTTATGTCGTTTCTATTCATTTATATACTGCGCGGTCATTGCAGTTATATGCGCATATTCACGATTTGCGAGGGTGCCCTCTCAGGGCATTGGTTTCTGCCCTATGTGGGAGAATTTCGATTTGTGATTGGGTGAGGTCCGTAGCATAATGGTAGAGCATCCAACCGGCAATTGGAAGGCCCTGGGTTCGATTCCCGGGCGGTTCGCCTCATTTTCATTATTCGTTATCTCTCCTCCTCGTGTGCAGAGACGTTCCTTAACACTTATGTCGTTTCTATTCATTTATATACTGCGCGGTCATTGCAGTTATATGCGCATATTCACGATTTGCGAGGGTGCCCTCTCAGGGCATTGGTTTCTGCCCTATGTGGGAGAATTTCGATTTGTGATTGGGTGAGGTCCGTAGCATAATGGTAGAGCATCCAACCGGCAATTGGAAGGCCCTGGGTTCGATTCCCGGGCGGTTCGCCTCATTTTTCATTATTCGTTATCTTCCTCCTCGTGTGCAGAGACGTTCCTTAACACTTATGTCGTTTCTATTCATTTATATACTGCGCGGTCATTGCAGTTATATGCATATATATATATATATATATATCGTAAAGAACGACGCTTTGTATAGGAGAATTATCCGCGCAAGATGAGAGCGAAAGAACGAAACAAATGAAAAAAAATGAGGTACCCACCCGTGAATCGAACCTGGGATCTTCCGATTGCCGGTCAGATATGATAACCACTACACCACTGGCCTCACCCAAACAAATGTCGTAATTCCTCTACATACGCGCAGAAACCAATGCCCCAAAGGGGCACCTCCCGCATGCCGTAACATTATATACATTATAACTGCAAACACGCAGTATAATTAATGTAAAGAACGACGCTTTGTATAGGAGAATTATCCGCGCAAGATGAGAGCGAAAGAACGAAACAAATGAAAAAAATGAGGTACCCACCCGGGAATCGAACCCGGGATCTTCCGATTGCCGGTCAGATATGATAACCACTACACCACAGGCCTCACCCAAACAAATGTCGTAATTCCTCTACATACGCGCAGAAACCAATGCCCCAAAGGGGCACCTCCCGCATGCCGTAACATTATATACATTATAACTGCAAACACGCAGTATAATTAACGTAAAGAACGACGCTTTGTATAGGAGAATTATCCGCGCAAGATGAGAGCGAAAGAACGAAACAAATGAAAAAAAATGAGGTACCCACCCTGGAATCGAACCCGGGATCTTCCGATTGCCGGTCAGATATGATAACCACTACACCACAGGCCTCACCCAAATAAATGTCGTAATTCCTCTACATACGCGCAGAAACCAATGCCCCAAAGGGGCACCTCCCGCATGCCGTAACATTATATACATTATAACTGCAAACACGCAGTATAATTAACGTAAAGAACGACGCTTTGTATAGGAGAATTATCCGCGCAAGATGAGAGCGAAAGAACGAAACAAATGAATGAATTTGTTTCGTTCTTTCGCTCTCATCTTGCGCGGATAATTCTCCTATACAAAGCGTCGTTCTTTACGTTAATTATACTGCGTGTTTGCAGTTATAATGTATATAATGTTACGGCATGCGGGAGGTGCCCCTTTGGGGAATTGGTTTCTGCGCGTATGTAGAGGAATTACGACATTTGTTTGGGTGAGGTCTGTGGTGTAGTGGTTATCATATCTGACCGGCAATCGGAAGATCCCGGGTTCGATTCCCGGGTGGGTGCCTCATTTTTTTTCATTTGTTTCGTTCTTTCGCTCTCATCTTGCGCGGATAATTCTCCTATACAAAGCGTCGTTCTTTACGTTAATTATACTGCGTGTTTGCAGTTATAATGTATATAATGTTACGGCATGCGGGAGGTGCCCCTTTGGGGCATTGGTTTCTGCGCGTATGTAGAGGAATTACGACATTTGTTTGGGTGAGGCCTGTGGTGTAGTGGTTATCATATCTGACCGGCAATCGGAAGATCCCGGGTTCGATTCCCGGGTGGGTACCTCATTTTTTTTCATTTGTTTCGTTCTTTCGCTCTCATCTTGCGCGGATAATTCTCCTATACAAAGCGTCGTTGTTTACGTTAATTATACTGCGTGTTTGCAGTTATAATGTATATATATATATATATATATATATATATATATATAATGTACTCAAGTAGCGCCAATCGTAAGCCATCTTATATACCTTATTTTATTTTAATTAAAATCCTAAATTAAAATTAAACGCGGGACAAATTCGAAAAAATAAGCATTGTATACGGTAAAAAAAAAACTCTGTCTCTAAAATTTCCTATAGAAACCATTATAAGTTAACACACGCGAAAGTCATTACAAATTTGAAAAAAATAAAATCTATAACCTGTTCGACCTACTGGGTAAAAGATGGTTAGGGACGAAAATTTACTTAAATGTTCGACCCAGTTGTTCATCCTTCCATACAATAAAACTCGTTGGTAGATAAATGGGTACCCTGGGTACCATAGTGGTTAAGATGCTGCTCTGCTGATCGGGAGGTCGTAAGATAAATAACAATTCTAACATTCATTTTTGCATATAAAGTCCAAACTCGTATGACATTTTAACTATATATAATATTCATGCAAGCTTGGAAAATATGTGGTGCAACTCCTTCTTTAGTTGAACTTATTGCGCGCGCGGGTTCGTGTTCAAGATGACTCTTCCTATCCACTCAGATGGCCTTTCAAATTTATACGCGCAACTTTCTCTGCTTACTTGAAGCCCACTTTAAATTTGAACTTTCAATGTTAATTTATCTTCAGCTTACAAGAGAGGCCTATTGCAAGGTAGCATAGAAACAACACACTCCCTCTTATAAAGTTTATTAGATTCCATTCAAGATGGGGCATAAATTTTAAAAAGTTTACAGATGTACAGTTACAGATTTTGTTCCTAAAAAACAAGTTTTCAATTTAAAAAATGTTTGCAATTGTTCAAGTTGTGAAATTTACTCTAAAAAGTTCTGCGCGAGTTCCTCAGATTTTCCAGGAAAAAGTCCGCCAATTAAATCGAGTGAATTTTCACAAAGGTTTCAAATGGTCATGCGCGAACTTCACCGTTTCCTCGGGAAACAAAATCATCACAAGATATTTTTTCAACACAAAAACTGTAAAATTATTCCCTAAGGAAACGCAGTATTTAGCAAACTTAAAATTTAAAATTTGACATGTGAACAATAATTAAATTCAAAGGATTTTTATAAAGTTCATTTCTGTCGACTAACATTAAGCTCTTACAATCAAGTCCGCGTAAAACAAAGGAAATTCAGACTTTCGAACAACGTGAGATAGTTTTAATTCAACTTGGAAATTTTCAGTCATGTCACAGATTTGAAAGATTTCGGTTTTTTAAAGCCACTTTAACTTTTGAGGACGGAACTATAACTGCTTTATAATTATAAGTTACACCTTAAAATTACAAGAACTCCGCCTTAGAGTACCCTGAACGACCACTCAAAAACATTTTCATTACATGAGGTCACTCCTACGAAAGTTTTTATCCATATGTGGAAAAGGTTTTCCACAGGAAATAAATTTTTGCTAAAATTTGAAAATATTATTCTGTTTGTATAAATTAAAGTGTTAATCCTTTAAAAGATATTATTCTGTTCGTATAAATTAAAATATGAGTCTGTTAAATTTTTAATATTTGTATAAATTCCATCAATGCCCAGTAGATTGTCTGGCATCCTTTCGGTAAGCCTAACGATGCTCTCTACAGATGCTACATCTATAATCTTAAAGCGACTCTCCTAAATTCTAAATGTTCTTTTCAGCTAATATAAATCACAAAAAAAGTTAAGTGTGGAACCAAAATTATATAACTTCTTTTGCTAATATCACTGTTAGACAACCTTTGCAACCTTAAGAATCTTTTGTAAACGTGGCACCATGGGAGTTTCTCCAGGAGCAAAGTGCAAACACTTTGAGAGGGCATTCGAAGCCTCACCCCTCTAGGGAGTGCGTGCCTCGTCCTTTGGGCAGCCGGTTCGGCTTGGGTCCTTTGTTCGTTAATAACTCTCTAAGCAGGTGTAGTGTTAAAAATTTGATTTTCTAATTACTCTGCATTGTAAAAGAAATCAATCTAATATTTTAAAAGTGATCTATCCTTGTGAAATAAAGGCTGAAAAAGGTAACTCGTCATTTATATCCTTCCACGAGAGAAGCATTGCACTCCCACAACGGACGTCATTGAGCGAAGGTATAAATTATTTTCCGTAACTCGCAGTCAGATTAAGAACTGTGGACGTCAGCAGTATAAACTTCATTGTCAGTGCAAAGAAGCGACATACTGAGAATACCTTAAACATCGGAGATGGTGTAACGAAGAATATAATTTTTTCCGACATTGTCACCATTGTCCTTCGATTGAACCTTGACATTCCTTTCAAAAGAAAGCTCCTCATTTTCCTTAAAAATCAACTTAAAACTAATGTCCTTTCTTCGAAGCCACTTGTTTTCTCAAATTTGTAAAGGACCTCGTAGTTCATTTTAACAACTGGGTTCGAAGTCAGTTTCAGAAAGTTTGAATACGAAACTGTAGTAATGTCTAATTAAGAATTAAAATGTTTTGTTTATAAAAATTTAATAATGTTTGTTTAATAAAAAAAAAGATAATGTTTAATAAGAAATGTAATTACGTTAAATAATTGTTTGGTTATTAAATGTTAGTTGGCAACACCCCGAAACGGTCTAGAGGCAGAGAAAAGCAGAATGCCCAAAAACGACAGTCGTCGGACAACGTCCAAATAAGGTGTTTGTGTATTTATAAATTTAACCTATTGTTTCGGGTCTGTCTCCGACTAAAATGCTAAGGTTAATTCACCCCTCGCATTACTCTGTTTATCTAAAAGTGTTTTCGGAATAAATAAAAGGGTAAATAGTAAATACAAGTGTATAATTTATACCCGGTCTGTTTGCATGGTTCAAATTACAATGACGCCTCGTGTCGGTCACGTGCTACCCGTTTTTATATAGTACAGCGAAACGAGTGTAAAGAGAATGATAAACGATAAAGAGAAATTGAATGAAGTAACGTAACTAATAAAAAATGAGGTTTACTACAAAACAAAGAGAAAACAAACGCATTACGTCTGAACCTGGCCATTTTGTTTTCCCTTCCCCTCGAACAGAGAGACTGATCTCAAGACCCAACCAAAAATATCTATCCCAAGGTTAACTCGGGGTGATCAAAATATCGTCAGTAAACAAAATTAAAATTGAACGAATTGTAAACAATTTGAAATATTTTTATTTTTTAACACTGTCGTGGAACTTATAGTAAGAAACCTATTGATATTCTTCAGTAACAATAATCTAAACTACTTTGTTTTAGAGATGTAAACAACAAAAATTTTTGTTCATATTTTAGTAAGAGATTTAGACATACAAATTTGTGTCACAACAAGCAATTAAATTTTTTTTCTGTTCTTTATTTAATTTTTGCTAAGGTGATTTTCTATTAATGATATCTTAATGTAGGCCCTCTCAGAGGTCCAGAGAGGCCCGGGCCACTTCCAGCGTTTGAGGCCCATAGCTAAACCCAATTATTACTTTCACTGCAAAACATTATATTCAAACCTGAAAGTTTCTAAATTTGAGGCCCCCCCTTAAGCTTGAGGCCCAGGCTAAATAAATAGCCCTCCTAGCTCCCCCCCTCTGATAGGCCCTGTCTAATGAATCGTTCTTTTTTTTTAGCTACATAGTTGTTTTTCTTATTAAGCTTAATCATGTAATCTTGTTAAATTCTGTAATGTTCATTTTTTATATACAGTAGGATCTCGTATAGCGATGGTAATTGGTTCCACTTAAACCATCGTAATACGAAATTATCACTAAACGAATATAGAAAATACCTGTTAAAGGCTTAATCCGTTCCAAGACCATCGGAAGTTGGCATTTTTCACCCAAAAAACATACTTTATAATATTTAAACATTCCGTATTAATAAATAAACATATTAAGAACATTTTAAAGGCTTAATAGCAATGCAAACATTGTTAAATTATTAATAAATTGACAAATAAAATTCTTACCTTTGGCTAAAAAGATCTACAGATCTACAGAAGCTAAGGCTAACAAAAACCCTAAGATCCACTCTAAGGTTAGCCCAAGAGAAAGAAGAGAGTAGGGGGTTAAAAGAAGAGAATAAGGGGTTAAGTAAGTATCAAAACCTGTCATTTGTGGGTTAATATTCATTCAGAAAAAGAGAGAGAAAGTCTCACCATCATCATCCGCCGGCCACTGCCGACAAGTCGGAAAAATAGTCGAAGAGAATAGGAAAGGGGTGAAAGATGAAAAGAAGTAAAATAAGAACGCTTACAAACCATGCAAACACAGTCTTAACTCAAACACTGTCATGCCATGCAAACTACAGACATGTAAGTAAAAAGAAGATAAGAAAAGAACAAAAATAAGTATGAAGAGTATAACAAAAAGTGGGTTAGTTTACGCTACGAGCTACATCTAAGTTCGTGTTAGTCTAATTTTTTTTAATATAATTTTATTGCTGGCATATCACACTCTGGCATGTCACAAACTGGCATTAATCGTCAACAAACTTAAACCTCGAAAATTACCCCCAGAGCTCCTGTTTTCTAATTGTTTTATTATTTTAAACGATGTTAATATTTTTAAAATGCATATCTAAACGGTTTTTAAACATATTAACGCTGGTAGAGTTCACGACGAACGCGGGAAGATTATTCCATTTATCGATCGCTTTAAACGTAAAAAATGTTTTATCGATGTTAGTAATGAAACGTCTGCCACGTAATTTAAATCCGTTATTACGAGTATTGCTATTATCAAAAATGAACAATTTGTCAAAATTTACGTTATCGATTTTATTAACGATTTTGAAAACTTCAATTAGCTCTCCCCTTTATCTCCTAGTTTCGAGTGAATGCAAGTCTAACTCTTTAATCCTATCTTCGTAAGACTTGTTGCGTAGTGACGGAATTAGTTTCGTGGTGCGTCGCTGAACCCTTTCCAACCTATCAATATCCTCACGCAAATACAGGCACCAAAACTGAACGGCATATTCTAAGTGAGGCCTGACTAGGGACTTGTAAAGGGGCAATATAATATTCTGGTCCCAATGATAGAGAATTTCCTTGACCTCTGCAGTTGTCATATGGTCATCCTGTTCTCTTTCTTCTTCCCCCACTGTCATGTTCGATCATAAAGTCCAACTGTTGCAGGTCCTCAGTGGTGAGCTCCCTATCATGAGATTGAACCAGATCTTTAACATCCTCCTTGTCCACCAAGAGAGACAATCTTTTGACCAATATCAGCTGCATCTTCAAAGTCTTGAAAGTCTTGCTGGATGGGTGACCACAGAGGTTTCCAAGCAGCATTCATGCAGAGAACTGAGACTTCTTGCCATGCTACAACAATGTTTCTTACAGCCTCCAGGATGTTGAACCTTGTCTTCCAAAATTCCTTTAGTGTTATGCCATCAGCATTTGATGTTGCTTCATGACATGATTGGCTTACGCACGCTCAGTTCACTTTTGAGCGCTTTGATTGGCCGAAAATGACGCCAGCGTGGTATCGTACCGCCATCGTATTACAAAATTTTCATCGTTATATGAACACATGGGGTCCTATGAGAGGGCCATCGTAGTACAAAATATCACAATACGGTCGCATCGTTATACGAGATCCTACTGTATTCTCTTTTAAATCATAAAAGATGAAGTCATATCCTGAATCAGTATTGAATTTTAAATTTTAAACATTTAATTTTAATAAAATAGATAGAAATTAAGGATTAAAATAACGTAGACACAGTCGAGAATTTTAATCTTTAATTTTTATCTCAATATTTAAAAAATGAGTTGTATAATGTTTTAATCATCGTGTATTTTAGCCTGTTTTATTTGCCTATATGTCCATGTTTTCTTTTCGGCGTTTATAGATTGCTGTGAAGATCGTTACTGTGATAATCGAAACGTTAGCAAGTTTGTTCAATAAAGAAATTAAGTTAAGATGTTTGTCTTTGTCCCAGCTTTGGTGCTTTTATGGATAATTATATCTATCTCTCTATCGATCTATCAATCTGTATACAGACCCTGGCCAAATTATTAGACTCAGTGGCTGAAAATTTTCTTTAATGAAACATGTGGTGCAACTCCTTTTTCGATTGTACTTATTGCGCGCGCGTTCGTTTATTTCAGGATGACTCTGCCTATCCACTCGGATGGCCTTTTAGTTTTATACGCATAGTTTCGCTCGGCTTACTTGAAGCCCACTTTGAATTTCATACTTTCAATGTTAATTTACCCTCAGCTTACAAGAGAGGCCTATTGGAAGGTAGCATAAAACAACACCCTCCCTCATATAAAGCTTATTTTATTTCACTCAAAATAGGACATAAATTGAAAAGAAATATACGGATGTGCGATTACAAATTTTGTTTAAAAAAAAATCAAATTCTCAATTTAAAGAAAATGTTTGCAAGTATTTAAGTCTCAAAAGCATTTACACAGAGGGTTTTTTTATTCGCGTGTAACTCTAGAAATAGCACTAAATTCAAATTCCGAAATCTAAGAATAGTGTACAGAAGTATAGTGCGTTCGAAAAGTCTCTCCGCAGTGCTATGTTAAACGCATAGGAAATTGAAAAACTACAATGTTTTCATTCAACCATGATTTAGTGATTTTATTACATAACCTTTTGACTTTACAGCATGTGTTGAAAGTGTTTTCCACCATTTTGCAGGCACAGAGCAACTCGTCTACACTTGTTGTCAAACACTTTTGACAAAAAGCACGTTGATTGCGGAGAGACTTTTCGAACGCACTGTAGTTTACGGACAAAAAATGTAAGAAATTTACTCACAAAAGTCCTGCGCGAATTCCGCAGGTTTTCCGGAAAAAAGTCCGTCAATTAGATCAAATAAATTTTCTCAAAGGCTTTAAATGGTCATGCACTAACTTCACGGGTTTCTTTGGGAAACGAGATCACCACAAGAGATTTACTCTCCCCTGAGGAAACATAATATTTCGCAAACTTACAAGTTTAACATTTAATGTGAACCAAAAATTTAATTAAAGAGATTTCACAAAATTCTTTTTCTGTTGGCTAACATTAAGCGCTTCCAACTAAGTTCGCGTAAAAGAAAGACAATTCAGATTTACGTACAACGTAAAACAGTTTTTAACTCAACTTAGAAATTTTCAACCATGCCACAGAGTTTAAAGATTTATTTGTTTACAAGCCACTTTAACTTTTGGGGACGGAACTGCAAAATTTAAATTCTGTACCAATTTATCGATTTGTTGTACCTGGTATTCTATACATTAAAACCAAGCTCACCCTCTTGTCTATTGTTAATTTCGCAGACATCCGCTACCTAAAAAAAAAAAAAAAAAAATTATAGTCAACACTGAAAATTCCTATGCTGCGCGACTTTTGCGCCACCCTGTATATATATATATATATATATATATAATATATATATATATACACAGGGTGATCCGTTTGGGTATGGATAAAATAAAATTGATGTGAAATGGAAACAGTAACATTGTTTAGTTTAATATTTGGCAAACATGCCCACAATGATGGTAGATTGTGACAAACCTAATTAGTCTTCAACATGACTCCCCCCTTCCGGACACGACAAAGGTCGTAACGAGAGGCTAATTCTTACAACCACTTGCATGTGGTTTAGTGATAGACCCGTTTCTTCAAATGTGCGGTATCACTGCACAATGGAGTCGTATTTAGGAGCTTTTCGAACACCATACACACGGCGAAACTCACGCTGTACCCACTGTCACACTCTCAAACTTAGCAAACCAAATGACACACTTCGCACGTTGTTGTGCATTCGCCGCCATCTTCGAAACTGGCATATGTCTCATAAGTCTGACAGCAGATGGCGCTCGTACGTCTGGCAGCGGATGGCATAGCCTATTACAGACTCCCACATTTTATGACCACACGTGCAACAGATGAGCGCTGTATCACTTCTCGGTAGATTCTCACAGCTTTTTTATTGGTGACCAGAAAACTCGGTCCCGAAAACTCGGTCCCGGAAAACTCGGTCCCGAAAACTCGGTCCCAAGAAAACTCGTTCCCGGAAAACTCGGTCCCGGAAAACTCGGTCCCAAGAAAACTCGGTCCCGGAAAACTCGGTCCCGGGAAATTGGGTACCATAAATGAAAACAATTAAATTAAACTTTATTCCAAAAGTAAAATGAGTATGGTCACATAACATAATATAGAACAAACTAATTTTTAGGTAGATGGGTAAAACAGTGTCTTTTTGAATTTTTTAAAGCCCCCCTTTAAAATATGGCTAGATTTTCCAACAAAAAAAATTTAACGGATAATGAGATATTAACTAAAGAAGAGATAAAGGAACCATCTATAATCAGTGGAGAATAGAAATGCAAGAACTGTAACTGAAGTAATATTGTATAATGTAAAAACCGGCACCAAAATTGTGACAGAAGAATTTGAAAAAAGAAAAAGATTCAACAAAATTATCGCTTTATTAAAATATGATGCTTAAATTTTTCTTTTTTTTCATTTTTACTTATTTTATCTTCTTTTCTTATTTTTTATTGTCTTTTCTTATTTTTTTATTGTTCTTGTTTTCAATTTAATTTTTTTTTTTCTTTTTTATTATTATTATTATTTATTTTACCTTTTTTTTTGGTTTTTACGTTTTTTTTTTGTTTTTTCTCTACTTTTTTGAAAAATTTCAAAAAGACAGTTTTACCCATCTACCTAAAAATTAGTTGGTTGTATATTATGTTATGTGAGAATACTCATTTTATTTTGGAATAAAGTTTAATTTCATTGTTTTCATTCATGGTACCCAATTTTCTTGGGACCGAGTTTTCTTGGGACCGAGTTTTCCGGGACCGAGTTTTCTTGGGACCGAGTTTTCTTGGGACCGAGTTTTCCGGGACCGAGTTTTCGGGACCGAGTTTTCGGGACCGAGTTTTCCTAGAACCTTTTTATTTTATCCATACCCAAACGGATCACCCTGTATTATTTGACTTTACTTAGAAATCAAATTTTTTTTAAAAATGATAGTACCAGTAGTTTGTACATGCTTTATTTTCCCCAACGATGATACAGGAAAAGGATTCGTTAAAAAAATTATTCATACCATACTTCCAAAACTGACCACTGAAGATACTTTATTTTTAATAACACTCTCAAACAGATTGACTCCTTAGCCATAGGGTCACCGCTTAGCACCACCCTCGCCATCTTTCTGAACTTCCGTAGTGAGAAGTGACTGGTCCATTGTCCCACATGTTTTAAGTCCACTTTTTCCCGAGGTACGTCGACTGTACTGTCGATGGAAGTAGTATATCCGCAAAAAGAGAGACAGAAAATGGATCAATTTGAAAATTTCCCCCTCACCGTCCTTCATGGTCCTTAAAAAAAAAAAAAAAAAGGGGGAAAAAAAGAGAGGGAAAAAAAAAATTTAAGAAAGGATTGAGCCTCGCCTTCCTCCTTCAAAAAAAGTTCTTTCATGAGGCAAACAAGAACAAACATGCAAAAACATACATACATTCGAGTACTTTCTGTTCAGGCAAGTTCCGCCAGACAGTAGAAATGAAAACTTAAAATGAATATCTGAAAGGTTTTAATAGGCCTAACGAGATTGCGCATCAACACATCCAATTTTCGTCTGTTAACAAATTGCGAACAATACATAATTCAAAATCAGATTGAACATATTTTAAATCGAAAACAAGTTCTTTGTTTAATATCTGTATTATGAAAAATAAAATGAATATTTATTATTTTAATTTAAATAAATTAATTTCTCTCTTTTTTAAGGGAAACTGGCTTATTTTCAAACGAGATGACCTTCAGATACAATATATGCTCATCGCGCACGCATATTTGTTTATTTACTTTTAAATATGTAGTTTTCTGTTATTTACACCGATATATACCATCACATTCACTTTCACATGCCATCTTCTGGTATGTGAATTAATAATTTTACTATACAGCAAATTTCGTTATAAAATTGCATATGTTAAAAAGAACATCAAGTTGCGTAACGCAGCTTTGAAACTGAAGCATCAATTCTGTTATCCTCCTCTAAACATCCACTTAAATATTATTACTAATATTGATTTATTGTTATTATTACATATATATGTACACGTGTTAAGAGTATTTAAATTAAATATATTGATTTCAATTCCCTTCGTAATAAAAGCATCTGACAACTCTACCCCAATCTTGCTGTATTTTTCTCACAGTAAATGTTTTGAGAGTAGTAGTTAAGTTTAACTTTCTTTTAACGACTATTAGCTGCTACTAATCTTGTTATTATTATTATTATTATTATCATATATATATATAACATCCAAATAAGTAGGTTCGGGTAAAAAACTTTCTTATTAGATGCAATTAAAGAAAACGGGATGTCGAATTTGTGTGGATTGTCATTTTTAAATAGATTGAGTGGCAAATAGGTACTGAAAGTTGAGAGATTTTTCATTAAGAACCTTTCTAGTTGTAGTTATAGTTAGGCCTATTCACATTACTTTAATTATCATTTCTCTAATTTAACGGCTGTTCACAATTCGTCATAATTCTCATAATAAACGTATTTGTTTTCACACCAGTCAGGCCAGTATTTACATCAATCACACAGAATGTTCATGCTTATTGTTTTTGTCATTAGTTGTACCAATCATGTCTTTACAAACTGAAGCCTACCGTTATACAACGTTTAAAATCTTATAATTTAATACTTTATGATATCAGATCTCGTATAAAAAACATCATTTTCTGTACAAATGGCCACAAAAATACTTTCAATCATAATAATGTACTTATAGAACGCACCATACGCTTTTTCACTTGAATTAAAAACGTAAAACTGAAAGTTGTATCATCACGCGATATTCGATTCTGCAATGACGTAAGTGAGCCCTAACATTTAATTTAAAATTATTTAACAGATCAGTCGAGGGAACTGTACATCGATCTCATTATAACTTCTGACTCATAATAACCCGCCATGCATATTTAAAGAGTCGAATTTAAATAAATAAATAAACAAATATATATATATATATATATATATATATATATATAATATATATATATAATATATAATATATATATATATATAAGGAGTTTGTATGTGGCATTCCAACAGAAGGCAGGGAGTGTCTGAACCCTGTTTCTCCCATCACTGTCCTCTTCATCTGGCCTTTTTACATGTCACGTCTACCCTGTGAGCAGTCCAGCATACTCTCAAACACGCGCTTCTCACTATATCCCTTACTACACACGCATGCATCTTACACACTACACAGTCTTTTCAAAAAAGGTGTAATTTCAGTAGTTTCGGAGATTCGCGATTGTCCCCTCCTTCCTGCTTGCATCGTATATATTACCAAGCAAGTCTCTCTACAGTTTACAGGTTTCCTCATTGTCTAAAATTTATAAAGTTCTCTCTTATTGTTTTCCTTATTGTAACGGACATCACAACCGAATTTAAATAGTATTTAAGTATTATGTCGAGCAACATAGCTAGATAACCCCGCCACAGCCTAGTTTCTTTGCATAATCATGAAACAAGATTATATATATATATATATAACATACGGCAAAAGTAGTTTGGATTTATTCCATCACACGACTGATTATAATTATACACTTTAGAGGAGTTTCCAAACTGCATATACTTAGACAAAAAGTATTAGATCTTATGCTGATTTCATGTCATTATCAGCATGCTTCACTGTCCTTTCAGTCATTGTGACCGTAGATCGTACCAGAACTATGGTCTTGACAAACCACAATGTGTTAAATTTAAATATTGATTTATTGTTATTATTACATATATGTACACGTGTTAAGAGTATTTAAATTAAATATATTGATTTAAATACATTTCGTAATAAGCGCATCTGGCAACTCTACCCCAATTTTGCTATATGAAAATGAAAATGAAAAGGTTTATTGGCAGACTATAGTCCATATGGCAAATATTATTAATACAATGATAGTTCATACACTAAGGGTAGAAATATATACAATTGATTAGAAATAATACTGCACTGTCGAAGTTAAGTGGAGCTACAGACAGACGTTTTCGTACCAAGAAGTCCATAGCTTAGAGCAGGTCCGGCGCCAGCCTATTTGGCGCCCTTAGCAGGACTGCAGCTGGCGCCCCCACCCGCCTCCCACTTCACGATTGGGTTTGCCCACAAAGTAATCAAGGTACCATATTGAAGAAACTATTTGCCTTACACTGATCTATTTTAATTTGCTAATACATACATTTATTATAAAATTGTAAAATCATTTCACAGTTCAAGAAAGTGTCATGACCAATCAAAACAGCGAGTAAAGCGAGGCATATGTAGTAACAAATCAGAACGCTCAAAAGTGCTAAAATATGCGTGCAAAAAGGACATATCTACTGTTTTTTCCAAACAAGAAGGGCATATGTCACATAAAAACAGTTATTCGCTTATTGACGACTCCCGGAACTCATATTAAGCCGTAAATAAGCCGAGTCGCTTATTGACGACTCCCGTCTGTGCGCGCAACATTTTTAAATGCTTATTTACGAATCCCGTCCCTAAAGGGTTAAAGGTCGTGATAGTGAAAGTTCTATAATGACCCAATAAGATGAATAAGTTAATTATGTAAATATCAGTCAAGCTAAACTGGTGTACATACGTCGTACAACCTTTCATCATTTGTCTATGATTCTCATTCCTTCATTATTTTTTTCATGTTGTTCTTACATAATACTATCAGACGTGCACAGGGCAGGAGGCGCTGGCGGCCCCCAGATCTTTGGCGCCCTTAGCATTTACTAACCTCGCCTAATTGAAGCGGCGGCCCTGGCTTAGAGGATAAATGGCAGGACTCATGGATAGCTTGGATGATCGGGTTGGTTGATTTTTTAATTCTTTGCATTAGAATGTGTTGAGCACGTCTTGTTACCCCCGGGAAGCTCGGGACATTGCGGGTAGCAAACATTTGCGAAGCTGAGCATCTCGGGGGTAATTTATGTAAGAGTCTAAAAGAACTGTTGTACAGCAAATTTAGGGTACTGCCAGAACCTTTTTTATAATTCACCCAGAGTTGCAGACCGTATATATTACTGCAGAAAGTAAGAAAGAGTGTGTCTTTAGCTTCACTTGTACAGAAACGAAAGCTCCTTATTGTCATATTCGCTTTAGCACACAGGCTTCGAGATTGTTTTCTTATATCCGAGTCATCACTCAAGGAGCTGGTAATAGTTTGACCCAAAAAAGCAAAGGGGGTGGGGGGATGCTGTAGGTGCAACAAGGAAACTTGGAGGCGGCGTTATCCCCCAAGAGAAAGGAGAGAAGAAAGGAGGAGGAGGTGTTCACTTGGCTCCTCAGGTTAGATAAATATGCCGTACAAAGTGCCATTTCAAGGCAATTTTGAGAATAAATCTAAAAATGAATATGACAAGAACCAACTTAGGTTCTTATGGTTCAGGGATCCATTTGATTTGAATAAAGGGCTCATAACCTATAGATTTAATGTTGTGTTGTTTGGAGCCAATTGCTCACCTAGCCTATTAGCAATGACAATTAGACATCATTTGAACCAGTTTAATAACTCTTTAACAATGAATTTCCTCAAGGAACATTTTTACGTAGACAATCTAATAGGCTCAACAACAACAAAATCTGAATTATCTGAGGTCTATGAACACTCTCAAAACATTATGCAACAAGGTAACTTTGAACTTAGTGCGTGGATTTCAAATGATGAGGAATTAAACAAAAAGATTTTAAAGGATAATAATGGTCTTACTGATCCATCAGACAGAGTTAAAACTTTAGGTATGAACTGTTATTTGGATGCATCTTCTATCAGTCATGATTCAATCTGTACTAAAGGTTTTAAACTTGATGAGGAAGTAAATATTAAAAGACAAATATTATCAGAGGCTTCAAAAAATTTTGACCCCATGGGTCTATTCCTGCCTTCAACAATAAAATCAAAGATTCTCCTCCAAGAAGTTTGGATGACAAATGTTGGGTGGGATGATCCAATAACAAATGGATAGCAAAAATTTTGGAAGAAGTTAGCTGCTGATTTAACAAAAGTGCAGAACATTAAAATTCAAAGGTGCTGTGGGTTTAGGGATAAGCCACAGAGACTTCATGTGTTTGCTGATGCAAGCACACATGCTTATGGGTACTGTGCATACCTTGTAAGTCCTACAGAAAATCATCTAATTTATGCAAAAGGGAAAGTTGCACCCCTCAAACCTACCCGAACCATACCTCAACTGGAACTATTGGCTGCTGCGTTAGCCATTAAAACCATTCATTGCTTAAGGATGCTTACCATGTTGTGAACATAACTGATATCCACATCTGGCTTGACAGTCAGATTTGTCTTGCCTGGATACGGAATGCTAGCATTAATAGTAAGAATATCTTTGCAAGAAATAGGCTAAAAGAAATAGCTGAAGCTAATGAAAGACTACAAGTAAACTTTCACTATGTTCCAACTAAACAAAATCCAGCAGACTTTCTGACCAGAGGTTTATCCTACAAGTTGTTGAAGTCAAACAAAACTTGGTTCATGGGACCTAAGTGGCTCTGTAATACAGACCAATGGCCTGTGGAACAAGTTAACTTGACATTAAATTTAATCTTTTCAAATGAAAAGGTTGAACCAATCACTAATTATGAACATTATTCTGATTTCAGCAAACTTGTCAGGGTCACAGCTTACTGTTTGAGGTTTGCTCACAACTGTTTAACTACAATAAACAAACAGCTAAATAAAAACAATCATAATTATACAGAAGTTGCAACCAAGTACTGGATAGCGCATGCACGACAAAAGGAGTACAATAAAGAGTTAGAATTCTTGACTAATGGGAAACAAACAAAAGAACCTGTACCATCAGTAGTTGTGGATCTAAATTTGTTCAGAGATGAGGAATGCCATCTAAGTGTAAAGGGAGATTAGACAAATCAAAACTGTCTTACAAAAGCAAACATCCAATCCTTTTACCTAGATTTAGCTATTTGACAACATTAATCATCAGGCAAACACACAATGATGTACATCATATGGGGTACCACAGACACTAACTACATTAAGAAAAACTTATTGGATACCCAAGGGAAGGATCACTGTTAAAACAGTCCTGAGTGAGTGTATCACATGTAGGCGTATTCATGCTAGGCCCTATAGGATACCAAATCCTCCTGCTTTGCCAGAGGAGAGAGTTACTCTCAACAGACCCTTTGAGACTGTAGGCATTGACTATACAGGAGCATTGACTGTGGGGTTGGTTGACACTGAACAAAAAATGTACATTGTACTGTTTACATGTGCTGCCTCACGAGCTGTTTATCTGGATGTTGTGGAGGACCTTACAGCAGAGTCTTTTGTTGCTGTCTTTAAGAGATTCTGTGCACGACATTAGTACCCAAGACAGTTTGGACTGACAATGCTACATATTTCAAGGCTGGTGAACAAGTCATCCACGATTTGTTAAGCAATGAATTCACACAATTATATATACAAAATTCAAACATAAAGTGGAAGTATATTCCGGTTGCCTCTCCTTGGTATGGTTCTATCTGGGAGAGGAATATACAAGCAGTAAAGAACTGCTTGAAGAAAGCAAATGGTAAAAAACAGATACACTTGTTTGAGTTGCTCACTCTCCTGGCTGAGATTGAGAACATCATTAACAATAGACCACTCACTTATGTAAGTGACAACATTAATGACCCGGAACCATTAACTCCAAATCATTTGATTCGGGGAGAACAAGTTAGTCTCCTGCCGGACTACTATATAGACTCTTCAGAAGACCCAAACTGGACTCAACGACATGATGAGCTCCAGACTAAGTTACAACATTTAACTAGAGTTAAAGCTCATTTCATTAAACAGCGGAAAACTGAGTACTTGATGGGTCTAAGGGAGAGACATAACCAAATGACTAAGAAGGATTGGTCTGACACAATTAAGGTAGGGGACCTTGTTCTCATACATGACAGTACTCCAAGACAATACTGGCCTCTGGCTAGAGTTTTAGAACTCAGACCAGGGGCAGACGGGGTAACAAGAGTGGTCAAATTAAGGACTTCAACGGGTGACACAACAAGAGACATTTCTCTTTTGTACCCCTTAGAGCCTGGACCCAAAACAATGGACTTTGGAGAACCTTCTCCACCGCCAGTAACAACTGGAGACACTGAACTTCCAGTAACTATTCCTTTGACAGTAGGAGTGGTAACGCATCCTACTACAACATTGACAGACACATGACCTCAGCGACAAACAGCATTAAAGGCGCGACTAGTTTTACAACAAAAAATAGATGCTGGGGAATTGTAATTTTATCTTCTAACTTTCACTTTTCCTTTTCTTATGGTAAAGACCATAGACAGTTTCATCTTATGGATGTATATTTTCTCTTCTAATTAAATGCTACATCTTCTCCATGAGATGGTGAGGATAGTCACTGTTAATCAGATTAACAGGCATTTACAGTCAAATAGTTAGCTAGTCTATACTCAGACATAAAAATTGGTGACATTGACACCAAAATTTTTATCTCCCGGGGCCCCCAGTATATGGAAAACTGATGTGTGGGTAGTTGGGATGTAACGAAAATGGTTCACTGAGTAGGTAGGTAGTTAATCGAACAATTATTAAATTCCTTTTATGTCAATAACTGGGTGGATGAAACCAATTGGTTGCTCACCAGAGTTATTCTCCACACTAGTATTTATATACTGTGTGACAAGAGCGTGCTCGGTAATAGATATACATTACCGATCAACCAACCAAAAAAACCAAGAGGTCGCTGGTGGAAAAAGCCCAGCGAAAAGGTGGACAAGGGGAACGAAAACGAGGAACGGGGCTACAAGACGGAACGAGGGAAGGGGGAAGAACAAACAACGGAAAAAAGATCCCCACCAGCAAGTACGCTCTCAACAATTAAACAAAAGGGGAAAAGGGTCTCTAATAACTAGTAGTAAGTGACTAATTGTGTTTTTAACCCAGTTAGAAGTAAACGCAGTAAATTAAGCTGGGTCAGACAAATTAGGCCTACATTGTGGCCTAAGACCTAGCATCAACTCATAGCGTAACAAAGGTGAAGGTAGATTGCCCTAACCTAATTTGGTGAGGAATCCTACTGTGGACCTCAATTTATCTGCCCGCTCTGGACCATTTCCGGAATCTCTAGGCTGACCCCTACAAGGCTAGACTTAATCTACTCTATAGTTAGACTGTGGATATAAGGGGTGGGTTAATTGTGGACCAATTGATACAGAGCATTTTTCACATAAGGTTTAAAATGAATGGTGAAGTAATTGAGGAAGTACAAGAGTTTAAGTAATTGGGTCAAACTATTACCAGCTCCTTGAGTGATGACTCGGATATAAGAAAACAGTCTCGAAGCCTGTATGCTAAAGCGAATATGACCATAAGGAGCTTTCGTTTCTGTACAAGTGAAGCTAAAGACACACTCTTTCGTACTTTCTGCAGTAATATATACGGTCTGCACTCTGTGAATTATAAAAAAGGTTCTGGCAGTACCCTAAATTTGCTGTACAACAGTTCTTTTAGACTCTTACATAAATTACCCCCGAGATGCTCAGCTTCGCAAATGTTTGCTACCCGCAATGTCCCGAGCTTCCCGGAGGTAACAAGACGTGCTCAACACATTCTAATGCAAAGAATTAAAAAATCAACCAACCCGATCATCCAAGCTATCCATGAGTCCTGCCATTTATCTCTAAGCTATGGACTTCTTGGTACGAAAACTGTCTGTCTGTAGCTCCACTTAACTTCGACAGTGCAGTATTATTTCTAATCAATTGTATATATTTCTACCCTTAGTGTATGAACTGTCATTGTATTAATAATATTTGCCATATGGACTATAGTCTGCCAATAAACCTTTTCATTTTCATTTTCATATAGCAAAATTGGGGTAGAGTTACCAGATGCTCTTATTACGAAATGTATTTAAATCAATATATTTAATTTAAATACTCTTAACACGTGTACATATATATGTAATAATAACAATAAGTCAATATTTAAATTTAACACATTGTGGTTTGTCAAGACCATAGTTCTGGTACGTTCTACGGTCACAATGACTGAAAGGACAGTGAAGCATGCTGATAATGACATGAAATCATCATAAGATCTAATACTTTTTGTCTAAGTATATGCAATTTGCAAACTCCTCTAAAGTGTATAATTATAATCAGTCGTGTGATGGAATAAATCTTCAAACTACTTTTTCGTATGTATATATATATATATATATATATATATATATATATATATATATCTTGTTTCATGTTTCATGATTATGCAAAGAAACTAGGCTGTGGCGGGGTTATCTAGCTATGTTGCTCGACATAATACTTAAATACTATTTAAATTCGGTTGTGATGTCCGTTACAATAAGGAAAACAATAAGAGAGAACTTTATAAATTTTAGACAATGAGGAAACCTGTAAACTGTGGAGAGACTTGCTTGGTACTATATACGATGCAGGCAGGAAGGAGGGGCCAATCGCGAATCTCCGAAACTATTGAAATTACACCTTTTTTGAAAAGACTGTGTAGTGTGTAAGATGCATGCGTGTGTAGTAAGGGATATAGTGAGAAGCGCGTGTTTGAGAGTATGCTGGACTGCTTACAGGGTAGACGTGACATGTAAAAAGGCCAGATGAAGAGGACAGTGATGGGAGAAACAGGGTTCAGACACTTCCTGCCTTCTGCTGGAATGCCACATACAAACTCCTTATATATATATATATATATAGGGTGTCACTAGGTAATAGGGGAACATTAAACGATGGATATTTTCCTATGACACCCCTAAAATTGTTCCATTTGGTGTAAAACATACGGAAGAGAATTTGGTCCTGATTGGTCATCATTTAAAGGTCGCCCTCGTCACTGAAAACAAGACCCATTTGTTGACGTCAACAAGCTGTTCAGTGTTCACAGCTTGGGCCGAACCAGATAATAAAAAACAAGGCAATTTGGTGAAATAACGAAAGTAAGACACTTAAAAACGCAAAGAATACAAACAGTTTATTATATAATCAAAATAGAAGACATAATTTGGCGAATAATGGTACAAAATGGAGAAGCAACAAAAGCAAAACTTTGAGAAATAAAATACATATACAGTAGCAGAATAATTGGTGCTCATACGCTGATCAGTGATTAGTTCTTTCGCGTCCTCACTAATGCTGATTTGTTCGGAGCTGGGTGTTGCTTTCTGTGGTCAGTGACAACTTGAACGAGGAACTGGAGCTGTTCTTCTTTCACTGTCAACTTTCCGTTCAGCTCCTTCACCAGAGCCACGGCCCGTTCTGCTCTGTCGTTCACCACTGCAAGTTTGGAGACCACATCCCGAGCTTGCACGTATTCAGAGTTTGACGTCCATGAACTGGGATGGTGGAGCAGAAAGCAATCTGGCAACTGAAGTTTTGAGAAGAATCCTCGGGTGTTCTTTGTGATCAGTTGCTCCAGTCCTTTGCTGTCACTGAGGAACATAGTATCAAGAACCAAAGGTCGTTTTGGCGGCATGTGAGGGGCTTCTTGATCTAACGCTGCAACCATGCTGCACTTCACTTCCATCGATATCCTCTCATCAAAGAACGCCAGACCCACTGCCTCCTCCGAATGGTACCACAGGTGCGCAGACAGCTTCTTGGTGGTACCATCAGAGATCTTCTTGTGCGGGTATCGAAGGAGCGTCCTCATCAATTCCCAATCATTCAGCGGAGCTTCGATGGACAGATGAGCTGTTGCCCACGCTTTCATGTAAACTAGAACAGAAAAGAGGCAGATATCTCGAATTCCGCGTTCCTCAGTGTTCGTCAGTTTAAACTGTCTTCGGAAGAGCCAGATCTTGATGGCATAGAGCCCCTTAGCCATCCATCTCGCCCGGTGCATAGCACCAGGGGCGCGGAAGTTTAGTCCCTTGTATGGAACTCCTCCAAGAAAGATGACGGAAAGATCGAGGAATTCCTGATAGTCATCACGAACTTGAAGTGCTTGTGATTTTGCAAACTCAATGAGCTCCGTTCTATGCTTAAAATAGCTGCTTTGGTGAACGCATCTGTGTCCGCAGTTTGGAACTGTTGCTGGTCAATGCGGGTCCAATAATCATGGAAGCGCTTGAAAAGCAGAATTTCTGGACCGGTAGATACTGAATCTAGCGATGCTGCAAATGCCGCCTGTAGCACCAACTCCAGTACATGGTGTCTGCACGCGCAGTGTAACAGGTCACGTCCAACTTTTTCTTCCAGAAGAACACAAGTTCCTCCACGGTGGCCTGTGTTTGTCGCGGTTGTGTCGAAACACATAGATTTGACATGATCGGTCACTCCCCATTCATTCAGGCAATCTATGATGGCATTTGTTTGTGCCAGCGCGGTTCCTGACAGAAGTTTTGGCACCCCGAGGAGCTGCTCTGTCCCGGAGCCAGATACAAGAATAGGTAAGCGGTCAACATATTCTCGTGACGTCAGATCTTGCATGAGTTTTCCGTCCCAGTGAACAGTCAATGGACTATTGCCTTGGAACTCGCTCTTCAGTTGCCGAGCCTTAAGGGTACGGAATTTTTCACGCTGATGATGAATGGATCCACGATTGATGTTGTAGTCGCTAGCATCATGCCCTAAGCTGGAAGCTGCCTCAAACAGCAGATATGTGGCCTTTCTTGACGAGAGTTGCGTGCGATCAAGCGCTGCCGCCAATTCCGATGTCATGATGTTCTTCGTTGCTCTTTGTTTAGACGCTAACGAACCACCACATGCTCCTTTTTCTTCGCTATCATCTGAGCTGGAGGATGAGGACTCCAAAACCGCTTCGTTGGATACTGCCTCCATTTCAGCTGCTGATCGCTTTCTTCGTTTCTCCTCTTCCTCCCGACGTCGAGTACAATCTTTGACTTGGCGCTGATGGTCATTTCCAAACCTGCCATTGAACCTGGACGTCCTTTCTGGCGCTGCTGCTGAAGTAACTCCCAATCCTCTGGGTACTTGACCAATTTCTCACAATCAGCGTGGGCGATGTCAAAGAGACGATCGAGGCGTTCAATGAATTCTTTTTCTTTCGTCTTGTGTGAATCGCTCGTCCTTGAGGCGTGTTTTTTGAGTCCTTTCCACTCCTCGAAGACTTTATCCAGTTTGCTGACGCAGTGTGTCTCGAGTCTGGTTGGAATGTGAGCTTTCTCCCAGAAGGACATCACTGCTCGAAGTGACTTCCTCAACGCGTCACGTATTGTCATTTTCTTTTCATGGTGAAGGTAAAGGAAGTAACCGAATGCTTGCCTGTAGGAAGGAAGCTTGCATCCTTTCACCTCATCAACCGCTGCCCCTAATAGGTATATACACTTCCGGGTTTCCATCACCAGAAATCACGTAGCTGAAATGAGAAACGGTGAATCGTTAAGTATTGTTCACTTTATTTCTCAGATATTCAGACACACACAGACACACACACACACATATATAGAGATATATAGATATCTAATGAACGATTATGGAGACGCCGCGCAAGCATTAAACTTTGGAAGGCGGGGGCGACCTTTTATAGTTATTCAAATAAAAAGATTTTTCAGTCACCATGTTTTTTTTACCAATGGAATAGATTCGCGGGTGTCAGCATGAAAATTTCAAACTTTGCATTTAAGTGACACCCTAATATATATATATAATATATATATATATTTATTTATTTAAATTCGACTCTTGTAAATATGCATGGCGGGTTATTATGAGTCAGAAGTTATAATGAGATCGATGTACAGTTCCCTCGAATGATCTGTTAAATAATTTTAAATTAAATGTTAGGGCTCACTTACGTCATTGCAGAATTGAATATCGCGTGATGATACAACTTTCAGTTTTACGTTTTTAATACAAGTGAAAAAGCGTATGGTGCGTTCTATAAGTACATTATTATGATTGAAAGTATTTTTGTGGCCATTTGTACAGAAAATGATGTTTTTTATACGAGATCTGATATCATAAAGTATTAAATTATAAGATTTTAAACGTTGTATAACGGTAGGCTTCAGTTTGTAAAGACATGATTGGTACAACTAATGACAAAAACAATAAGCATGAACATTCTGTGTGATTGATGTAAATACTGGCCTGACTGGTGTGAAAACAAATACATTTATTATGAGAATTATGACGAATTGTGAACAGCCGTTAAATTAGAGGAATGATAATTAAAGTAATGTGAATAGGCCTAACTATAACTACAACTAGAAAGGTTCTTAATGAAAAATCTCTCAACTTTCAGTACCTATTTCCCACTCAATCTATTTAAAAATGACAATCCACACAAATTCGACATCCCGTTTTCTTTAGTTGCATCTAATAAGAAAGTTTTTTACCTGAACCTACTTATTTGGATGTTATATATATTATATATATATATATATATATATAATATATATCTATATATATCTCTATATATATATATATATATATATATATATATATATATATGATAATAATAATAATAATAATAACAAGATTAGTAGCAGCTAATAGTCGTTAAAAGAAAGTTAAACTTAACTACTACTCTCAAAACATTTACTGTGAGAAAAATATAGCAAGATTGGGGTAGAGTTGTCAGATGCTTTTATTACGAAGGGAATTGAAATCAATATATTTAATTTAAATACTCTTAACACGTGTACATATATATGTAATAATAACAATAAATCAATATTAGTAATAATATTTAAGTGGATGTTTAGAGGAGGATAACAGAATTGATGCTTCAGTTTCAAAGCTGTGTTACGCAACTTGATGTTCTTTTTAACATATGCAATTTTATAACGAAATTTGCTGTATAGTAAAATTATTAATTCACATACCAGAAGATGGCATGTGAAAGTGAATGTGATGGTATATATCGGTGTAAATAACAGAAAACTACATATTTAAAAGTAAATAAACAAATATGCGTGTGCTATGAGCATATATTGTATTTGAAGGTCATCTCGTTTGAAAATAAGCCAGTTTTCCTTTAAAAAGAGAGAAATTAATTTATTTAAATTAAAATAATAAATATTCATTTTATTTTTCATAATACAGATATTAAACAAAGAACTTGTTTTCGATTCAAAATATGTTCAATCTGATTTTGAATTATGTATTGTTCGCAATTTGTTAACAGACGAAAATTGGATGTGTTGATGCGCAATCTCGTTAGGCCTATTAAAACCTTTCAGATATTCATTTTAAGTTTTCATTTCTACTGTCTGGCGGAACTTGCCTGAACAGAAAGTACTCGAATGTATGTATGTTTTTGTATGTTTGTTCTTGTTTGCCTCATGAACGAACTTTTTTGAAGGAGGAAGCCGAGGCTCAATCCTTTCTTAAATTTTTTTCCCTCTTTTTTTTCCCCCTTTCCCCCACCCCCCTTCTTTTTTTTTTTTTTTTCGGAAGGACCATGAAGGACGGTGAGGGGTGGGAATTTTCAAATTGATCCATTTTCTGTCTCCCTTTTTGCGGATATACTACTGATGGAGAATATAATTTTTTTTTTTGTGAAGGATACTGGGTTACTTCTCCAATAAAATGCGTTTAGGTAGTTGGTTGATATGCTTAAAGAAATTAACGGTAACCCAGCAATTCTATATATATATATATATATATATTTATATATATATATGTAATATTTTTTTGGTTCATAAAATAAAATCATTTTGGTACCGTCCATCGGTGATTTACTAAAAAAAAAAAATCCTAGACTTTAAATGTTGATTCTTTGCAGGTTTAAAAATATTGAATAAATTCTGTGTTTAAGGCCGGCTACACACAGGATTGTCTTGCGATTGACGATTGACGACTTGGATCGTGACGACTCGAGTCGCGTGTGATTTTACATTGACAGAATGGGAGCCCCGCATACTGCAGCGACCGCGACGCGATTCTGGGAATCGTTAAGTTTTTAATGTATTAGAAATTTGTAAATTTAAGATACCATAAGAGCGTTGTAAGACTGAGTTTAAAAGTGTATTTTTTTTAATTTGATCATATTGTTGGTTTACGTCGTCGTCGTCGGCCTAGGCAAGCTACGGCTTGGGACCGTAGCGCATCTATCCGGTATAGGTTAACCTGGATGATGTAGCCATAAGCACTGCCGCTAGTTAAGTGCCAACCAGTGATTATCTCACTAGCCGTATTGAGTCCGTTAGGCGAAACTGCGACAGTACCAAAGGTGGAAAATATAACCCTTGGATTTCTATTATTTATTTGTAAAATGGACATGGTATTAGATTAAAATAATTATTTGAATATAAATAATTAACTGACAATTGTGATATATAATTAATTATGTTTACATACAATAAAATAATACAATATACATAAAATTAGTATTAATGTGGTTTACAATTGAATTATGATGGGTAACTAATTTAAAATGAATTTATAGCTATTCCGAAATTCAAGACGGTAAAATTAACATTTATCTTTAAACTAAAATAAGAGTATTCACTACAATATGTTATTTTTAGCCTTCATTGATATAAAAAGTTAATTAATTTTAATTTAATTTAGGTTTCATACTCGTTAAATTTGGCAAAAGAGGATTTGTTCACCCGTCACCTGAAGACACTTGGTCACCTTGTGTATAAAGGTCAATAATAGGGTTGAAGGTTGTATGCATTGCTATTCTCAAAGTATTTCTACTTTAACTCTTAAATCATTAATATAACTGATATGAGATGAAGATCAAGTTAATGTAAATGTTAATAATGTTTGGTTTGTAGGTGATCAGTTCCAGATTCCCTTTGGGGAATATATATATATATATAATATATATATATCCTAACTCATGATTTCCCTGAGTTACTGAAGTTTGTACAAACCCGAAGTATCCTCTTTCATTTTAGTCTGAAGGTTCCCTCATTCTTGAGTGGGTTAGATATTGTCTCTGGTTCTCTTGTGCTCCTCCCCTAATTATTTTGTATATTTAATGTAAATCTGTTTATTAGGATAAAATAAATTTGTTTATATTTGCTTGTAATTCCTTCATATCCGGTCACCTTATGGGATCCAGAACACAACCTCATTTCCTGGCCTGACACGACTCATTCGAACAGAATGAGGCAGCGGTAACAATACTTTTATGCCTTTTAATAATCCCAAATGTTCAAATTAGTTTTTAAACTACCTTAACTAAGGACATCGTAGCATTCACTACACCCTGTAGGCGAATAGCTGCTGTTAGAGTTATAAGCAGTATAGGTTGTATAAGATTTATGTTTTATGGGAACCTTTCGAGGGTAACTTTCAGTACTGAAGATTAACCCTAAAAATAAAAACATAAATTCCTGCAGAAGTTCTACGAATGAAAACAGCTAGCTAAGCGGCCAACCCCCCAAAAATTTAGACTTAATGCGTACCAAGTAGTTAAAGCTACGACCTATTTTATTTGATAGAGGGATATCTCAGGGACAGAATGACCGGTAGTACTCAATATTTCATGCCGGAATTACGGAAAACCTATGCTTACATAAGGGTACCCATAGACTAACTAAATGTCAACAATAATGCATTGCTTGAAAACATGTTATTGGATGAAGTGAAAATATGGATAAAATTGTTTCTACAATACAAGAATCATATTATAACATTTACGGCCTTGTCCCATACATAAGTCTGGATTGAAGACCGTCAGTGATATGATGAAAGCAACAAAAATGTCGCACCAGGGAAAGACACTTAAAGTCAGTATTGATGCAGTTTGTCTTCCGCCGTGCATTGACTTTGACAGGTACCAGAAAAACCATAAAGACAGAAAGTATTTTGAGCCTGCCTGTTACACCTGTGCCCACTGCTCTCTTCCATGAAGACGACACAATGAGAAACTGCCAGAAAAGTGACCTTATGCAAAACTTGGAAACAAAACCCACCAAGAGGACTTACCTTCCTAAGCAGGTCAGGCGCCAGCCTATTTGGCGCCCTTAGCAGGACTGCAGCTGGCGCCCCCACCCGCCTCCTACTTCACGATTGGGTTTGCCCACAAAGTAATCAAGGTACCATATTGAAGAAACTATTTGCCTTACACTGATCTATTTTAATTTGCTAATACATACATTTATTATAAAATTATAAAATCATTTCACAGTTCAAGAAAGTGTCATGACCAATCAAAACAGCGAGTAAAGCGAGGCATAGGTAGTAACAAATCAGAACGCTCAAAAGTGCTAAAATATGCGTGCAAAAAGGACATATCTACTGTTTTTTCCAAGCAAGAAGGGCATATGCCACATAAAAACAGTTATTCGCTTATTGACGACTCCCGGAACTCATACTAAGCTGTAAATAAGCCGAGTCGCTTATTGACGACTCCCGTCTGTGCGCGCAACATTTTTAAATCACTTATTTACGACTCCCGTCCCTAAAGGGTTAAAGGTCGTGATAGTGAAAGTTCTATAATGACCCAATAAGATGAATAAGTTAATTATGTAAATATCAGTCAAGCTAAACTGGTGTACATACGTCGTACAACCTTTCACCATTTGTCTATGCTTCTCATTCCTTCATTATTTTTTTCATGTTGTTCTTACATAATACTATCAGACGTGCACAGGGCGGGAGGCGCTGGCGCCCCCCAGATCTTTGGCGCCCTTAGCATTTACTAACCTCGCCTAATGGAAGCGGCGGCCCTGTTCCTAAGTATGACACATCTAGTACCTTTGTTATAAAGGATGCAATGGAAAATGAAAGAAAACAATTGCAAAAATTTGCAAGCCTAGCAAGTGTCTATCTGAACAGGGTGTCTGAGTCATTTGACACTGCTGACACTGTTATTGACGCGTGGTTTGAAGAAGTACCAGGTTGTTGCTGAACGTGCTGTTCCTCCATGGCAAAAATTTCTCTCACTTTCAAGCAACAAGTCTGCACTGGCTAACTTTTTAGGGGAATACATAGCACAGGAAGGGGAATATATAGCACTCTTCTTGGATGATGAAAAGAGATTATTACATGTTTCCAATGTCAAACTGTATTGCGTGCCTATTTGACAGTGTGTGTAAAATATAAATTGCATCATTTCTTTTTACATAGATGACACGTAATATTTGAAAAAAATAGTGTTATATGTGTATTGTGTGTATGTTATGTGCGTTCTTATGATAAATACGAAGTTTATGCAGTTATGGGGTACGCATATGTAAGCATGGGTTTTCCATAATTCTGGTATGAAATATTGAGTACTACCGGTCATTCCATATGCCTACGATGTCCCTCTTTCAAATAAAACCAGTTGCAGCTTTAAGTACCGGGTACGCATTAAATTCACAAAAGAAGGCCTTTTTTGGCTCTTGGCCGCTCAGCTAAGCGCTACAGCATCTGTATTTCTGGAAACCGAATTTTTGGCATAAAACAATCGCTTCGTCTGTCCAGATTATGAGTTAGTTTCACTCACCATTACGCTTTATGAGTTCGTATGAAACGAGAAGGCTTTATTGAACATTTATAATACCTCTGAATACCTCTAAATAGTTGCTTTAATCAGCGTCTTTCATCAAAGGTTTCGTCAGGATGTGATACAATTTTCTGCTTGAATTTATGTTCGCATGGATTGCATAAATTTAATCTCTCTCTCTCTCTCTCTCTCTCTCTCTCTCTCTCTCTCTCTCTATATATATATATATATATATATATATATATATATACGGGATTATATATATATATATTATATATATATTTTTTTAGTTCGGGAAGAACCGATTCGTCTCTATTTAAAGGGCATATCTCAGCGGAAAAACAAAGAAAAAGTGAGAGGAAAGACAGAGGAAAAAGAAAGGGTGGAGGGGACAGTCGAAGTGGAAAAAGACCAAGGATGACAAGGACTGCAGGGTCGAGCCCCATCATCCTTGGGTGCTAGGGCCGGGAGGGCGCACGTGAAACCTCCAGGAACAAGCACGTACAAACGAGCACAAAGAGCACTCAAGAGCACGAGCTTAGAACCCCCTTGCGGGGATATATATATATATATATATATATATGCGCTTCGGTGGTGTAGTGGTTAGCGTCGCTAACTACGAATCCATCGGCCCCGGGATCGAAACCCTGTGATGGCAGGCGGCGCGCAGCAAAATCCAGATGTTAATCCTTCCACACAAAAAAAAAAAAAAAAAAAAAAAAATTGGTTCGTAGATAAATGGGTACCCTGGGTAGCCTAGAGGTTAAGACGCTGGGCTGCTAGTGGGGCGTGGTTCAGATTCCACGTTAAACTGTAGGTCTAAGGTGGAGTGACACACTTGACCTTCGTCAGAATGAACAATTCGGGCGGAAGCAAAACCAAGGTTAACCAAGGTTATACTCACAGTGATGAGCTTTGCCATTTGTTCTTGAGGACAATAATCGTGGTGTCTACTTACTTTTGTCAGCTTTCTCTATATACAATGTCGATGTGGCAGTCTTCAAAAGAAGACTAGGACGCCTCAGGACAATCCAAGATGAACCGGGTGTACATGGCTATGTGAGATGGAGAACTCGACAAACCAACTCTCTTCTTCACAAAGCCAATTCTAGAGGTAAAGCCATGAGCCTGACCTTCGCGCAATGAGAGGTCAGCACGTGGAACTACTACAACAAGGTTACAATGTACGTATACTGGTACAAGGTACATATATTCACTAGTTAAACTTAAAAACAAATATTTAAAAACTGGAGAAATGTTTCCATCAGTGAAACTTCCCTCATCAACTTCCAAGAAAAAATTCCAAAACAAGTAATAGCAGGGTTCTTTCGCCTTTCTTAAAAAAAATTATTTCCAAGAGACCACTACTATGAATAATAATTGAATATTACCCCGTCTTTAAATTTATTTCCAATTTTGAATACCGAGTAGGTATTCTTAGCGGTTTTTTTCATTAGCGCAACTCATTAAAAAAGCCGCGCCTTCTACATAGCAAACTCAGCATGATCAAGTTTTCCAGGTATTTTGCTCGAAGCTATGCTTAATTTACTGTTGAAACGTCAGTGTTGGCTGATATTCCTTTCAATTTATACCAAATCAGATAATGTGTAAACTTGCATCTATATTCAATCTAATTTGTAGCATTACGCGTTCCCTCTTTTTTTTTTTTTTTTTTTTTTTTTTACAAAGTATCATATTAAACTCTTATTTGGCAGTTTCATGGTCCCAAATTCTTTCTTGAAGAGCGTTTGATATTTTTTAATTGCTTAAACTTCATGTAGCCCGTGGCAAGTGCCCCGCCTACCATGCAATTATATTTTTGTATAAAATTAAATTATATTGCACGTTGTTTTGACGTTTCAACAGTGAGTTAGGCCAATGCATAGTTGGAACTCGCTTCATTGTAATTTTCACACGTGAATTGCTCCTATTACAGAACGTTAAGGAGTGTTTAATGATAGGCTGCGCAATAAAAAAGCGTGTATACCAGGTAAAAACAACTTACAAGGGTCCGGGTCTCACTCTCTCTCTCTCTCTCTCTCACACACACACACACACGTCAAATTTAGTGTGTGTGTGTGTGTGTGTAAATGGTTTCTGTATATTCTGTATTAAAACTGATGTAATATTATTATCTTTTCAGAATTTTTTTTAATCCAATACACAGTAATACAAATCGTGTTCCAACACACGAAACAGTGTCGTATTTTCTTGAGAAAAATTTGTTTCGTCTTAAATTTGTCGACAAAAAGGAATGTTAATGTAAAAAGCTATTTTTATTTGAGAACTCTGAAGGACGACTGAAATCATTTGTACGTGGATCAAATTGCATATTAAATTATGTATTCAATAAATATTGCAGAATAGCTTTTGTGAAAATCCTTTTACATAAAGAGAAAAAATATTATATACTGTATATTTATATACTTAAATACTTATATACTCGGTGGTGTAGTGGTTAGCGTCGCTGACTACGAATCCATCGGCACCGGGTTCGAGAACTTGTGACGGCAGCCAGCGCGCAGCAAAACCCAGCTGTTCATCCATCCATACAATAAAGAGAGTTGTTGGTAAATAAATGGGTACCCTGGGTGGCGTAGTGTTTAATACACTGGGCTGCTGGAGGGGCGTGGTTCGGATTCCAAGTTAAACTGTAGGTCTAAGGTGGAGTGAAAAACTTGACCTTTGTCAGAATGAACAATTCGGGCGGAAGCTAACCAAAGGTTTTCATATATATATATATGTGTGGAAAAATGTTTCCACAAGAAAATAAATTTATGTTAAAATTTAAAGATATTCTGTTTGTATAAATAAAAAACAAATGAATCCGTTGAATTCTAAATATTTGTATACATCACCTCGATGTCCAGTGGAAAGCTTGACTTCCTTTCTCTCTTAACCCTAACGAAAACAGTATTGCCACGTCTATAATCTTAAACAGAGATTCCTAAATTCTAAATGTTCTTTTTCGATTATTATAAATCACATAAAAGAGTTAAGTGTAAAACTACAATTATATAAATTTTTGTGCTAATATCCATTTATAGAAATTCTTTTGTTAATATCATTATTAGAGTAGGACTTTGCAAGTAAATAATCTTTGGTAAACGCGGCACCATGGGGTCTTCTCAAGGAGGAAGGGAACACGCCTTGAGAGAGGGAGCGAGCGTTTCGTCTTCGGGCCGGCCGGTTGTGCTACCACACACGTACTCCATATACCTGTTTAGGCGATACCTGTGCATTCATGCACTACGTACTAAATTATTGAAATACGCTCGAGACGTGGAATGATTGATGTCGGAGGCAATTAGCCACCAACGCGTACATCCAGAAACTTGAGCAATGTCCACACGTAACCTTTGAAATTTTATACCTTCCAAGCTTTAGAGTTGAGTCAATTCCAAAGTTCTAAAAGTTCTCAAAACGACAATATCCGTTCTAAACCTTGCAGAAATCGTATCAATTTTACTTAAGTATTTTTTTTCCAATAGCTCATTGAAGTTCATTTCTCTAAATTTTTGTTCTCTTAAAGTTTGATAAAAACCGCGTATGATTCAAAAGTGTATGCACACGGTGAACTTAGACCAGTGTAAACAAGTGGACCTAAAGAAATCGGACTCCAAGTGCTCAAGGACACACAAGTGACCGTTAATTATAAGTGTTCATTAGTGCATAAGTATTAAATTTAATATAAAATTTAACTGATAAGTAGAGCCCTGGTTGGGCTGGGCCCGTTAGCTTTCGATGTAAGCTTTTGTTAGTTAATAACTCTCTAAACAAGTGTTGTGTTAAGGTTTTTATTCTCAAATTACTCTGTATTGTAAAAGAAAATCTAGTATTTTAAAAGTGCTTCCAAACCTTGGAAATAAAAGCTAACAAAGGAAAACTCGTAATTTATATCCTTCCAAGAAAAACATTCCCGTTTCTCAACGGACTGAGAGAAGAGAGGACGCCATCGAAGCGAAGGTATAAATTGGGTTGGTTTTATCGTAACTCGCAGTCAGATTAAGAAAGTAAGAAAAAGAAGAACCGTGGACGTCAGCGGTATAAACTTCCTTGTTGGTGCGAGGAAGCGACATAGTGAGAATACTTTAAACAGTGGGAGAGGACGGATGGTGAAACGAAACAACACAATATTTATACCCCCCCCCCCGACATTGGCGACCGATGCCAGGCTCTCAGATAAATTAAACGGGTTAAACTCCCTTTGTCGACATTACAGAGAACACCTGTGAAATGTCGGAAATGGTGTAACGAAGAATAACAACATCATAGCCGACATTGGCTACCTATACCAGGATTAGAAGAAATCATTTATCCGCCATTTTGCGACACTGTCGCCGAGGAGCAGGATTTGGGAAACCTTTGTTCAGTCAGAACCCCGCTACAAGGACGTCAGCGCATCCAAAACGAACGTCGGATTTCAGCGGGGAATCACTCACTTGTTTAGAGAGAGGACCGTGACGAAAATTATCATTGGGCACGCGGAATTTGGAGAAGATTTTGAAAGACTTTGATCGTCAACGAAAAACGGACGGACCACATTGGAATTGGTTGGGTCACTGAAAGAAACTTCGAAACGTCTTAAAAATAGGAATAAGAAATTACAGAAGTCAAACGTATTCGATTCTGTAAACGCATCTCATTCAGAAACGGAAACAAATGCTCGTTCAAGACGGAATAAGAGGGAGAAGAACGCAATTTCGACTCCGTCCTACGGAATTGGAGAAGACAAAAAAGAAAACGAAAACAAACGTTCTTTCAAGACGAAATAAGAAGGAAAGGAAATAGCGAAAAACTCGGTAACGAGTAAAAGTGGTTTTGGCAAGTAAGATTAACATTAGTATGAATAAAAGGACATAAATTAAGCACGGAAAAAAAAGTGTATCCGAGTTAACGCATTGGTTTGAAAAGAAAAAAATATATATATTTTTAAAACTTTTTTATTATTATTCTCTCATGTAGTTGAAAAGGGAAATTGATTGTTTTTTTTTCATTATTCTTCTTCTTTTTGTTGTTAGAAGATTTTGCGGGTTTTGCATGCAGTGTTTTATGAATATAAATAAATTACAGTATATACTGTTGGTTGTAAACAATTTAATTTTTCATGGGTGAGTTAAAAACGATTTTTTTTTTGTTTATCTGTGTTTACAATAAATTGAATTCAATTTCACTGTTCGTTGTGATTGTAAAGCGACTTTTTTTCTTTCTTGCAGTATTTTGGGTATTTGTATATATATATATATATGTATATATGTGTGTGTGTGTGTGTGTATGCACATATCTTATATGCATGTATGTATGGATATGAGAACTATATTTGTTGTTGTAAACCATTTAATTTTTAATTGGTGAGTTAAAAACAATTTTTTGTTTGTCTGTAGTTGCAATCAATTTAATTCAACCTTCCTTTTCTGTTGTAAGAGGAAAGAAATTGACAGGTTTGTGTCTTTTTGCATGCACTATTTGCATATATAATTATATTGGTGAATTACATATTTATTGTTTGTAACAAAAACGGTTTCTGCAAAGTACATGGTAAATTTATGGAATTTGAAAAAAAACACTTTTAAAGTGAATATTTAATTTTTTTTTAATTTGAATTGTCCCACATTGGGTTAACAGAAAACGGAATTTTGGATATGAGTTTCAGTTTATTGACTCTTGTAAATTTTTTTTACCTAATTTGTTGTGCATATATATAGTTCGTGCGTGTGTTTGTTTGTTTGGCTCGTTTCACGCGCGCGCGGATTTGGCGCGTTTCGGTGCATTTAGATTTAATAAAAAGGATTTTCTTTCCTTTTTCTCTCGCTCTTTCGCGTTGGTACGCAAACTTTTTTTTTCTCATTCTTGTTTAAGTGGTTATTGCGTTGGAGCGCAAATAGTTTTCTCTTTTGTTTTTTGTGCTTTTTGGTTTAAATTAGAAGGAATTTGTACATTTCGAGGAATGTGTCGAAATCGATAGGCAAGTTTTTCATCTTCGTTTGGGATGATTTTATTGTTTATTTAAACCAAAAATAGCTAATCTCAAGCTTAAGTTTTTTTCTCCTCTCTTAAATTCTGTTGTATATACGATATTAGGGATAAATTTTTTGTTTCGCTTCGCCTTCCTCGTTGGGAAGTCCATTATTCTTTTCCTTTGTTGTTTTCGAAGAAAAGTGGATAGATGTGATTATCGGACAAATAATATCCCTAAGGTTCCAATTTTTAATGGGAGAGAATACGGTAACTTGGTACTCCCATGCGTGGACGAATGGTTGGACGCATTAGAGGGATATTATGTTCGTTATAACGTTCGCGGCGATATCGCGAAGATTCGGATGGTTACTCACTTTCTTATACGAGGAAGTCGGAAGAGCTCTATGAAGAGACTGCCCCAGACATCACGAGGGAAGTTCTCGGTGAGGGGAATTTTCCTGGGGGGAAGTGGTCTGTGACGAGATCGTCCCAGATGAAGTCCTTAATCACGCAACTTCTGCTCATACTTGGAAGAGTAGTAAGCATTGCGCGGATTTTTCGAGGGATCCCCCTTCTTCTACAAATTGACGTGAGGTCACGGAGAACTCGCCTATGTCCCTCGGACATAATGCAAGCTCGGCTTATGACCTCGACGAATTCGGGAAAAGAAAGTTGCCACTCTTTTTCTTTACACCAAAGAGTGTTGCATCTCTGCATCGCTCTACAGGGCAACGTTCATTCGATTCTCTTCTTTCTAATCAGAAGGTTTAGAAATCGAAACTGGAGCCATCTGCCACTTTGAATTCACTCTAAAAGGACCAAATACACGAAACGAAGAACAGTAATCATAACGTCGGTTTATCCCATTTACAAATTGTTTTTTACCGTATTTCCAGTTCAAGTGCTACCACACACGTACTCCATATACCTGTTTAGGCGATACCCGTGCATTCATGCACTACGTACTAAATTATTGAAATACGCTCGAGACGTGGAATGATTGATGTCGGAGGCAATTAGCCACCAACGCGTACATCCAGAAACTTGAGCAATGTCCACACGTAACCTTTGAAATTTTATACCTTCCAAGCTTTAGAGTTGAGTCAATCCAAAGTTCTAAAAGTTCTCAAAACGACAATATCCGTTCTAAACCTTGCAGAAATCGTATCAATTTTACTTAAGCATTTTTTTTTCCAATAGCTCATTGAAGTTCATTTCTCTAGATTTTTGTTCTCTTAAAGTTTGATAAAAACCGCGTATGATTCAAAAGTGTATGCACACGATGAACTTAGACCAGTGTAAACAAGTGGACCTAAAGAAATCGGACTCCAAGTGCTCAAGGACACACAAGTGACCGTTAATTATAAGTGTTCATTAGTGCATAAGTATTAAATTTAATATAAAATTTAACTGATAAGTAGAGTGGATTAAGTACTAAGTAGATGTATTTTGTTTAACTATTTCTTTGTCGTTATGTAACATTATATCCAACTACTTCTTCAATAATATCTTGTCCTTATACAACCCTACATCCAACTACTTTTGTTTGAGAGGATTTGTGAAATTAACCCCCGAGTACCAACTCTGGGAGGGGAGCCATGTGGAAAAATGTTTCCACAAGAAAATAATTTTATGTTAAAATTTAAAGATATTCTGTTTGTATAAATAAAAAACAAATGAATCCGTTGAATTCTAAATATTTGTATACATCACCTCGATGTCCAGTGGAAAGCTTGACTTCCTTTCTCTCTTAACCCTAACGAAAACAGTGTTGCCACGTCTATAATCTTAAACAGAGATTCCTAAATTCTAAATGTTCTTTTCGATTATTATAAATCACATAAAAGAGTTAAGTGTAAAACTACAATTATATAAATTTTTGTGCTAATATCCATTTATAGAAATTCTTTTGTAAATATCATTATTAGAGTAGGACTTTGCAAGTAAATAATCTTTGGTAAACGCGGCACCATGGGGTCTTCTCAAGGAGGAAGGGAACACGCCTTGAGAGAGGGAGTGAGCGTTTCGTCTTCGGGCAGGCCGGTTGGGCTGGGCCCGTTAGCTTTCGATGTAAGCTTTTGTTCGTTAATAACTCTCTAAACAAGTGTTGTGTTAAGGTTTTTATCCTCAAATTACTCTGTAGTGTAAAAGAAAATCTAGTATTTTAAAAGTGCTTCCAAACCTTGGAAATAAAAGCTAACAAAGGAAAACTCGTAATTTATATCCTTCCAAGAAAAACATTCCCGTTTCTCAACGGACTGAGAGAAGAGAGGACGCCATCGAAGCGAAGGTATAAATTGGGTTGGTTTTATCGTAACTCGCAGTCAGATTAAGAAAGTAAGAAAAAGAAGAACCGTGGACGTTAGCGGTATAAACTTCCTTGTTGGTGCGAGGAAGCGACATACTGAGAATACCTTAAAGGTTAACATCATATCCGACATATATATATATATATATATATATTTTACCGTCTTCCAAAAAAAAGTGTTTACTCTAAAAACAGCCATGAAATCAACATTTATTAACCAATCATAATGAAACTCATACAGAGCAAAACTATGTAAGCATTTTATATGTCCACCAATTTTCAGATTATTATATTCAAAATTAATGATATAATGAAGATTGTTTTTGCTCAACAAATTTTGTTGGTGAACTCGCTCCAGCTTTGAATTCTGGGAGTCCACAAAGGCGGTAAAGCTTTGGTAATAAAATTTTTATTCTCATTTTATTTATAAAATACATCATAAGATTTATAAAATATAGAAATGCCTCCATTAAAAAACCATGAACATAAAAAAAAAGGATTTTGAATTTCGAAACAGAACTTAAATCCTAAGTTTACAAAAGAAATCAAATTAACATTTTACTCTTTTGGAATTCTTATTACAAAAATTTTTCACTCTGTTTCCCTTCTGTTTCAACAATTTTCCTCAATCTTCGACGAAATTCATCAATGTTTCGATCGATCTGCTCCTGTTGTATCTCTTCCCACTTCTCCACAAGAAGCTGACGCAAGTGATCAAAATTTCTCACCCTGCTGTTGTAAACTCTCTGTGCCAAATTTTCCCAGATTTCATAGTCAACAGGGGTTCAAGTCAGGACTGTTAGGTAGCCAATTTTGGGATTCAAGTAATTCTGGGGCATTATTTTTTAAGTATTCCACAGTTGCTACTGCTGTATGGGACGTTGCTCCGTCGAGTTGGGTACGATTGGTCTAATGACGATTGGTCCAATACCAATTAGTATAATTGGTCTAAAGGACGATTCGTCGAAGGACGTTTGGTCTAAATACTATAATTAGTCTAATAATTATATACTGTATGTATTTATTATATTATGTATAATATATATGTATATATTATGCATCTATAAATGTATGTATAGTATCTAAAAATATATGAAAAAAATGACAAAATATTTCTGTTTATATATTGTTTGGAAAATGACATTCACATACAGCTCCCACTTGAAAGCCAATTGACTCATTAACATCCAAACAACCAACCATCTATGTGACGTCATGTGGTATTCATGTAGGCTATGCATCGGCTGTGCTTTGGCTGACTCGTTAGTAGTCGCAACTTTTGGTTCACCTAACCTAACCTAACCTAACCTAACAATGGTGTCATACGTTCTCGTTTATATATATTACAAAGTTATATTTTATATACGTTAACGGGTGTATTAGACGAATCGTTTTTAGACCAATTATACCAAATTATACCAATCGGTATTGGACCAATCGTCCTTTAGACCAATTATACCAAATGGACCAATCGGTATTAGACCAATCGTCATTAGACCAATCGTCATTAGACCAATCGTCAGGAACCGGCTCCGTCTTGCTAAAAAAGTTAATAACCACGTTGGCCAGATTTGGCATTTCGGGAAGCATGTTTCGCAGCAGAGTATTTCGATATGCCAACTGACACCATGACACTAGCTGAAAAGTGACTTTTGGTTGCAAAAAGTCTGCTATCAAGTATTTCATTCTTACATTGGACGTGCGAGTAAACTCTGTCATTTTGACTATTCCGAGGTGGCTCCACAATGAATCTCTTTTCATCAGTGAAAAAGGCCTTTGAAAGTTTATCACATGTTACTCGCCGTAAGATTTGTTTTGAGCTTTGAACTCTTTTCTGCTCATCAGTTTGAGTAATCTTTTGTCCGTGCACTCTTTTGAAAGGTTTTAGTTGAAGATCTTGTTTAATTATGCGTCTCACACTAGTTTCTAATAATTGTAACTCTTTTGATATGCGAGCTGGTGTCATATGGGTTCCTGGCTGGTTTTCCTGACTTAATATACGTTCTTCGACGTCGTCAATATTGTCTTGTATTCGAACAGTTTTTGGTCGCCCACTTCCCTCTCTTCTTTTGATATCCCCAGTTTTGTCAATTTTCTTTAGGTTTCCCAAACCACCAAGAGTCCATCCTTTGTTGGGAAATTCGGAGAGTAGTTTCGTCCGTCCATTTCCCTTTCCTAATCTATAATGCTTAATTATAATCTCATCTTCCTCTGAAAATGGCATATTCACTATATTTTATAACCCTGCCAAAAAAAAAAATCGTATATTAGAATTTACAAAAGTGAAAATGGAAATAAAGGATTCTTGATTAGTTTGTCGAGCATCAATTGTAGTATTATTAGAGAAATATTTAATAAATCGTTATTTTTGATAGCTTGGTTTACAGGTAGATGTTTTATGTATCTTTTATGTGTATAAGTTTCATACTGATTGTTTGAAAAAATGTTGATTCCATGGATGTTTATAGAGTGAACCTGTGTATATATATCGGGTGGCCCAAAAAAAGGTTCTCATTTTTCAACTAGTCATATCTCAGTAACCCGTGAACCTATATAGACGATATTTTAACACAATTTACACCAAAGCCTTGTCTCACTATGGTTAAAATTTGAAAACGATATCATTTATGCTTTTCTCACAATTTAGAAAATAAAAACTCGTGTCAAAAAAACAAATATCGATTGTAGTCTATGCTCGGCCTTTTCGCGAATTTTAGGCCATGCGTAGGCTACGCCCGTTTCAGAGTTACGAGCTTACAGACTACATATCCTTCAGTCCTTCAGTCGCAATCATGACGTTGTCAGAAGAAGACGGCTCTCATTAAAGCTTGCTACATTGACAAAGGATGGAAGAGTGGAAGATTACTACGAGAGTTTCCAGGGAGAGGTTGGAAGAGACGTACACCAGACAAACTGTTAAAGAAGCTTCGCGATACAGGAACCACCACCAGGAAACCAGGAAGTGGCAGGCCAAAAACAGCAACAACGCCAGAAAACGTGGATTACATAAATGATAAAATCTGCTCTCAAGAAAATGAACCAGGGACTCATTTATCGCAACGGACAATTGCCAAAAATCTGAGTATTGGTAGGAGTTCTGTGCAACGTGTAGTAAAATCGCTGAACCTAAAACCATTCAAAAGGATTCCCACATCTAGAAAAAACGAAAATGTGAAGGATAAAAGAAAAACAAGGTGCAGACAGTTGCTTAATAAATTTTCAGTTGATGGTGTTAAGAAGATAGTGTTCACGGATGAGAAGGATTTTACACTAGAAATTCCACGAAATCCTCAAAATGACGTTGTCTACGGACGTGGTCGAAAACGCGATATTCCGGTGAATAGACTGTATCATGAGACATCGCGATTTTCAAAAAAAGTGATGATATCTGCAGGCGTTTCTTGGAACGGTAAAACTGACGTTCATTTAATTGATACCGAAACGACGAAAGTGAATTCCGTAAATTACATGGAACTTTTAAACACAAAGTTGTTGCCAGACTGCCGTCGTCTCTCTCCAGAAAATGATTTTTGTTTTCAACAAGATGGGGCACCGTCACATACAAGCAAGGCCACACAGGCATTTCTGAATGATAATACGCGCAAATTCATTACCAAGAATGAGTGGCCGCCTCAAAGCCCGGACTGTAACCCAATGGATTATTCGATTTGGGAGTTGCTGAAAGAGAAAGTTTATCGTGGGCAGCGCGAAAAATTTACTGAACGTGAATTAAAGGACAAAATACTACAATCATGGCAGGAAATTGACAATAATGAGGTGCAACGAAGCATCTCTGTGTGGAAGAAGAGACTCCGATTAGTTTGTCAACAGGACGGTGGTCCAATCGATCATTTAATTGGCTAAAATAAATAAAATATTCATGATATTTGTTTTTTTGACACGAGTTTGTATTTTCTAAATTGTGAGAAAAGCATAAATGATATCGTTTTCAAATTTTAACCATAGTGAGACAAGGCTTTGTTGTAAATTGTGTTAAAATATCGTCTATATAGTTCCACGGGTTACTGAGATATGACTAGTTGAAAAATGAGAACATTTTTTTGGGCTACCCGATATATGCCAAAATCCACAAGCAGCGTCAATATCGACCGAATTTTGAAAATAAATCAGTTTTACTCGTATGACCTACTTTTATAGGTTTGGTTACACTAGGTTTTAGGTTAGGTTAGGCTAACTCAGATTAACGTAAAGTAACCTAAAACAAATCAGAGGGTGTGTAAAGTCTAAGAAAGCATATGAGATGACTTTTTGGACTTCGTGTTTCTTTTTAATTAAAATCCTAATGCCCCACCTTTTTTTTTCTTTCCAAGTTTCCTTGTAAGTTCCAGAAATTTTGTACACAAGTAGTTACATACCTTTTTTACAAGTTTTTATTTTTCCACATAGTCTCCATCCTTTTCTACGGCTTTTCTCCACCTCGAAACAAGGGCCTTTATTCCTTGCTGGTAAAAGTCCGCTGGGTTCCGCTCGAGCCACCTCTTAACCTCATCCACAACCTCATCGTCACTCTCAAACTTTCTTCCACGAATAGCATCCTTCATTGGCCCAAACAAATGGAAGTCTGAAGGTACCAGATCCGGGCTGTATGGAGGGTGGGGTAACACAGTAAAGCGCATTTTTGTGATGGCCTCTCTTGTTTGCAAACTGTTGTGTGGTCTTGCGTTATCGTGCAAAAAAAGGACGTCTTCCAGTTTTCTCCCCGTCGACCTCGCTTTATACGTCTCTGGAGTCACTGTAAGGTAGAAATGTATGCCTCTGAGTTGATTGTTTGTCCTTTCTTCATAATGTCCACCAGAATCACCCCTTTCATGTCCCAGAAGATGGTGGCCATAACCTTTCGTGCAGAGGGAGCCATTTTGAATTTTTTCTTGCGTGGGAAGTTTGCGTGATGCCACTCCATGGATTGGTGTTTTGTTTCAGGTTCAAAGTAGTATACCCAAGTCTCATCCCCTGTCACAGTTCGTGAAAAAAAGTCATCTTTTCTGTCTCGTATCGAACCAACGACTCAGAAGCAATTTCTTTTCTTTGGGCTTTGTGATCTTCAGTCAGTTGGCGAGGAACAAACTGTAAACACACTTTTGAGTATCTCAGTTGCTGAATTATCGTATTCACACTTTCTTCACTAATTCCTAGCTCCAGTGATATCTCCTTGTCTGTGACGCGCCGATTTGATCGAATGATGCTGTTAGCACGTTGCAGTGTGAGATGTCACAGCCGATGCCGGGCGACCGCTTCGTGGCTCATCATCGAGGCTGGCTCTCCCTCTTTCCGATGATCTCACACGTTTAGACCAGCGTCCAACTGTGCTTCGATCAACAACAGCATCTCCGTAAACGTTTTGTAGACGTTTGTGAATATTCCCAGCTGTTTCCTTCTCTGCGGTTAAGAACTCGATAACAGCTCTCTGTTTACGACGCACATTACTGTCAGACGCCATTTTCGAAACTACGTTAACCATCGGTTTTATACAAGGGCGTTTAAAAGCGGTTTTATACAAGGAGGGGAGGTTCAAACTAGAAAAATCCAGTTATGTGAAGCGCAGAAAGTTCAAACTTACGGTCCAAAAGACATTTCAGCTAAGAAAAAAGGGTGGAGGAAAATATATTGAGTGCCCCTAGTATAATAGAATTCAACGAGAAAATAGTTTTAACTATACATTACAAACAATACAATCAACTTGCTAATTAATCCAGTGCATGCTTAAATTTCATTCCATGTACCCGTTGTCACATTTCTACTCATCTTTGTAAGCTGTTGGTTACGTTTTGAAAAATTTCCGCTCTAATTCTGTTACACTTATCTGTAATTTTTCTTTTAACTGCTGGATCGTTCGAGGTCTTGACTCATAAACAACGAACTTCAAGTGGCCCCACAAGAAGTAGTCAAGTTGGGTCAAATTAGGGCTTCGGGTTGGCCATTCCACACAACCTCGGCGCCCTACCCATCTGCCACGAAGATTCTTATCTAACCATTGTCTTACCGAACGAACGAAATGCGGAGGTGCACCATCTTGCTGAAACTAGAACTTTCGTCTAGCATCCAAAGACATTTCGTCACTATACTTTTGCAAAATTCCCTCCAGAATGTTGTTCAAGTAAGAATCCCTGTTCATGGTTTTATCAGAAAAGTATGGTCCTATAATGGTTCCTCTATGAATTCCTGCCAACACCGGAATCCTGTGATGAACCTGCGAATGTGCATCTTCAATCTAATGCGGATTTTCGTCGCTCCAGTAACAATTGTGGCGATTCACTGTTCCACGATCAATTGTATTATATCTTATTTACCTATGAGAACGGACTTTCGTTACATTATATATATATATATATATATATATATATATATATATATTATATATGCATATATATATATATATATATATATATATATATATATATATATATATAGTGTGTGTATATAGTGTGTAATGCGCCTCGGTGGTGTAGTGGTCAGCATCGCTGACAAAGAATCCATCAGTCCCGGGATCGAGGCTCATTGATGGCAAGCGGCACGCAGAAAAACCCATCTATTCATCTTTCCGCACAATAAAAAAATTTAGTTGGTAGATAAAGGGGTACCCTGGGTAGCCTAGTGGTTAAGACGCTGGGCTGCTGATTGGAAGGTCGTGAGATCGAGTCCGGGCGAGGACTTTGTAATTTCTGATCGCTCGTGGTAGGGCGTGGTTCGAATTCCACGTT